>JARQOD010000009.1:120113657-120316602 GCA_033576555.1 Oophaga sylvatica | reverse complement strand
GACACATCTCTACAACAACTGTTAAGAGGAGACTTTGTGCAGCAGGCCTTCATGGTAAAATAGCTGCTAGAAAACCACTGCTAAGGACTGGCAACAAGCAGAAGAGACTTGTTTGGGCTAAAGAACACAAGGAATGGACATTAGACCAGTGTAAATCTGTGCTTTGGTCTGATGAATACAAATTTGAGATCTTTGGTTCCAACCACCGTGTCTTTGTGTGACGCAGAAAAGGTGAACAGATGGACTCTACATGCCTGGTTCCCACCGTGAAGCATGGAGGAGTTGGTGTGATGTGTGGGGGTGCTTTGCTGGTGACACTGTTGGGGATTTATTTAAAATTGAAGGCATACTGAACCAGCATGGCTACCACAGCATCTTGCAGCGGCATGCTATTCCATCCGATTTGCGTTTTGTTGGACCATCATTTATTTTTCAACAGGACAATGACCGCAAACACACCTCCAGGCTGTGTAAGGGCTATTTGACCAAGAAGGAGAGTGATGGGGTGCTACGCCAGATGACCTGGCCTCCACAGTCACCAGACCTGAACCCAATCGAGATGGTTTGGGGTGAGCTGGACCGCAGAGTGAAGGCAAAAGGGCCAACAAGTGCTAATCATCTCTGGGAACTCCTTCAAGATTGTTGGAAGACCATTTCCGGTGACTACCTCTTGAAGCTCATCAAGAGAATGCCAAGAGTGTGCAAAGAAGTCATCAAAGCAAAAGGTGGCTACTTTGAAGAACCTAGAATACAAGACATATTTTCAGTTGTTTCTCACTTTTTTGTTAAGCATATAATTCCACGTGTGTAAATTCATAGTTTTGATGCCTTCAGTGTGAATGTACAATTTTCATAATCCTGAAAATACAGAAAAATCTTTAAATGAGAAGGTGTGTCCAAACTTTTGGTCTGTACTGTATATGAACACTTGTAGTGACGTTTGACTTTAGTTTTTGGTTTTAAGTTTCATTTTTACATTGTTGATTAATTGTTCAATTGTTCAAATATTTGTTTGCAATAAAAATGCTTTTTTGCTTAAAACTTGCAGCCTGCTTTTCTGACTTGAGCATATAGTTATTAGCAGGCATATTTGGCAGGGTAATGGGCTGGGTGCATCTTTACAGATGCATAGATATAATGGGTGTGAGTGATGAAACATGTAATTTTTTTCTTTAAACAAATAGGATGGGTTGAGGGCAGGTCAGGTCCGCCATCAGGGCGGTACTCAAGCTCAAGATGCCCAGATATAATGGGTGTGTTTATAATTTTTTAGTTTATTATTTTTTTAAAATTTAGAAAAAGTGTTATAACAATGTTTATTTTTATAGGGTTTTCTTTTGTTTGTTTTCATTGTTGTTTTTTTGGCTTTTGAAAGAAGTTGACATTGCTGCGGTTATAAACTATAACTGTCTATATTTGTTATATATCGAGAAAATATATATTACCTATATATATATATATATATATATATATATATATATATATAAATATAAAAACAAAATATTAACATAAACAAAAATAACAATAACATAAAAAAAAAAAAAAATTTGGGCTGCCCTCCTGTTGGAGGCCAGCCACGAACCTCACCACCATCACTCCATGTTGATGCATAGCTGCTTTAATCTCTGCCATCATGAGCCTGTGTGATGCCAACAGGCCCTGTGTGGTGGGGATTTCTGTGGAGGGAATGGTAAAAGTTAACCAGGCAATTCTGTTGCATCATCAACTTAAGGTATATGTTTGCTGTTTAACACTTACGGTTTTGGGGCGACTGCGCTTCACCCGAGGAGGCGCTTAAATCCCACCCGGATCGTGTGGCACCACCGGCTACGGAAACACACAAAAATAGATATAACACGACAGCCCTTGAACATTTTAAGACCTAACAATGTTTTCAAACTTGTCGGGAGCTTATATTATGTGCATAAATTACCAGAAGGCGAGCCTGCACCAATGTCATGGAGTGACGCTGGAGAGAAGACCATTATGGGAGATGACGTGGATGACCCCACATGTGGAGGTGGGGTAGCAGCTGGAGAAGGGGTTGCTGCAGGAGATGGTGGTGCTGCTGGTGATGGTGGTGCTGCTGGAGATGGCAGTGCTGCTGGAGATGCTGGTGATGGTGGTGCTGATGGTGTTGGTGGTGTTGCAGAAAAAAAAATCCAATTGAGTGGAATACTCCTTCTACTAACTTGGTTGATTATGACTATTAGGGTGGGGCTTGGCTTTATAGGTGGGTAATGAACATAAAATTAATGTAGGTAATAGGAGAATAAACACATATCCCATATAAACAGGTGTATTTTATATTCCCTGAGCTTTATAGGTGGGAAATGAAGATAAAATATATATCCACTGCTCAAAAGGATCTCATCTCGGTACCTAATAGCAGTCAGGCTACCTCTGGCTACCTACGTTTATTTGGGATATGTGTTCATTCTTCTATCACCTACATTAATTTTATGTTCATACCACACCTATAAAGCTCACGGAATATAAAATACACCTGTTTATATGTGATATGTGTTGATACCCCATCACTGCGGGTACTCCCATCACTGCCTGTAACCCCCTCACTTCCGGTACTCCCATCACTGCTGGTACTCCCATCACTGGTGGTACTACCATCACTGCTGGTATTCCCATCACTTTGGGTACTCCCATCAGTGCCGGTACTCCCATCATTACCTGTAACCCCATCACTGCTGGTACTCCCATCACTGCTGGTACTCCCAGCACTGCTGGTACTCCCATCACTATCTGTGTAACCCCATCACTGCTGGTACTCCCATCACTGCCGGTACTCCCATCACTACCTGTAACCCCATCACTGCAGGTGCATTGATCTATCTATATTTATTTCCATAGATATATCCATAGATATAGGTAGATAACCAACAAAACATAACCTCTCCAGATCCGCTCAACAACACTCACCACAACGCCTTTGAATCTGTGCACGTATGCTGGCGATCCGCTCGCTGGAACGGTACCGCAGATCTGCCAGCTTCTTTCGGATCTGGGTAGTGGTCCGCTGTACCCCAAAGCGGCGGGATAGACCCCTTCTAATCCTACACAGTACTGCCTTCTTGTGATGCATGGGATGTGCATGGGGATGCTGACATTCATAGTCCCATGCATCACACTGGGAAATGAGGAATCGAACCTCGGCCTCTCCCCACGGAGCAGAACGCTGCCTAGCCGCCATATTGTTGCGATTAAAGCAAAGCCGCATGAATGATGCCCACGACAGCGTCGTGACGTCACGACGTACGTGCGAGCCAGTTCGTGTCGCTAATGCGTCCTCGAATCGAGCGACGCAACTGTGATCGCAAAGTGACTGTTCCTCTGAATAGTGCCCCTGCCCCGCACAGACATGAAAATCAATGTGGCTGCTACATGTATTCACATAGCAGACTGTTGCATTAATGGGCCCATTTTTATAAAATAATGACAAAGCTTATGTACAGTAAAATGTAAAGTTTATTAGAGAAGTCATTACAAAGAATGAAAAACATTTGAAAACATGGTAAAAATGCAGTCTGTAGCCCACTAGATCTGATGCTGCCAAGTTACAGCACCAGGCCCGTTAAAATATTGGCAGTAGTTGTCTCGGCAGGTCTTCGCATTGGTGGTGTTTCTGCCGGGTCCCAATGGTTGAAGGCCTGCAATTGCAGGATCGTTGGCAAGCCATTCACCGAGCTGCACTTCCCCATTTGTTAGGTCCACAGAGTCTATGAAACCAGGCGGACAGTACGCAATTGCATCGCGCCGGCGAAGGAAGTTGTGAAGCACGCAACAAGCCATAACAACTGAGTCTATGGATTGAAGCTTCATGTTTATAGGCGTGTGCAAAACCCTGAAGCAATTGGCCATGATACCAAAGGCATTTTCAACAACCCGTCGTGCCCTTGACAAGCGGTAATTGAAAACTCTTCTTTCCCCTGTGAGACTTTTTTGGGGGAACGGTTTGATAAGATTGGGATGAAGTGGGAAGGCCTCATCACCGACAAAAACAAAATTAAGGTTGCCTATAGTCTCTGCGTTGGGAGGCAAATGAAGATCACATTTGTCCAAACGTTCTCCAAAAAATGTGTGCTCTAAAACACCACCATCGGAAACCCTTCCGTTCATGCCAACATCTATATTAATAAATTCTTAATTGGCATTAACAAGGGCCATCAGGATGATGCTGAAATATCCATAAGGCTGGGGTCACACACAACGTCTAAAAAATCTGACCGTTTTAGTGGGACGATTATCGCAGAAAAGTTTCATGAACATTGATGCGTCTTGCATGCAATTTTACGTGGCTGATGCAATTTTGTCGCATGTGACTGTACGTTTCACATCCGATTGACATCCGACTTGCAAGATTTTGTCGGTGGCTAGCAAAACCAACATATAATGGATCCAAATGAAAAAATTTTTAATCACAAAAGAAAGAATAGATATATACACATAGAATACATATGTATATATATCATTGAGACATATATATACATATATTTATAGTTCATGCACTTCTACATAGTGTAATAGCCGCTAATTCAATTGCCGGCTTTTGTGAAATTACAGACCCGACATGAAATAACACATGGTTTATATACAGTTAACTATGTCATTTCATGTAGTTTGATATATGGTTTTCACTAACAATTACATGCGTGTATGTGTGCAAAATTTCATACATGTAGGGGTTAATTAAAGGTGTAAATTCGTTGAAAAAAAAATGTGTGGGCTCCCGCGCTATTTTCTCTACCAGACAGACAAAGCCAGCGAGTGGGGGCAGATAATATTAGCCTAGGGAGGGTGCATTTATTTTGTGCCCCCCTGGCTACTAACATCTGCCCCCAGCCACCCCAGAAAAGGCGAATTTATAATTAGATTCGCCCTTTCTGGCACTTTGCCCGTCTATTCCCATTGCCCTGTAGCGGTGGCGAATGGGTTAATAATGGGTTAAAGCCACCTTGCTATTGGAAGGTGACTTTAAGCCAGGTTAATAATTGAGAGTTGTCAATTAGACAACTATCAATTATTAATCCTATTGAAGGGAATAAAAAACACACACACACATTAATAATAAATAATTTTAATGAAATAAACACACATTTTTTGACCATATTTTATTTAACTGGTAATCCTTGCGAAGCCCTTGCTCTTCTGTAATAAAGAAAAAATAATAAAGCAACATTATTCTTACCTATCCGGTGCTCTGTCAGGTCCCACAATGTAATCCTTCACAAAGGGTTAACAGGATTACAGCTAGCAGCACAGCTAATGCTGGCTGCTAAACTGTAATCCCTCAAATGAATGAACTTATCTCCGGCCCGACAGGAGAGGAAATGATTACTGTGCGAAGCTTAATTGATTGCTTCCCACAGTAAAAATCTGATACTGGGAGCTGCTCCATAGATTTAAGCCCCCGTCTCATGAGTCACTAGTTTTGTGAGGTAACAGCGATCTCCCCTGCGATATCGCTGTGTGTGACATTCTGCAAAGATCAGCCCCCCTGCCGGGTATTGCTGATCGTCGCTGAAAGGCCAGGACATTTTTTTGATCGCTGGTCTCCCGCTGACAGGCACGCATCACTGCGTGTGACAGGCGGGAGACCAGCGATCCGCTAGTAACCAAGGTACACAGCGGGTTTCCAGGCGCGGAGCTGTGCTTAGAAACCCACTGTGTACCTTGGATACCAGCTCCCTGAAGCAGGGAGCTGGTAACCAAGGTACACAGCGGGTTTCCAGGCACCGCGCAGCGCCTGGAAACCCGATGTGTACCTTGGTTACCAGCTCCCTGCATCAGGGCGCTGGTATCCAAGGTACACTGCGGGTAACTAAGCGATGTTACCCGCAGTGTCGCTTGTACTGATCGCTGCCTGTTTGGCAGCTCAGCAGCGATAATGTAGCGATACACCAGCGATCCTGATCGTTGTCGGGATCGCTGGTGTATCGCTATGTGAGACCCAGCCTTAACATTGGTCCGACTGCAATGCGATATTTCATCTCTTTGCAGTCGTCCAATTTTGTCGCCAGTGTGACCCCAGCCTTATAATTAAAGAAATAGGATCCGCTGTTTGGTGATTGCGTGATCCGGACATGTTTCCCGTCCAAAGCCCCACCACAGTTAGGGAACTGCCAAAGCTGTTCAAAATCTGAGGCAATCTTTTTCAATTCCTCCTCCGTGTTGGGAAACTGCATGTAGCCCCGTAGACTATGGAAAATCGCTGAAAAGGCAGCTGAAAAATGCAAGTCTTGCAGTGAGCGTCCAGTGGCCAGGAATCGCAGCGTGACTGCCAATCTTTCATCTGCCAGGATGGCAGCACGCATTGCTGTATCCTTCCGTTTAATAAGTGGAATGATTTTTTCCAGTAAATATATGAAGGATTCCTCTGACATCCGCAGATAGTTGCGGAAATCATGAGGATTTTTCTCCTGAAGCTCTCTTAGAAGTTGCATGTGGGACAATTCGGACCTCTACTGCAGCCACTTTCTGGTCCACATGTGCCGCTTTTGCTTTGAACGCCTCTCCTGCATCCGTGCCTCATCTTGACGACGAGCTTCCTCAACCAGCAATGCAGCAACCACAGCAGCACACTGGGCATTGTTCATCATGGTGCAAACTGAGAAAAATTTTAATGAAAAGATGAGAAAAGTTTCAACAAAACAATAAAGCCATTCTTAAAACTGAACATGCAAAATGTCATAGAAAACTGCATTCCATTATGTTAGCGAGCATGCCAGAAAACGTGCTGTTTTGGGTGTGTGCACACGAGACCCGCCTAAAATGGCTGTTCATGCAAAAGCATATGGACACCAATAGAAGCCTAGCCCTCCCTCCCACCAGAGCAATGAAAGCAGACAATGGACAATAGGTACGGTAGGTGTCCTATAAATTAAGTTAAAAATAAGTTAAAATGGAAGCGCATTTGAGACCCCAAATGATACCTACAGTGCACAGAGTATAGGTGCTAGTAGAACCGTTGAAGAATACTGAAATCGCTGTGGAGTCGCAGGCGGAGAACGCTACTACGATCTGCAAACCAGCACGCAGTCAGGTACAAAGCACGGAAGCTCTATAATGTAGCCTTTAACCCCTTCCCGACCCATGACGCCACGTAGGCGTCATGAAAGTCAGTGCCAATCCGACCCATGACGCCTATGTGGCGTCATGAAAGGATCGCGTCCCTGCGGGCCGGGTGACCGGGGTCACTGAAAGGTCACCCGACCCGCCGGCACAGGACCCTTTGTGCTTCACCACAGGGGGGTTGGCTTAACCCCCCCGTGGCCACGATCGCTCTGATTGGCTGTTAAAAGTGAAACAGCCAATCAGAGCAATCTGTAATATTTCACCAATATAATTGGTGAAATATTACAATCCAGCCATGGCCGATGCTGCAATAGCATCTGCCATGGCTGGACACCGAGCCCTGACCCCCCCCACACGGATTCATGGCGGCGATCGGCCGCCGCCACCGAAAGATGGCAGCGGTCGGTCACCACCGTCACTAAAAGCACCCCTCGTCCTGGCCTCCGCTGCCCCCACCTTCCGATCCCCCCCCCCTCACTTCCGACCCCCATACTCACCTCTCCCGGTCCACCGATGTCCCTGGATCCTTCCCGGCGGCTGCCCGGGATTCTTCATGGACGCCGCCATCTTGGAAAATAGCGGGCGCATGCGCAGTGCGCCGGCCGGCGCATGCGCAGTGCGCCCTACATAGTCAAAATTTATTTTGATCACTGTGATAAACTGTCACAGTGATCAAAATAAAAAAAAGTAAGTGAACCCCCCCTGTCATAGGTAGGGACAAATAATAAAGAATTTTTTTTTTTTCCTATTAGGCCCTGTGCACACGTTGCTGATTTCGCTGCTGATCCGCAGCTGATTTCGCTGCTGATCCGCAGCGGATTTCGCTGCTGATCCGCAGCGGATTTCGCTGCTGATCCGCAGCTGATTTCGCTGCTGATCCGCAGCTGATTTCGCTGCTGATCCGCAGCGGATTTCGCTGCTGATCCGCAGCTGATTTCGCTGCTGATCCGCAGCTGATTTCGCTGCGGATCCGCAGCGGATTTGGCGCTGCGGATTCACAGCAGATCCAGAAACCATGTACAGTACAATGCAAATAAATGGTAAAAAAACGCTGTGCACATGCTGCAGATTTTTCAGCGCAGATTTGCTGCGGTTTTAAATCCGCAGCATGTCAATTCTTTGTGCGGATTCCGCAGCGATTTTACACCTATTCCATTATAGGCGTAAAACCGCAGAGAAAAACCACAGCAAATCCGCGCTAAATACGCAGGTAAAAGGCAGGTCGTTTTACCTGCGGATTTTAGATTTTAGAAAAATCCGCAAGTGAATCCGCAACGTGTGCACGGGGCCTTAGGGTCAGGCTGGGTTCATATTGCATTATGGCAGTCCATTAGATGGACTGCGTTTCACCGCGGTATAACGCGGTGTAACGCAGTCCATTAACGCTGCCATTCACCCCGTTTGTGTGCGCATCGCAACGCATGCCATGAAGCGGCATGCGTTCGCGACGTGTCGTCATTCAGTGACGGAGCCTTGGACGCAGGCTGCAACGTCTGGGCTCCATCACCGCTAGCACAGATGAATCATCGCTGATTCCTCTGCACTAGCGGGTATAGCATAACGCGATCGCGTTATGCTATACCGTTACCAGCCCGTCAACACTACGTGTTGAACGGGCTGGTAAAACGCAATATGAACCCAGCCTTAGGGTTAGAACTAGGGTTAGGGTTAGAACTAGGGTAAGGGTTGGAATTAGGGTTAGGGTTGGAATTAGGGTTAGGGTTGGGATTAGGGTTAGGGTTGGGATAAGCGTTAGGGGTGTTTTGGGGTTAGGGTTGGGATTAGGGTTAGGCTTGTGGTTAGGTTTATGGTTAGAGTTGGGATTAGGGTTAGGGGTGTGTTGGGGTTAGGGTTATGGTTAGGGTTTGTATTAGGGTTAGGGGTGTGTAGGGGTTAGGGTTGGGGTTAGGGGTGTGTTGGGGTTAGGGTTGGAGTTAGAATTGAGGGGTTTCCACTATTTAGGTACATCAGGGGGTCTCCATACGCGACATGGCGCCAACATTGATTCCTGCAAATTTTGCGTTCAAAAAGTCAAACAGTGCTCCCTTTATTCCAAGCCCCGACGTGTGCCCAAACAGTGGTTTACCCCCACATATGGGGTATCAGCGTACTCGGGAAAAATTGCACAACAACTTTGGGGGTCTAATTTCTCCTGTTACTGTTGGGAAAAAAAATTGGGGACTAAAAAAGTTATTTTTGTGGAAAAAAAATGATTTTTTATTTTCACGGCTCTGCGTTATAAACTTCTGTGAAGAACTTGGGGGTTCAAAGTGCTCACCACACATCTAGATAAGTTCCTTGCGGGGTCTAGTTTCCAAAATGGGGTCACTTGTGGGGAGTTTATACTGTTTAGGCACATCAGGGACTCTGCAAACGTAACATGACGCCGGCAGACCATTCCATCAAGTCGGCATTTCAAAACGTCACTACTTCCCTTCCGAGCCCCGAAGTGTGCCCATACAGTAGTTTTCTCCCACATATGGGATATCAGCGTACTCAGGACAAATTGAACAACAACTTTTGACATCTAATTTCTCCTGTTACCCTTGGGAAAATAAAAAAATTGGGGACTAAAAGATCATGTTTGTGGAAAAAATATGATTTTTTTATTTTCATGGCCCAGCGTTATAAACTTCTGTGTAGCCCTTGGGGGTTCAAAGTGCTCACTACACATCTAGATAAGCTCCTTGGGGGGTCTAGTTTCCAAAATGGTGTCACTTGTGGGGGGTTTCTACTGTTTAGGTACATCAGGGGCTCTGCAAACGCAACATGACGCCCACAGAACATTCCATCAAGTCTGCATTCCAAAATGGCGCTCCTTCTCTTCTGTGCTCTCCCATGCGCCAAAACAGTGGCCCCCCCCCACATATGGGGTACCAGTGTACTCAGGACAAACTGTACAACAACTTTTGTGGTCCAATTTCTCCTGTTACCCTTGTGAAAATAAAAAATTGCGGGTTAAAAAAATCAGTTTTTGAGGAAAAAAATGATTTTTTATTTTCACGGCTCTGCATTACAAACTTCTGTGAAGCACGTGGGGGTTTAAGGTGCTCACCACACATCTAGTTAAGTTCCTTGAGGGGTCTAGTTTACAAAATGTGGTCACTTGTGGGGGGTTTCTACTGTTTAAGCACATCAGGGGCTCTGCCCGCCCGCAGACCATTCCATCAAGTCGACATTTCACTACATCCCTTCCAAGCCCTGACGTGTGCCCAAACAGTGGTTCTCCCCCACATGTGAGGTACTAGCGTACTTAGGACAAATTAGACAACAACTTTTGGGGTCCAATTTCTCCTGTAACCATTGTGAAAATAAAAAATATGGGGCTAAATAATCATTTTTTGAGAAAAAAAAATGATTTTTTATTTTCACGGCTCTGCATTATAAACTTTTGTGAAGCACCTGGGGTTCAAAGTGCTCACTGTGCATCTGCATAAGTTTCTTAGGGGGTCTAGTTTCCAAAATGGGGTCATTTGTGGGGGAGCTCCAAAGTTTAGGCATACAGGGGCTCTCCAAACATGACATGGTGTCCGCTAACGACTGGAGCTAATTTTCCATTCAAAAAGTCAAATGGCGCTCCTTCCCTTCTGAGCCCTGCCGTGCGCCCAAACAGTGGTTTATGACCACATATGAGGTATCTGTGTACTCAGGAGAAATTGCCCAACAAATTTTAGGGTCCATTTTATCCTGTTGCCCATGCAAAAATGAAAAAATTGATGCTAAAAGAAAAATTTTGTTGGAAAAATTAAAATGTCCATTTTTTCCTTCCACGTTGGTTTAGTTCCTGTGAAGCACCTGAAGGGTTAATAATCTTCTTGAGTGTAGTTTTGAGTAGCTTGAGGGGTGCAGTTTTTATAATGGTGTCACTTTTGGGTATTTTCTGCCATATAGACCCCTTCAAATGTGAGGTGGTCCCTAAAAAAAATGGTTTTGTAAATTTTGCTGTAAAAATGAGAAATCGCTGGTCAACTTTTAACCCTTATAACTTCCTAACAAAAAAAATGTTGTTCCCAAAATTGTGCTGATGTAAAGTAGACATGTGGGAAATGTTATTTATTAACTATTTTGTGTCACATAACTCTCTGGTTTAACAGAATAAAAATTCAAAATTTGAAAATTGCGAAATTTTAAAAATTTTGGCCAAAGTTCCATTTTTTTCACAAATAAACGCAAAAATTATCGACCTAAATTTACCACTAACATGAAGCCCAATATGTCACGAAAAAACAATCTCAGAATCGCTAGGATCCGTTGAAGCGTTCCTGAGTTATTACCTCATAAAGGGACACTGGTCAGAATTGCAAAAAATGGCCAGGTCATTTAGGTCAAAATAGGCTGGGTCATGAAGGGGTTAAAGGCAGGGCCGCCAATCAGGATGCAGTAGCGACCTCCAATCGGAGCTGAGGGGGCACGGAAAAGGCACTGCAAATCCTCACCTATGTGTCTCGGGGCTGAGTCGCTAACGAGGTCGTTGGTGAGGTGTCAAACGCACCGATGCATGCTACCCAGCGGGACCTCAACGATCGAAAAAATGTCCAGACCTTTCGGCAATGACCAGCGATCTCACAGGGCCTGGTCGCCGCTACCTGTCAAACGTAGCGAGATCACTGCCAAGGTCGCTGTTGCGTCACAAAACTTGTGACTCAGCAGCGATCTCGCTAGAGATCTCGCTTAGTGTCCCTTTATGAGTTTAATGACTCATGTCTGAAAGAGACTTTACATTGCGAATTATCCCCACTTGGTTTTCATCTCCCTCTGAGTGTTAAGTATAGAATATGGAAGATGAATTTGTCGATATTTTCTTCTTACTTCCAATTTTTAAATCAGATAAAGCGGAAGAAAAGTGTAAGGATCGCCGTAGGCTAGCTCCATGAAAATCTGATAATTGTCTGCAAGGGTTCTGAATTTTTTCTGCTGTACTTGGGGAAAAATATCTGGAGAAATTTAGTAGTCTTCCAACATCTAGATATTATTTTGAAATCATACTAAAAGTTTCATGGTATGACATGGTTTACCATGTTTTGTTGGGTTTCGTTTTTACAATGCTCACTGTGAAGTATTATTAATGTGTTATCTTTATTCTAATGGTCAGTATAGGTCAATAAAACCCCAAAGATTTACTGCTTTCTATCTGGATGGTTGATAACCGCTCAATGATACTTTGGGTTTGAAGGCAGATAAGAGCAAGTGTAAATATTTTGCCTAGAATTAAGATATTTTTAAAGGAACCCTCCTTCACGCCCAACAATCAACTCTTTACACCACTGTCTCATTTTGTCAGGCACAACTGACCTGGGGCATTTTCTCCAATAAATTAATGTTCAACTGCAACACTCATTCCTCATAATTGTCACACATACAGTGGGTTCGGAAAGTATTCAGACTCCTTTAAATTTTTCACTCTTTGTTTCATTGCAGCCATTTTGTAAATCAAAAAAAGTTCATTTTTTTCTCATTAATGTACACTCTGCACCCCATCTTTACTGAAAAAAACAGAAACGTAATTTTTGCTAATTTATTAAAAAAGAAAAACTGAAATATCACATGGTCATACTGTAAGTATTCAGACCCTTTGCTCAGTATTGACCCCTGGACAAAGCATTTCCGAGCGAAACGCGTGTCGGGTGTGGTGAGTCTCCCGGTTCTTATCTCCCCAGGTAACTGTACCATATATATGTCTATGGCTATTATGTGATTTAACTATCCTATGGTGTACTTATTATTGATACATCTGTTTATTTAATAATATTATTATGGTTTATACATATATATACTCTTTTATTTATTTCTGCTGAATACATGCTTTCATGTGCCCCGTTATTTCAATGCAACATTGCTCCTATTAAACGAGGATGCACTTATTTTTGCATGTGCTCCGACAGTGATTTGGTTGTTACAGTTTATTACCCTGGTATGATATGTGTACATAATAGGAAGATGGATTGACATATTTCTTTGCCTTTTTTCATAACTACATATTGTTTTGGGAGAATTATTCTACATTTTCTCGGGTGTACCCACTTTTTTGTACCTGTGATTATTGTCTTATTGCCTTTTAATACATATTTGCTATATGGGTATGTTTTCAATAAAATATTCATCTTTATTACATATATGGTCATTTGTAAAGCCTTTTTAGAGTGTCTTATTTGAGAGCAGCATAATGTAGAGAGCAGGTGCACACAACTGTTTATATCGGAAGAGTACTATCTGTGGTTTTGACAAATAGCACTTGCACCCATGTTATTCTATGTGGCTGTGCGAATGTCTGATTTTTTCCTCGGACCAAGTGAGTCGGATAAAAATTGCCACTACAAGTCTATGTGTTGGTGAAAAACATCGGACCGCACTCGGATGACATCACGGACTGACTGAATGGAGTAGGTGGAGAAGCTATTTTTCTTTCCTCTCCACCTTGGAGAAAAACTGATGACACTCTGAGCACGCCAAAATACTCGGAGGACACCAGAGCATGCTCGGGAAAACCCAAGCAACGAGTATACTCGCTCATCACTACTCCCAAGCAAAGATTGGAGTATCTGCCAATACCACCACAATAAGCCATACACTCCATAGAGGTGGCCTTTTTGGAAAAAGGGGCAGGAAAAAGACTATTTACAGCATGTATGTAAGTACTTGCATAAGAATACAGTAATTATCCAGACCCAGCATGGGTTTGTAACAAACAAGTGATGCCAGACTAATCTAATTTCCTTCTATGATGGAATCACTGACTAGGTGGATTTGGGAAATGCGGTAGATATAGTATATCTTTACTTTTGCAAAGTATTTGATAAAGTATCTCATACTATCTTTACTGAAAAAATGACCAAGTATCGGATTGACAAGACTACAGTTAGATTGATTCATGACTGGCTCATTGATTGTACTCAAAGAGTGGTAATAAATGGTTGCACATCAAATTGGAAGAATGTTTCAAGTGGAGTATCACAAGGCTCTTTCCTGGCCCCAGTGATGTTCATCATTTTTATAAATGATCTAGATAAAGGAACTGAAGGTAAGCTAATCAAATTTGCAGACAATGCAAAGCTAGAAGGGATAGCTAACACTAGAGAAGACAGAGAAAAAAATCCGAAGAATCTCGATAAACTTGAACAATGGACAGTTACTAATATAATTGTATTTAACAGGTAAAAATGCAAGATTCTACATCTTTGAAAAAAATTACATCTACAGAATGGGAGGAATAGAAAGAAGCAACAACATGTGTGAAAAAGACTTGTGTATACAAATAAATTGCAGACTGCACATGAGTCAACAGTGTGACGCAGCAGGAAAAAAAGGCAAACACAGTTCTGGGATGTATTAAGAGAAGCATAATGTCTAGATCACATGAAGCCATAATTCTCCTCTATGGTCAGACCTCATCTGGAACACTGTGTCCACAGTTCTGGGCACCACATTTTAAAAAAGACATAGAAAAACTAGAGCAAGTTCAGGGAAGAGGAATCAGGAAGGTGGGCAGCCTGCAAACTATGTCCTACAAGGAAAAGTTAAAGGATCTGGGAATGTTTAGCTTGCAAAAAAGAAGGCTAAGAGGAGACTTAATAGCTGTCTACAAATATCTGAAGAAATGTCATAGTAATGGGGATCATCATTATTCTCATTTACACATGGAAACACGAGAAGGGAATTAAAGTGAAAGGGAGAAGATATAGATTAGGTATTAGAAAAACCTTTGTGACAGTGAGGGTGACCAATGAGTGGAACAGGCTGCCACAAGATGTGTTGAGTTCTCCTTCATTGGTAGTCTTCAAACAGAGGCTGGACAGACATCTGTCTGAGATGGTTTAGTGAATCCTGCATTGAGCAGGGTATTGGTCATAATGACCCTGGAGGTCCCTTCCAATTCTAACATTCTATGATTCTATGATTTTACAGACAAAAACTGTAAAGCTCATTTTCAGTTTGCTAAAATACATGTGGAAGGCTCCCCAAATTTATGAAGGAAGGTGCTGTGGTCAGATCAGACCAAAATTGAACTTTTTGGTCACCAAGGTAAACGCTATGTCTGGCGCTAAACCAACACAGCTCATCACCCCAAGAACACCATCCCCACATTGAAACATGGTGGTGGCAGAATCATGCTGTGGGGATGTTTTTTTTGCCAACAGGAACAGGGAAAATGGTAGAGGGGAGAAAGGATGGTGTGAAATACATGGATATTCTTGAGCAAAACCTGCTTCAGTTTGACAGTGATGTGAGATTGGGAGGTTTAAATTCTAGCAAGACAATGACCCAAAGCAAACTGCTAAAGTAACAGTCAAGTGGTTTAAGAGGAATTGTGTAAATGTTTTGGAGTGGCCTTGTCCAAGCCCAGAACTTAATCCAAATGAGAATATGTGGTCAGACGTGAAGATTGCTGTTCGCCAGAAGAAACCATCTAACTTGAAAGAGCTGGAGCAATTTTGCTTTGAAGAATGGACAAAAATCCCAGTTGCAAGATGTGAAAATAATTGCCGTCAAAGGAGACTCTACAATGTACTGACTTTAGGGGGTGAATCATTATGCACACTGACGTTTTTAGTTATTTTGTCCTATTTGTTGTTTGCTTCACAATAAAAAGAAAATCAAATGTTCACAGTTGTAGGCATGTTTTTTTACTGTTTAAAAAAAAAACGTGAAATTCCAGGTTGTGAGGTAGTAAAACATGAAAAATGCCAATGTGGGGGGAGGGTGAACACATATGCATAGACTCAGTAGAGTGACCGTACCTCTACCCATGGGCCATCTTTTTTTCAGCAAACCCAGGGGTTAAATTATTTGCCTTCGACACCCTGCATTACTCATTGAGGGTGCCATTCTGCATAACCAGTATAAGGAGAAGCCACAGCTAGTGATGAGCTAGTATACTCGTTGCTCGCTTGGAAGTGCTCGGAGATTTAGTTTCTGTTGCCGCAGCTGCATGATTTGCGGCTATTTGACAGCCTGAATACATGTGGGGATTCCTTAACAAGCAGGCATTCCTCACATGTATTCAGGCTGTCTAGCAGCCATAAATCATGCAGCTGCGGCAACAGAAACTAAATCTCCGAGCACGCCAAAATACTCGGAGATCACCTGAGCGTGCTCGGGAAAACCCGAGCAACGAGTATACTCACTCATCACTAGCCGCAGCCCGTCCACTCTTTACAAGTTCTCAGAGAGTTGTGTCTGTTGTAAGCACATCTCACTAAGGTGAGCAATTCCACTTACTCTCAGTTTTACTCAAAACCTTTACACTAAGGAGCGCCACTTTTTTGTCTTTATCTTTTTGATGTCTAGGAATCTTTTGAAGTGCGACTTGTGTCGTGGCCAAAGTCATTGTGAAGCTCCAGCCTTAATATTACCTTAGGTCACAGCATTCTTGACCTAAAAAAGCGTAAAAAATGCAAATGAGAAAGCTCAATGTTAAATCATCCGAACGACCCATTAGAGACCAGTAATATACATATATACCCGCCTATAGAGAAAACGCACAAAGAAGCATATCATAATAACTGATTTAATAGCTGGATGCTATGAAAACAATAATTACATTGAAAATATGTCCACAGCTCCGTTAGTGACTAATTGCATGCTAAATTGAAACTGTTAATATAATTTCTTCTGCACCATTGCTTCTTATGTACTGGGGATGTTTCTCCCCTTCTCGGTAACAGGAGTTTCCAGGCTCAGTATCAGCTCCATGGATGCCGAGGGGTCCAGAGTCGTGTTGTAGGATTGAGTAAATCTGCATGCAGAGATCCCAAGATGTTAACTCATTTGGGAAACATGTATGGGCTACACAGAGATCAAATGCAGCAATTATATCCACGATACCGCTCTAACAGGTGAGACACCTATCTTCTGGCACTAGTAAGGTGAGTGATAAAAATATAGTCATGCATGACGCTGAGAGGACGATTAACAAGGGCACTAGTTATCCTTTATGTAACATTTTATATCAGTCATACACTTTCTCTATATTTATGTGTTGCTTGGATGCCCTTGCCTCAATTTTTCCATACTGTATCAGCTAGCTGTTTAATAGCTTGGCTTTAAGTTGGTCTACATTTTATAAAATGGTCAATATTCAGAGGATAGTCCAAAAATATGCTCAATATTTCCTTTTTTCCGAGGCTATAATCTCAAAACGATTCTAGGAAAAAATGGTATGGAAGAATGGACCCCTTTAACATGGTTATACCTTGAGCTTTTAGGTTTATCCACATGTATTTTGGCAGTGTCTAATAGCTAAGGGCCCTTTCACATTGCGTTCACCACGTTCGTTGGTCCAGTCGAGACTTACATTCAAATCCCTTTTTGTGCGGCTGTGGATGTAAGCCCCAATGGGACCAACTAACGTGGCAAAGAACGCAGTGTGAAAGTGTAGGGGAGTGGGCCTCCGCTGTGTGACCGAGCCGAAACCAAGGGGGCTGTCACATAAGTTCCTAGGGAAAAGGTGCCCGGGGGAAGGAACTGGAGGGGGAGGCAGAGATTGTTCTGGAAGGTGCGGGGGCGGGGCTAATATAAAAGGAGCATAGGAGACCAGCAGGTGGCAGTTAACGCAGAGACAGAAAGGGGGAAGGAAGGAGAGACCTGCTGGGGTGTGGAGAGGACACCCAGGCCAGCTGCCACATGTGAACAGACTGGGAGACCCACGTGACTCGGGGAGAGGACGTACCCGAGCGGAGCGCAGAAGGGGGAGAACTGTGAGGCACTCACCTGACACTGCCCTCCTCCAGTCCGCGGTTGCGGCCTGTCCGCCTCCAGCCGCAACCGCCACTGCCTCACCCCAGCCCGCGGTTGCTGCCTGTCCGCTTCCAGCTGCTACCGCCGCTGCCCTACTCCAGCCCGCGGTTGCGGCCTGTTCGCCTCCAGCCGTGACCGCCGCTGCCTCACCCCAGCCCGCGGTTGCGACTTGTCTGTTTCCAGCCGCGACCGCCCCTGTCCCACTACAGCCTGCGGCTGCGGCCTACCCAGCAGAGCTCTCAGCTGCCGTCATCTCGCCCCCGGGAGGGTGGACTCTACGCCAGTGTGCTTCTCCAGGGCCTGTTGCTCCCCATCTACACATGGGAGTAGGAACGCCCGAAGTCTGCAGCAACTCGTCGGCTGGGCCCAGCGACTGAGACGCCAAACGGACATCCATCGGACCACGACTCTGCAGAACGTCAAAGCCAATAAGTGACACGCTGTTTATTGTTAGATATATTTCTAGGACATCTAGTCGGCCCTATCGTGGCCCTATAGGGATTGGCACTTGCCTAATATCCATTTGCTTACATTGTTGTGTATTGGTGTATAGCTTCCCTGTTAGGAGAACCCCTGTTAGCCACCCAGTTATTTCCCTAATCATCATATAAAGGTTCAGTATAAGCTTGCTCCGTCTCCGTCTCGTCACTGCATTCCGCGTACCTGCGAACACCACAAAAGCACCCTAAGTAGTATAGTATTGAGTAATGACATGGCACTCATAGGGGGCATAAGATGGACAAAATGGCTTTATGTCACATGGTAGCATGTTCCTAGGGGTGCCTAATTATGGAGGTATTCTTTCATAGAAACAATGCGTCTAGGTGAGAATACATTAGCAGAAAGTTATAATGTGAATGAACCAAACAGTATCATAGTGTCCACATCACAGGGAGTTTGTCTATGAAGAATAGTTTTTTTGAGGATACAGGAATATTTTTGGATTGCACACTTTATCATTATTTTTCAAAAATGTATGCGAAAAAGCCACTTAATAAAATATTATAATAATTACAGGTTTCTCCACTAACTAGTAGAAGCTGCGATTTTTTCACACGGATAGAGTCATGTGAGCAGCCCTATTGAATTACATTGGTCATTGTGCTGTCCAAATTTTACTTGGACAGTATCATATAATTCGCTTGTCTGAACGAGCTTTATGTTAAGTTACATGATCAGTTTGTAACGCTGCGTATTTTCCCTGAGCAAAAAACGCAGCGTCTTACAGTTCCAGTAAAGTGGATGGGATTTATAGAAATCTCCTGACCTGCATGTTTGAAATATGCAATATTTCAATTTCTTTTGCGAGTTCGTCGAGTTTAATGTGTGGATTTTCGCCTTTGAATTGAATTAGATGCGGGAGAGCTGCATATTTAATTCATTTCTGCTATGGAAATGCACTGAAAATGTTTATAATCCGCACATGATTATATTAATAAAGTTTTGTCAAAGCCAAATACTAGGAAGTATCAAAAACAAAAAAAGAGACAAAAAAGCAGAGTGAAAAAAGTGATAAAAACACATGTGAAAAAGTATCCCAATGTAACTAATTGGTGCAGAAATGCTGTAGAAAATATGCAACATTGAAGACTCATCAAATACTCATCAAGGGAATGTAATATTAGGGGTGGAAATAAATTTTACTTAATATTAGTGTTGAGCGATACGATAATGCAAATATCGGCTATCGGCCGATATTAGCTCTATCGGCCTTTCGATAATTCGTTTCGATATTTTCGTCATATCGAATACCGGAATCGGATTTGTCACTGTCACTGTGAGTGTCCGTCGGTCGGGTCTGTCACTGTCAGTGTCCGTCGGTCGGGTCTGTCAGGAGTCAGCGGCACTTACCTGGCAGAAGATCTCCGGCGGTCACATCCCGGACTGCTTAATGGCCGCCATCCTCTTCTCCCCGGCGGTCACATGCAGTTTCTCGCGATAACTGCAGTGACTGCTGGGTAATCCCGGCCGTAAAGCAGTCAGTCCGATGACGTCACCGCCGGGGAAGCTGGTAAGCAGCTGTGCTGCGCTGGGATGTCAGGCTCTGCCTGTCATTGCGATGTAGCAGAGCTGGATCGTCGTGGGACTGTCGTTATGGACTGCGTCGGACAGGTGGTATACTGTTGGTTTTTTTTTTTTCTTTTTTTACAGGAGATCGATGGCGTCGCAGGAATGAGAGTACAATAAAAGAAATGAAAACTGTGTTGTCTCTTTTATTTCATTAAAATACTTTTTTCTTGCTTTGTCTTTTTTTTATGCATTTAATAACTTTGGGATTAATAATGGATCGGTGTCTTATTGACGCCTCTCCATTATTAACCGGGCTTATTGTCACCGTGCAATCAACGGTGACATTAACCCCTTATTACCCCGCTTGCCACCGCTACAGGGCAAGTGGGAAGAGCCGGGTAAAGTGCCACAATTGGCACATCTTTTGATGCGCCAAATGTGGGGCTGCTGTAGCCTGGTATTATCAGGCTGTTGAGGGCCAAAATCCATGGGCCTTGACAGTCTTTTAATACCAGGCCGCAGCAGTCTGCATTTTACTTGGCTGGTTAACAAAAATAGGGGGACCCCTACGCCGTTTTTTTTTCGAGGGGATCCCCTATTTTTGTTAACCAGCCAAGCTAAGCAGACTGCTGTGGCCTGGTATTATCAGGCTTGCAAGGTCCATGGATATTGGATCCTTACCAGCCTGAAAAACCAGGCCTCAGCGGTCTGCTTCATCTGGCTGGTTAACAAAAATAGGGGGGACCCCACGCCAATTTTTTTCGAGGGGATCCCCTATTTTTGTTAATCAGCCAAGATAAGCAGACTGCTGTGGCCTGGTATTATCAGGCTGGCAAGGTCCATGGATCTTGGCTCCTTAACAGCCTGAAAATCCAGGCCTCAGCGGTCTGCTTCATCTGGCTGGTTAACAAAAATAGGGGGGACCCCACGCCATTTTTTTTTCAAAGGGAACCCCTATTTTTGTTAACCAGTTCCCTCTGACGTCACTGATTGTGTCCCTGGCTGACCTGAAGTGAAAGTGGAAAGCAATCAATTAAGCTTTCCACTTCCTCTCCTGTCAGCCAGGAGAGGAACTCATTCATTTGGGGGTTTACTGTGAGGCTGCAGCATTAGCTGCGGTCCCTGCAGTAAACATTAACCCTTTCTGATGGATTACACCGTGGGACCTGACTGTGCATCGGATTGGTAAGAATAATTTTGCTTTATTATTTTATTTTTATTACAGGAAATGGTTTTAGCAGGAAAATAAAATATGGTCAAAAACTGTGTGATTATTTCATTAAACTTCTTTTTTATTAAAGTGTGTGTGTTTGATTTTTCTTTCATACAATAGGATTAATAATTGATAGTTGTCTAATTGACAGCTCTCAATTATTAACCTGGCTTAAAGTGACCTTTCAATTGCAAGGTCATTTTAACCCCTTATTAACCCATTCGCCACCGCTACAGGGCAATGGGAATAGACGGGCAAAGTGCCAGAAAGGGCAAATCTAATTAGAGATTTGCCCTTTCTGGGGTGTCTGGGGGCAGATGTTAGTAGCCGGGGGGGGGCCAAAAATAATGGTCCCTCTCTGGGCTATTATTATCTGCCCCCACTCACTGGCTTTGTCTGTCTGGTTGCGAAAATAGGGCGGGAGCCCACGCATTTTTTTTTCAGCAATTTTACACCTCATATATATATATACATGTCATTGAATTTGTGACACATATATATATATATATATATTTATATTTATAGTTCATACACTTCTACATAGTATAATAGCCGCTAATTCAATTGCCGGCTTTTGTGAAAATGCAGAACCCGACATGAAATGACACTTGGTTTACATAGAGTTAACCATGTCTTTTCATGTAGTTTGATATCTGATTTGCACAAACAATTACATGAGTGTAAGTGTGCAAAATTTCACACCTGTAGGGGTTAATTAAAGGTGTAAATTCGTAGCAAAAAAGTCCGTTTTTTTTACAACGAATTTACACCTTTAATTAACCCCTACAGGTGTGAAATTTTGCACACATAGACTGATGTAATTGTTTGTGCAAATCAGATTGCAAACGACATGAAAAGACATGGTTAACCCTATGTACACCAAGTGTCATTTCATGTCGGGTGCTTCTGTCTTTTCACAGAAGCCGGCTTTACCCGGCAATTGAATCAGAGGATATTTTACTATGTAGAAGTGTATAAACTATAAATATATGTATATATATATATGTCACAATGACATGTATATATATATATATGTATTCTATGTGTGTATATTTAGTGTTTACAAGGAAATAAAGGTTTTTTTTAGTTTCGATATTTTGTTCCCATAGACTTACATGGGACTTCCGCTATCGAAATCGGATATCGACGATATTTAGTGATATCGGCGATACAATTTCGATACGATATTTTTAGATATCGAGCAATATCGCTCAACACTACTTAATATATATTTAACCTATATTATTTAATTTTTGTTTGCATTGCTTTTCCACATGTATGTGACTAGAAATAACCCCCAAGACATACAGTATAAAAAAATCGTTCAATCAATCATACACTTGTATTCAGTGGCGTACATAGAAATCATATGGCCCCATAGCAAAAGTTCTAATTAGACCATCCTCCATAGCCTTCCCCCCCAAAAAAATATTCAGTATAGTAGGTGAGATAATAATTCACAACTTTTAAAATCAGGGAGAGGGAAACATATTGCGGCACTTAGACAGTAGTTTTACCAATACTGAAGCCCCTTAGAGTTTTGGCATACTGCTATACCTATTTAAGAACACTTACAGAGTATAATGCTCTCAAAAATGCCCTCCATACTGAATTTTTCTCCCACAGTGATTTCTTCCAAAAATTTCACCCCACACACAGAATGAGGTTACCACAGTGGCCCTCCACAAATTATGATACTGCCACAGTAACCTCAGCACAGTATAATACTTCCCTCTGTCTGATGCCCATAAAGTGCCCCCCAGGGACCCCGATAGAGTATGATGGCCCACAACCCCCTATTCACAGTATGATTGTCCCAACAGGCAGTATTTAACCCCCACACATAGTATGTGGGCACCCACAGATCCAACAGGCAATGTGAGGGCTCCCCCACACAGAATAATGTCACCCACAGCTCCCCACACAGTATTAGGGCCTCTACACCTAATATTCACAATGAGGTCCCCCGGAGCCGCCACTCAGTATGAGCGTCCCTACAGCCCCTACTCTGTATGAGGATCCCACACACACACAGTTCTGTAGCCTTGCAGCCCACCCTCCTCACACATGTGATGCCACCACAGGGCATTGTCTCCACCACAAACACTGACAATAAGCAAAAAATACAAACTACTCACTTTCCCTGTTCCCCTGATGTCTGCTTCGGTCAGTGCACTGTGCAGACTGAGACTGTGTCCACGCAGGAGGTGCGATCTAATTATGGATTTTTATTTAAATTTAAAGGGGTTACTTACATGAATACATTACCAAAACCACTGTGGTGCTGAGTCACTCTCAGAAGGACAAGCATAGTGATGCAGGAGGGAAATAATGGTTCCCCGCTGCATAATTCTACTCAATGGTAAACTGTTGAAATTGCAAAGACAATCGCGGGGAGTTGGGGTGGTGGTGATACTCGGCATTGTGTCCCCACTGCTCGCAAGTACCACAGTGGGTCTGTCATCTGCCGCTATGAACAAGATTAATTTGTATGGAATGGAAAAAAATAAATTTCTAAATTTTTATAAATCAACAGAATGTAGGGTTACTAGACTTGTGGGTACTATGAGAAAGCTTGTAATTTAAGTTCTATGCTTTCGGTGTTGTAGATAGGCTATCCTTTTACTTTCACCCACAGCAAAAATTCAGCTGACTGATCTTTCCTTGTGGTAATAGAATAGTGAAAGAAAAGCAGGTTGTTGACATCCCTGTGGCACCCCTGGAGCACATGCCTTAAAAGCTTCCCTCTGGCAACATATCAATGATGCCTTAGGGCATGCTGCTGCTAAAACAAGAGTAAGACCCATTAGTTGTACTTTTGTTGCAGATTTGCTGTGATCAGTGGGGTATGGTGAACATTCTCATTTATGGTTTTTATATGATGTGCTAGAATTGTCTTTCTTTATAGCAGTTTTAGGCGCATATTCAAGACTTTGTGACCATTTCATAATCTGGGATTTATGAAAGTCACTTTTTTTTTTTGCGATATTTGCTGAAGTTTTTCAAATTCCGCAAAAGAAAAAAATTCTGCACAATTCAAAAAATTCTGCACAATTCATGATTTCGTAGCAAATTGGGGTATTGTGACTTTTCAGCACCAAAAGTAGGGGAGTGGAAAAGTAGGGGAGGTAAGCCAAATGAGAGCTGATTAGGATAAACACACAATACCAAATCCACGCAGATATCTCCTGTAAGCTACAGTGGCATGTAAAATTTGGACACTCCTTGTCCTAATTACTGTTATTATGAACAGTTGAGCAAGTTGAAGATAAAATGATCTCTAAAAGGCTTAAAGTTAAAGATCACACATTTCCGTTGTATTTTAGACAAATGAAAACATATATATACATACAGTAGAAACATAGGTTGAAAAAAGACCTAGGTCCATCATATTCAACTTTCCTCCACCAATTGTATATTTTGTCACTAATTTAACTAGCACCCACAAAGTTATGTGTATATTTAGGAAATCATCCAGCCCTCTTTTAAAAGCTGTTTTAGCTTTTACCATTACTACCTTTTGTGACAGGGCATTTCACAGTCTGACTTCTCTAACTGTAAAGAACCCTTTCCTATTTAGCTGCCACAATTTCCTTTCTTCCACCCTTAATGAGTTCCCCCTTGTCCTTAGTATGGTGTTTGGAAGGAATATATTTTCATCTTTTATATTTTAAAAATTACAAAAAGTAAAATAGACTGATGCAAAAGTTTGGGCACCATTGGAGATTTGTGTGCTCAGAAAACTTTGTCCAAGGTTTCAGACCTGAATTAGCCTGTTAGAGGTTTGGTTTGTTCACTATCATCTTCAAGAAAGGCTAGGTGAAGCAAATTTCCCAGCATTATAAAAACTCAGCCTCCTCTAACCTTGTGCCAAAAAACAGCAGCCATGGGTTTTTCTAAGCAGCTACTTAGCTCTCCGAAAATGAAAGTGGTGGGGACCCACAAAGCATAAGCTATAAGAGGAAAGCAAATCATTTTCAAGGTTCCCTTTCCTCAATTTGAAACGTAATTAAGAAATAGCAGTCAACAGGAACAGTGGAGGCAAAGATAAGGTCTAGAATACTAAGGGCCCCGTCACACATAGCGACACACCAGCGATCCCGACAACGATATGCACTTGTCAGGATCGCTGGTGTATCGCTACATGATCGCTGGTGAGCTGCCAAACAGGCAGCTCAGGCAGCGATCAGGACAGCGATCAGGACAGCGACACCCACACTGTACGTTGGATACCAGCCCGCTGGTACAGGGAGCTGGTAACAAAGGTACACATCGGGTTTCCAGGCGCTGCGCGGTGCCTGGAAACTCGATGTGTACCTTGGTTACCAGCTCCCCTGCAGCAGCGCGCTGGTATCCAACGAACACATCGGGTTTCCAGGCGCCGTGCGGCGCCTGGAAACCCGATGTGTACCTTGGTTACCAGCTGATCGCTGGTCTCCTGCCTGCCACACGCAGTGATGCATGCTGGCCAGCGGGAGACCAATGATCAAAAAAATGTCCTGGCCTTTGGACAACGATCAGTGATACCCGGCAGGGGGCCGGTCGCTGATCAGTGTCACACACAGCGATATCGCAGGGGAGATCGCTGTTGCGTCACAAAACTAGTGACTCAGCAGCGATCTCGCTAGCGAGATCGCTGTGTGTGACGGGGCTTAAGCAAGTGAGAGATGCTTGTAGAATTTCTAGAGAGGCAAATCATAACCTCCGCTTGACCGAAAAAGACATTCAGAAAGATTTAGAAGACTCTGCAGTTATGGTACATTGTTCTACTATTCAGAGACATCTGCAGAAATATGGCCTTCATGGAAGAGTCATTAGAAGAGAACCTCTCCTGTGTCCTCACCTTAAAATTCAGGGTCAGAAGTATGCAAAACAACATCTAAATAAGCCTGATGCATTTTGGAAACAAGTCCTGTGGACCAATGAGTTAAAATAGAATTCTTTGGCTACAATGATCAAAGGCATGTGTGGAGAAAATAGGGCACAGAATTTCAGGAAAAGAACATCTCACCAGCCATTAAGCAAGGAGGTGGATCAATTATGCTTTGGCATTGTGTTGCAGCCAATGGAACAGGGAACATTTCATGGGTAGAGTGAAGAATGGATTGAATTAAATTTCGACAAATTCGTGATGCAAACATAACACCATCTGTAAAAAAGCTGAAATTGAAAAGAGGATGGCTTCACCAAATGTATAATGATCCTAAACACATGTCAAAATCCACAATAGACTACCTCAAAAGGCACAAGCTGAAGATTTTACAATGGCCCTAACAGTCCCCTGATCTGAACATCACTGTGGCTAGACCTCAAAATAGCAGTGCATGCAAGATGACCAAGGAATCTCACAGACCTGGAAGCATTTTCAAATGAAGAATGAATGAAAATCCCTCAAACAAGAATTGAAAGTCTCTTGGCTGGCTACAAGAAGCATTTACAAGCTGTTATACTTTCAAAAGGGAATGCTACTAGGTATTAACCATGCAGCGTGCCCAAACTTTTGCATTGGCTATTTTCCTTTTTGTAATTTTTAAAATGTAAAAGATGAATACATATATATATTTATATATATATTTTTTTTAATTCCTAAAATACAAAGGAAATGTGTCATCTTTAACTATAGGCCTTTTAGAGATCATTTCATCTTCAACTTGCTTAACTGTTCACAATGACAGTAATTTTGACCAAAGGTGCCCAAAATTTTAAATGCCACTGTACACCAACTGACTACTACTAGTTCAGAACTCTCCTTCACCACCAAACCAGGCAGTTGTAACTATCACCAGCAGTTCCCTAGCGCAAGAGGTCAGCATATATACTTGAGATCAGTGGCCAACACAGAACAGTTGAGAAAGTTCAGAATGAAGAGCTCCAGGATATAGACAGAACTGAATAAATCCTTGCAATAATACAGCAAGGAAAAACTTGCACTGCTAATAGGAAGGTGAAGCAACTCTACTACGTATAGGGGTTTGGGTAACCAGACACCACAATATTCTGGCCCCTCTATCGTGGTATCCCCGTGACCATAACCATCAGTATATGAATGCAGAGCCAGGACCACCATCAGTATATAAATACAGAGCCAGAACAACTATTAGTACATGATTACATCACTAAGACAACCTTCAGTACATTAATACATTGCCAGAGCCACTGTCAGTACAGGAATATATCAACAAACTTAGTAAAGTGATCAATTGCAGTTTCAGGTCAGCCCCATATACACTTTTATCACGTTAATATGCAACTCCTTCTATGTCTTTTACAATGATAATATACTCAGAGAATAATATACCAGCCATCGTCAGACTGCGGACCTCACAGGAACCACAGTAGTGAGAAGATGCAGGCAGTATTTCAGTACCTTATAATTGACTTCTCTGATTGAAATCATAAATAATTGCCCCTCACTGTGCTACCTGCATAAAATTTCCTCCACACAGTGCCCTTCGTTATAATATTCCCCCCACACAGCCCCTCTACCTAATGAATCCCCCACAATGCCTCTCTTTATAATGTCCCCCACACATAACCCCTCTCCATAATGTCCCCCACACACTGCCCCTCTTTCTACTGTGCCCCTTCACAATTTTCCCCCAGTTGCCCCATAATGTGCCCTTATACTAGCACCAAACGCCCCCACATGTCCTATAATAGACAGGATATTTCATCTTCAGCTCTCCATGGAGTGCTGACAGTTTCTGTCATTCTTGCCACCTCTGCACTGCGGCTCCGGCAACAGCAGCAATGTGATGACCTTATCATGCCGCTGCACATGAAGGTGAAGAGTTGATGATCGCTGCTCTGCCCCATTGCATCACCACAAAGAAAGACGCAAATACAGTTGAATATACGAAGATGAGAACTGGTGTCTCCTGGTTCTCCGCGTGCCACAAAATATCTTTCAGCTGGCCACATGCGGCCCATGGACCGTATGTTGTGCAGGTCTAGTCTACAACATCTGGAAAAGCGAAGTTGCCGAAGAAAAATAAAGAAAATTACAGAGAAATAAAGAAAACTACTTAAAAATTGGATAGAGACTAAGGTGCAACTGCTAAAGGCACTAAAAAAGCAACAATTATGATTTATATCCTTTGTATTTACTATGAGGTTTTACCCATTAATGCATTCTAAGATATCTCCCCACATTTATTAACATACCCTTATAGATTTCATAGAATTTTTGGCAAATGAGCTATACCAGTTTTCTGTTGCCTTGGCCCAAAAGTTACTTTTAAAATCTAATGTATAGAATTATTAGCTGCAATAACGAAGAGCAAAGAAAAAAAACCTATGTGTGGAATTATGAAGCTCAGCAGCAATAATCAATTATTTATCTCAGTTTTGAAAGGAATGTATCTTTAAATGGCAGCGACAGCAGTGTGAGGGTAGAGCCAGATTAAAAAAAATAATAATAAAATAAAAGCAGACCTCCTAACGGCAGCACAAGATATCAGGACACCGAAATAAGCAGCAGCTGCTTGCAATAGATTGCGTGCAGAATGCATTAAATGGGAATCTTTGGCTGCCCAGTCAGACTGTCTGCAGAACAGTTATTAATCACCCATGTCACAATCCCTAATCCTATTCAATGGAAAAGAAAGGTGAGAGCCCACAGCCCCCGTCCAATGCAATTAGCATTGATTGTGCAGAGTGCAGAGCTGGGCTTTGACAGAGACGAGTTAACAGAGTCTCTAGGAGAAATAACCCCTTTCTCAGACACTATTGCAGGAACACATGCCCTGTGGTGTAGAAAGCAAAAGGGCATTATCATACTAAATAAAACCAAGTTCTGTTCATCCAACAATCATGGCTGCCATTCTTTACAGGGAAGGAAGGAAGATGGGTCACAAAGGCTGGGTGCTAGCAAAGGGCTAGTCACACTATAAGGGCTCATTCACATGTGTCGTATGAGTGTTATCTGTGGTTCTCACGGTAAGCAGTCGTACCAATGATATTGTATGGGGCAGTGCACATGTACAATATTTTCTTCAGACTGAGTGGTCTGCGAAAAAATGTAAGAGACATGTCCAATTTTGATCTGTATGTCTGTGAAAAATTTGGACCACACTCGGATGACAGCTGAGTGTGGTCCCAATTTGTCAGAATGGAGAAGGTGGAGAAACATGATTTTTTTTCTATGCATGTGAAAAACTGATGACACTCGGACCACACTCTGATGAAAATAATTGGTCCATTTTTCTTTTACATGGAAAATACTGACTTCTGAATAAGCACTCCCTTGTGAACTCAACTTATACAATATTCTGCAATCCAGGGGCGGATATACCGCATGTGCAACCAGTGCAGCTGCTCTGGGGCCCGGAGGTGGAGGGGGCCTCTGCAGGGCAGCTAACACTGAGGGCAATCTGGCCTGGTTCTCTGGCCCTGATGGGTCCCTGGCCAGATTGAACTCATGTGCGATGGGCAGGGAGCGATCCCTACAGTTCCACTGCCTACAGGAGAAAATGGCAGCGGAGCAGAGCTGCAGGGATCCGTCTTCCGCTTGCTGTTTGACACAGCTGTGCGGATGAATGACGTCAGCACTTAGCACGTGCCTGTGTCAGAGAGATGACGCAGAATTTGGATTTGGACACCACAACAGTGGGTCACTTGTTACCAGCCGGGACAGTGCCCCTGAAGATTGCACGGACTACAAACAAACTTATTCTCATCAAAGATACTATCTAAAGTGGACGCTAGCAAATCAGTTTGCTTCTGGTACTACTGAACAGTGTGACTTTACCTGTCTTTGATAATAGGACATATCAACTATACGGTGCATGTAAGTGTAATTGGTTTTATGCCACAGTCTCATATTATGATCTTTAATCACTGATAGACCTTTGGAGCCTTTAAGCATAATAGTGTCCTTTAGGCACTTACTGGATATTCTAACTTCTGGTGTCAATCATTGATGCGCTGAGGCGCACACGGTTATTGTATTTATACCTATTAAGATAAGCTTTCTTACATTTGAGAAATACCTAGCACGAATATTTCATATCTTTTCTGTGTATCTGAATTATTCTGTATCTGCACTGTGTGACGTGGAGTGATAATGTTTTTTGTAAAATCACTTATTCTACATTCTGACATTGTGAAATGTCCGTGTGCTTCCAGATATTTTTTATCAGATGGCACAAGGACTCAGAGTTTTATAGGTTCTTTCACACATACATGAAAATCACGGATCTGAAAGTGAGATCCGTGAGGGTTAGAGAATGTTCTGTTCTGATCCAATTTAGTGGATAAGAATAGGTTAATAGCTCAATGCGTCTGTAAAAGCTCGCATCACACTGACACTGCACACAAATACAGGAATGTAGCCTTATATATAGCACAGCCCCTTAGTATATAGTGTACTCACTTATCACACAAAAAACCTCTAGAAATGTCAAATGACAAAATGAGGTCATGCGTTATTTTAAATAATCAAATATTTTATTAATTACACCAAGAGGAATCAATAATAATAATAATAAAGAGTACAGCAAACCAAGCAGGACAAAAGGGGAAAAATGCCAGGTATATAAGTATTAGTCTATAAATATATAAAACACCATATCAAACCATATCGGTTAAAATTCATACAAATAATAATAATTCTCATATAGATGAGAAGCCTGAGTGTATTACATTAATAAGTGCAAAAAGTGCTCCATATATATTAGCTAATCATCAGTATATAGACAAAAACCATGATCATGTAAGGAAAGGAGTCTCCGTGACCAAAAGAAGTATAGAAAGGACTAATTAAACTACAATTATAGCTCCCTAAATATTGTCTGCTAGTGCAGTGAAGCTAATATGTATAGAATCATTATGCAATAAACAGTACTAATAGTGCAAATGTGCAAAAAATATATCCATAAATTCTGTGTGCCAAGATCTTTAAACTTACATGAAAATGGAAAATAGAGACCTGGACCCCAGCCTGCCACCCCTACGCACGTTTCGCCGTTCTTCATCAGGAGGCGAGCCTAATGCTGTGGTTATATCTGTATATGCCGATAATCGGTGCATGCACAGGAACCGCCGCACCACGTGGGGACACTTCCTCCTGTGCTCCAGAGACGCAAGCAATCCACCGCTGCTAGGCAACAGGGATCACGTGCCTGTCACATGAGTGCATCGGTAAGGCCCGGGCGCAGGGTTTCTCGGGCATGCGCACAAACTGAAAGTCAGTGCTTAAACAGACAAGAGACGAATGGATCAGTACTATAAAGGCATCTAAGCACCTCTGCAATTTATATTGAAGTAGAAATAAGGGAATTCTTGTTAGTTTAGTCTGGGCAGCCTAATCATATAAAAATATATAAAATTAAAGGAACATTACAACACCTTGGCTATAATTGTGTTTTTATAAATATATAATTGGACATTATTAAAAAATATTGGCGCAAGCAGGTAAGTGGAGGGACATATACAATATCAAGAAGTAAGTGACCAAAGTGAGAAGTGATAGAAGATTATAAAACTATAATTAAATAGGAAAATGTGAAAGGACGAATGTGAGGGCATTGTATCCTATAAGTAATGCAGGTAAAATGTATAATAATTAGTGTTGAGCGATACGATAATGCAAATATCGGCTATCGGCCGATATTAGCTCTATCGGCCTTTCGATAATTCGTTTCGATATTTTCGTCTTATCGAATACCGGAATTGGATTTGTCACTGTCACTGTGAGTGTCCGTCGGTCGGGTCTGTCAGGAGTCAGCGGCACTTACCTGGCAGAAGATCTCCGGCGGTCACGTCCTGGACTGCTTGATGGCCGCCATTATCTTCTCCCTGGCGGTCACATGCAGTTTTTCGCGATAACTGCAGTGACTGCAGGGTAATCCCGGCCGTAAAGCAGTCAGTCCGATGACGTCACCGCCAGGGAAGCAGGTAATCAGCTGTGCTGCGCCGGGATGACAGGCTCTGCCTGTCATTCTGATGTAGCAGAGCTGGATCGTCGTGGGACACTCGTTACTATGGACTGCGTCGGTCAGGTGGTATACTTTTTTTTTTTCATTTTTTTTACAGGAGATCGATGGCGTCGCAGCAGGATGAGACAGTAATAAAAGAAATGAAAACTGTGTTGTTTTTTTTTTATTAAATTAAAAAAAATTTTTTGGAACATTCACCCGTCCGGGTACATAAACAATTTAACTATTTATTTACATACAGGGACCCTGTCCGGGTTATTTAGACTTCTTTGGCTGGCCTCTTACAGGTACCACCTGGTACTCTTCTGGTGCTTGCCAAACATCCGAGGCACCAAGGACCACCAGGACCTGATGACGTCGTGTGGCCTGTACAGTCAAGTCGTGACCCGCTATCTGGGTCTGTGTGGCCACCTCTTTCATCTCCCTCCGGGTCTGGAGCCCTATGTCACGGACTGAACGAACCCCAGGGGCCTAACAGGCGCCGGGTACGGGCCAACTATACTTATCATGTCCATAGCTGGGGCTGCTGAGGAGACCACTGAGGGAGGCTGGGGAGATTTACGGCGTGGGGTGGGCACTTTTGCAGAGGCCTGGATGTGGGAGGCTGAAGGCTTCGAGGGTCTCACAGGTTCCTCACACACTGGGGAGTAGGGGTCGCACCTGGTAACATTTAGGGCGTACCACCCATTGTAACCCCAGTGTCGGGTGTAAGTCACCAAGTCTCCTGGCAACAGGTCCCTCCCCGGGTGTCCTTCTGGGAGGTGAGCCTCCACGTCCCGCCGGGTCACAAAGACTTCTAAATAAAGTCCAGGCTCCTTGATGAAGCCCCACCCACCTTTCAATTTAAAGTTCCGTACTGCACCCTTACGCCGCGGCTCACTCAGGGTTCCTTTGTCCTTTCTCATCCGGTCCTTATCTGCCCGGTCCTTCTCCAGGTGACGTTGGCGAAGTTTTAGGGTTTCTCGCTGCTCCCTTTGTCGCTCTGCTATCTTCTCCCAACGTCTCCACTCTTCCTCCTGACGCCGGTTATAATTCTCCTCCACCAGTTGCTCCATGTCTCCACCACTCCACTGCAGCTTACAGTGTCCGGTTTGCGGCAGCTCTCCTGTCGCCCCCCAGTCCTGGCGGCGCTCCCCTGCGGAGGAAGCAGACGGCTCTAAATCAGATGACAGTCGGGGCTCCGGTACAGGCAGGTAGTGCTCTGGTGCCTGCGCGGCCTCCTCCATGAGGACGGGTGTCGCTTCTTCTGTCTCAGCGACCGGGGCAGACAGCGGGATTTGGGGTGCTGCTGACGGTGCTGCGGTTTTTGCAGGAACGGGTGCCTCCACTGCGACGTCAACCTTCCGGTACAGACACTTCAGGTAAGAGGGATTGGCGCCGCTCCAAGTTTATTTTTAGGGCACGCCAGCTGGCTTCCATCCTGGCGACCTCCTCCCGGTGCCGGGCCAGGCCTCTCAGGGTATCCTCCGCTTCTTGCAGCGTAGGAGGGTTTACAGGCCGGGTGCCCAACGGTGATTCCGTGGCGATCGGGTCGCTTCCGTGGGGGGAGAGCTCTGACTGCTCCATCCCTTCCCACTTCTGCTCGTCGTGTCCATTAGCCATCTCTGCCAAGTCACATGTGTCATATCTGGAGAGGGCCCCTCTTTTGTAGGGAGGCGGGACCTTCTCACACTGAGGAGGATGAGGAGGCGGAACTCCAGAGCTGTGGGGCACGATGTTACATTGCAGTACCATTTACAGTGGGCGGCCATCGTTTTCACGCCACTGAGTGAGTGACACCCACGAAGAGCACGCCCTTCTTCTTCACCAGTGCCTCGTCATGACGCAGATATGGCGGAAAAATGGCAAATACATTCTCTGATGATTTTAGCAATTCTCAAGCACAAAACCAGTGCAATTCAGGCACACAGGACTCGCTTATAGCGAGCTACAGAATCCTGTTCGTGACGCCCAAGTTGAGTCGCACAGAGCCAGAGGTTTTCGGGGTACTCGGCACCGAGCCCGTCGACTTCTATGGGGTATGTCACGTCTTTACCCGGCAATTGAATTAGAGTCGATTTTACTATGTAGAAGTGTATAAACTATAAATATATGTATATATATATGTCACAATGACATGTATATATATATATATATGTATTCTATGTGTGTATATTTTGTGTTTACAACGAAAGAAAGGTTTTTTTTTTGCGATATTTTGTTCCCATAGACTTACATGGGACTTCCGGTATCGAAATCGGATATCGACGATATTTAGTGCTATCGGCGATACAATTTCGATACGATATTTTTAGATATCGAGCACTATCGCTCAACACTAATAATAATATAAGTATTGATCATTAAGATTAATTAAATTAAACTTAAGTGAATAGCATGTACAAGTGAAAATTTTTTAGAGAACAAAAACAAACAAAAACACAATATATTTATCTAAAATATTGTCAATCAAAATGCACCATTACCAGATATAAAGGGCTGGCCATGAGGACATAATAAATATGATGATAAATGCTATCTCCCAAACACAAAAATCCATAAACTCAAATAGATTTATAGCAGGATAAATATATGTATATCCTCAACAAAAATCCACCAGCATCCAATATTTATATCTTTCAAACGCAAGTCCAAATAAATTGGCATAAATCCACATATAGTAACATAGTTATTAAGGTTGAAGGAAGACTTTAAGTCCATCTAGTTCAACCCATATCCTATCCTAACCTGCCCTAACATGTTGATCCAGAGGAAGGCAAAAAAAAACCCAAGTGGCAAACAGTAAGCTTCACATTGGGGAAAAAAATTCCTTCCCGACTCCACATACGGCAATCAGACTAGCTCCCTGGATCAACGCAGTATCTAGGAAACTAGTGAATATAGCCTGTAATATTATACTTTTCAAGAAAGGCATCCAGTCCCCTCTTAAATTTTAGTAGGGAATCACTCATTACAACATTAGACGGCAGAGAGTTCCATAGTCTCACTGCTCTTACAGTAAAGAATCTGCGTCTGTGATTATGGCTAAACCTTCTTTCCTCCAGACGTAGAGGATGCCCCCTTGTCCCCGTCACAGGTCTAAGAGTAAAAAGATCACTAGAAAGGTCTTTGTACTGTCCCCTCATATATTTATACATTGTAATAAGATCACCCCTAAGCCTTCCTTTTCCAAACTAAATAACCCCAAGTGTAATAACCTGTCTTGGTATTGCAGACCCCGAGTTCTCTAATAACCTTGGTCGCTCTTCTCTGCACCCGCTCCAGTTCAGCTATGTCTTTCTTATACACCGGAGACCAGAACTGCACACAGTATTCTAAGTGTGGTCGCACCAGTGACTTGTATAGAGGTAAAATTATGTTCTCCTCATGAGCAGGGGCGTACATAGAAATCATGGGGCCCCATAGCAAAAGTCTGAATGGGGCCCCCCCCCCAAAAAAAAAAAGCCAGAGCCATTGTAAATGTAAAGTGCCAGCACAGTGAGGGGACACATTTAACAAAAAAAATGTATTATGCCCCCATAGATGCTCCATAGATTGTGCCCCCATAGATGCTGCCCCATAGATGCTCCATAGATTATGCCCCCATAGATGCTGCTCCATAGATTATGCCCCCATAGATGCTGCTCCATAGATTATGCCCCCATAGATGCTGCTCCATAGATTATGCCCCCATAGATGCTCCATAGATTGTGCCCCCATAGATGCTCCATAGATAATGCCCCCATAGATGCTCCATAGATTATGCCCCAATAGATGCTCCATAGATTGTGCCCCCATAGATGCTCCATAGATTGTGCCCCCATAGATGCTCCATAGATTGTGCCCCCATAGATGCTCCATAGATTGTGCCCCCATAGATGCTCCATAGATAATGCCCCCATAGATGCTCCATATATTATGCCCCCATAGATGCTCCATAGATTGTACCCCCATAGATGCTCCATAGATAATGCCCCCATAGATGCATCATGCTCCATAGATAATGCCCCTATAGATGCTCCATAGATAATGCCCCCATAGATGCTCCATAGATTGTACCCCATAGTATAGGTCTCTTATACTGCCGCAGCTGCTGAAACCAAAAAAAAAAGACATACTCACCTCCCGGCACCTGTGATATTTACCTGTCACCCGGTGCACCGCTGAGCGCCGCCGCTGTCTTCTGGGTCCTCCGCAGTGAATGCTCAGGCAGAGGGCGCGGCGCGCACAAACTACGTCATCGCGTCCTCTGCCTGAACATTCGCAGCTAGAGAGGACGCGAGGACACAGCAGCGCAGCGGTGGAACGGGACAGGTAAATATCCCTTATACTCACCCTCCCACCGGCGCGGTCTCTGCCCTGCTCTTCTCCTGCGGTCTCCGGCGCCTGTGTTCAGCGGTCACGTGGTACCGCTCATTAAAGTCATGAATATGTGCATATTCATGACTTTAATAAGCGGTACCACCTGACTGCTGAACACAGGCGCCGGAGACCATGGGAGAAGAGCAGGGCAGAGACCACGCCAGGAGGAGGTGAGTATAAAGCACACAGCTGCGCTCCGCCTCCTCCGCCGACCCCTGCCCTGGTAGTACTGTATCAGCACAGCTGCCAAACCGCAGCGGCCGTCGCGGGCCCCCTCACCTGTCCGGGCCCCATAGCAGCTGCGTGGTCTGCTACAATTGACGGTACGCCACTGCTCATGAGCATCTATGCCTCTTTTAATGCATCCCATTATTTTATTTGCCTTTGCAGCAGCTGCCTGACATTGGCCACTAAATGTGAGTTTGTCGTCCACCCATACACCCAGGTCTTTTTCAGTGACAGTTTTGCCCAGTGTTTTACAATTAAGCACATAATTATACATCTTGTTTGTTCTACCCAAGTGCATGACCTTACATTTATCCCCATTAAAGCTCATTTGCCATTTATCAGCCCAAGCTTCCACTTTACATAAATCTTCCTGTAATATTAAATTGTCCTCCTCTGTATTGATTACCCTGCAGAGTTTAGTGTCATCTGCAAATATTGAAATACTACTCTGCATGCCCCCTACAAGGTCATTAATAAATATGTTAAAGAGAAGCGGCCCCAATACTGACCCCTGTGGTACCCCACTGCTAACTGTGAACCAGTCCGAGTGTGCTCCATTAATAACCACCCTTTGTTTCCTATCCATGAGCCAGTTCTTAACCCACTTACACATATTTTCCCCCATCCCCATTGTTCTCATTTTATGTATCAACCTTTTGTGTGGCACCGTATCAAAAGCTTTTGAGAAGTCCATGTACACCACGTCCACTGCGTTCCCATGGTCCAGTCCGGAACTTACCTCCTCATAAAAGCTTATCAGATTAGTCTGACAAGAACGGTCCCTCGTAAACCCATGCTGATATTGGGTCATGAGGTTATTCTTCTTCAGATACTCCAATATAGTATCCCTTAGAAAACCCTCCAGGATTTTACCCACAGTAGATGTTAAGCTCACTGGCCTATAGTTTCCAGGTTCAGTTTTTGTCCCCTTTTTGAATATTGGCACCACATTTGCTATACGCCAGTCCTGTGGTACAGACCCCGTTATTATGGTATCCTTAAAGATTAAAAATAATGGTCTATCTATGACTGTACTTAATTCCTGCAGTACTCGGGGGTGTATCCCATCCGGGCCCGGGGATTTGTCAATTTTAGTGATTTTTAGACGCCACCGTACTTCCTGCTGGGTTAAGCAGGTGACATTTAATGGAGATTTTTTTTTTATCACTGATCATGTTACCTGTCATGGGATTTTCTTGTGTAAATAAAGTTGAAAAAAAGTCATTTAGCATATTGGCTTTTTCCTCATCCTCATCCACCATTTCACCCAGACTATTTTTAAGGGGACCAACACTATCATTTTTTAGTTTCTTGCTATTTATGTAGTTAAAGAATATTTAATCTCTGTCTCAATCTTTGCTGTCTTGATTTGCTTTTTACAGAATTTATTTAATCTTCTGTATTTATTTAATGCCTCATCACTACCTACTTGCTTTAATTCCCTAAATGCTTTCTTTTTGTCACTTATTGCGCTCCTTACAGCTCTATTTAGCCATAGTGGTTTCCTCCTAATTCTAGCATGTTTATTCCCATAGGGTATATATTGTGCACAGGTCCTATTCAGGAAGTATGTATGTAGAAAGTACTGAAGTGATGATTAAATCTTTAACATAGGTCCAACAATATTCAATATTTATTCGCCAACAGGCAATCTGAATGTCCCTTGAGGGTATGTGCACACGTTGCGGATTCTGCTGCGGATCCGCAGCAGATTTGGCCCTGCGGATCCGCAGCAGAACTGCAAGTGATGTACAGTACCATTCTAGTCAATGGAAATCAAAAAACGCAGTGCACATGCTGCGGATTTTTCTGTGCAGATTTGCTGCGGATTTAAAACTGCAGCATGTCACTTCTTTTGTGCAGATCTGCAGCGTTTTGAGACCTGCTCCATTATTGGAATCTGCAGGTCTCTAAACGCAGGGGAAATCCGCACAAAAACTGCAGTAAATCTGCACTAAATCCGCAGGTAAAACGCAGGTCATTTTACCTGCGGATTTAGCAAAATCTGGGTGGAAAATTCCACTGCAGAATCCGCAACATGTGCATGTAAGGAGGTCAAGAGTATTAACCCTTGAAATGTTGCATTCTCTTTATGTGTGTAAATGTATGCCTTGTATGTATTGTATGATATCATGTACTTGTGTTATTTCTAATATGTGTGATTGAGGGAGGTATAGTTATAGGTAGGTAGTGCATCCTGGGGGTCACTAGAGTAGGGCACTAGTAGAGTAGTGTATATATATGGGTTTAGATATAGTTTGCGAGGGATCACTAATGGGGGCACGTTAGAGATCCAGTTAGGAAAGTTAGAAAAATATGTCAAAGCAGTATTTGGTTTTGGACACTAGAAGGGGGCATTGAGCACATCCAGTCCAATAGGGACAATTGGTTAGGGAATTGTTGCCAGGGAAAGATTGCCTCCAAGCGGGAATGTGTCGGGAAGATTTTCTCCAAGCGGAAGTCAGTAGGGGGTGGACCTTGCTAGTGTGAGGATGTCCACATTCCTGGGTCCTGAGCATAGAGAAGAGGGGACCAGCAACCCATGAGCAGCAGGTGAAGCATTCACCGTGGTAGCGTGAGCCCAAAGTGAGTGGGTTTACATAGCTGTAGTCCAGTGGAAGAACCACTGTGGGAACGCTCAGCAGAAGAGGTTGTGCATGAGCGTAGTAGCGAGTGGGCCACCAGCAAGTATCTGGGCAGGATAACCAGAGAGGGGTAGATGTGTCTTTCTATACTGGACTGAAGTGTCTCCAGGGGAAGAGATCGAAGTGCCGTTTTCACCGGGCTCCTCGTCCCGTCAATACTTTGTGGTCCATTCTGGTGTAACAGAGGAGAAGAAGTGGAGTTGTGGAAAATGTATTGCTGGTATTGTGTAAGACGTGCTAATGGTGTCTTGGATGTGCTGTGTCCGGAGGAAAATAAAGCGGAACTGTTTGATGTGATTCTGGACTCTGACTCTGATTGTTCTATACCTTCTGTCATGGGAGAAGAACACCCCAGGACAATAGAGATAACAGGGGTAAAGAATGCAGCAGCACCCAGTAAGTTAACCCCTCGGCCAACCCTTTACATGCACATAGCCTAAAATAGATCCGAATAGGTCCCCATAGGTCCACACAGTATATATAAGGTGCTAGGATGAGATAGTTGTCTTCAGTGCAGGTCCAATAGGATCCAATACTCATTCACCAGTCAAACAGAACTCAGGATAGATGGAATAAGAAGCCCTTAGGACATATAAATAGATAGGTCTAAGAAACAAAATATGGAATGTTAAAAACATATAAAATACATAAAAACATATACAGAATATTGAAATAAAAAAAGACCATAGCAAGAAACATTATCACAAAAAGGATCCAAATCCATGGTTCTCATTTAACCCATCAGGTACTAAAATGTTTAGCCTGTAAATCCAACGGCTTTCTACTTGAGATAAGACTTTGAACAAATTCCCTCCCCTGATACCCAAGGTTACCTGGTCAATAGTCATAAATTGAAGATTACTTGCATCAGACTTGTGTACCGCTTGAAAGTGCCTGGCAAGTGTCTTCAATTGTTCACCCTCTTTAGCCTCCTTTGATTTCTCTATATCACGTATATGTTCTCGTATTCTAATACAGAGCTCCCTAGTGGTCATGCCAACATATAGTTTATTGCATGGACAACAGGCCAGGTATATAACCCCTTGAGATGTACAGGTGAGGTATTTCTTGATTAGAAATGTTTGAGATTGATCAGAGTTCTGAAAATCTTTAAGGTACTGCCACACTAAACAATCCCGCTAGCGATCACGATAACGACGCATACTAATGCGATCGCTAGCGGAATTGTTTCTATATCGCTAAGTGCGGCCACATTTAGCGATATGGTTAACGACGCTATCGCCGTTAGCGATCTTCTTAACGACTTTAGCGGTACAAAAGTACCTCTAAATCGCTAAGAAAAGGTGCCACACTAGCGATATATACTTACCCAGCGGGAGCGCCGACGAGAAAATAGGGTCCGGAACTATTCCAGCGACGAGCGAGATCACAGCAGGAAGCTCGTCGCTGGCAGATGCCGCACTGAACAACATCGCTAACGGGATCGCTAAATAGTGACGTTTTTTAGCGATCCCGTTAGCGATATTGTTCAGTGTGGCATACCCTTTACTCTTGACTGTGTTTGCACAGGCCTTACATTTTTTGCATGGGAAGAAACCTTGAACTTCCCCAAAGAGATTCATTTGAGTTTATTTCTTGGGGCAATAGTGGCTCCTTACGAGTAGGTCAGAAAAATTTCGGGACCTTATTATGCATAGCACAGTCCCTTAGTATATTGTGTACTCACTTATTATGTATAGCACAGTACCTTAGTATATAGTGTAATCACTTATTATGTATAACACCGTCCTTTGTAACATAGTTTCCTCTTTTATTATGTATATCACCGTCCCTTATTACGTTTCATCCTGTCTAGTTATATATGGTGCCGTCCCTTATTATATAGCTTCTTCTGCTATTGCAGTGGGTACAGAAAGTATTTAGACCCCTTTAAAATTTTCACTCTTTGTTTCATTGCTGCCTTTTGGTAAATTCAAAAAAGTTCATTTTTTTTCTCAGTGAACACCAAGGTAGCTGCGTAGTCACTAGTGTTGAGCGATACGATACTGCAAATATTGGGTATCGGCCGATATTAGCTGTATCGGGCTTTCGATTCCGAGTACCGATATTTTCGTCATATCGGATACCGGAATCGGGATTGTCACTGTCATTGTCAGTGTCCGTCGGTCGGGTCTGTCACTGTCAGTGTCCGTCGGTCGGGTCTGTCAGGAGTCAGCGGCACTTACCTGGCAGAAGATCTCCGGCGGTCACGGCCTGGACTGCTTCATGGCCGCCATCCTCTTCTCCCCGGCGGTCACATGCAGTTTCTCGCGATAACTGCAGTGACTGCTGGGTAATCCCGGCCGTAAAGCAGTCAGTCCGATGACGTCACCGCCGGGGAAGCAGATAATCAGCTGTGCTGCGTCGCGATGACAGGCTCTGCCTGTCATTGCGATGTAGCAGAGCTGGATAGTCGTGGGACACTCGTTACTATGGACTGCGTCGGACAGGTGGTATACTGTTGGTTTTTTTTTTTTCTTTTTTACAGGAGATCGATGGCGTCGCAGGAATGAGAGTACAATAAAAGAAATGAAAACTGTGTTGTCTCTTTTATTTCATTAAAATACTTTTTTCTTGCTGTGTCTTTTTTTTAAACATTTAATAACTTTGGGATTAATAATGGATCGGTGTCTTATTGACACCTCTCCATTATTAACCGGGCTTATTGTCACCGTGCAATCAATGGTGACATTAACCCCTTATTACCCCACTTGCCACCGCTACAGGGCAGTGGGAAGAGCCGGGTAAAGTGCCACAATTGGCACATCTTTTGATGCGCCAAATGTGGGGCTGATGTAGCCTGGTATTATCAGGCTGTTGAGGGCCAAAATCCATGGGCCTTGACAGTCTTTTAATACCAGGCCGCAGCAGTCTGCATTTTACTTGGCTGGTTAACAAAAATAGGGGACCCCTACGCCGTTTTTTTTTCGAGGGGATCCCCTATTTTTGTTAACCAGCCAAGCTAAGCAGACTGCTGTGGCCTGGTATTATCAGGCTTGCAAGGTCCATGGATATTGGATCCTTACCAGCCTGAAAAACCAGGCCTCAGCGGTCTGCTTCATCTGGCTGGTTAACAAAAATGGGGGGGACCCCACGCCAATTTTTTTCGAGGGGATCCCCTATTTTTGTTAATCAACCAAGATATGCAGACTGCTGTGGCCTGGTATTATCAGGCTGGCAAGGTCCATGGATCTTGGCTCCTTAACAGCCTGAAAATCCAGGCCTCAGCGGTCTGCTTCATCTGGCTGGTTAACAAAAATAGGGGGGACCCCACGCCATTTTTTTTTCAAAGGGAACCCCTATTTTTGTTAATCAGTTCCCTCTGACGTCACTGATGGTGTCCCTGGCTGACCTGAAGTGAAAGTGGAAAGCAATCAATTAAGCTTTCCACTTCCTCTCCTGTCAGCCAGGAGAGGAACTCATTCATTTGGGGGTTTACTGTGAGGCTGCAGCATTAGCTGCGGTCCCTGCAGTAAACATTAACCCTTTCTGAAGGATTACACCGTGGGACCTGACTGTGCATCGGATAGGTAAGAATAATTTTGCTTTATTATTTTATTTTTATTACAGGAAATGGTTTTAGCAGGTAAATAAAATATGGTCAAAAACTGTGTGATTATTTCATTAAACTTCTTTTTTATTAAAGTGTGTGTGTTTGATTTTTCTTTCATACAATAGGATTAATAATTGATAGTTATCTAATTGACAGCTCTCAATTATTAACCTGGCTTAAAGTGACCTTTCAATTGCAAGGTCATTTTAACCCCTTATTAACCCATTCGCCACCGCTACAGGGCAATGGGAATAGACGGGCAAAGTGCCAGAAAGGGCGAATCTAATTATAGATTTGTCTTTTCTGGGGTGTCTGGGGGCAGATGTTAGTAGCCAGGGGGGGCCAAAAATAATGGTCCCTCTCTGGGCTATTATTATCTGCCCCCATTCGCTGGCTTTGTCTGTCTGGTTGCAAAAATAGGGCGGGAGCCCATGCATTTTTTTTAAACAATTTTACACCTCATATATATATATATACATGTCATTGAATTTGTGACACATATATATATATTTATATTTATAGTTCATACACTTCTACATAGTATAATAGCCGCTAATTCAATTGCCGGCTTTTGTGAAAATGCAGAACCCGACATGAAATGACACTTGGTGTACATAGGGTTAACCATGTCTTTTCATGTCCTTTGCTATCTGATTTGCACAAACAATTACATCAGTCTATGTGTGCAAAATTTCACACCTGTAGGGGTTAATTAAAGGTGTAAATTCGTAGCAAAAAAGTCCGTTTTTTTACAACGAATTTACACCTTTAATTAACCCCTACAGGTGTGAAATTTTGCACACATAGACTGATGTAATTGTTTGTGCAAATCAGATTGCAAACGACATGAAAAGACATGGTTAACCCTATGTACACCAAGTGTCATTTCATGTCGGGTGCTTCTGTCTTTTCACAGAAGCCGGCTTTACCCGGCAATTGAATCAGAGGATATTTTACTATGTAGAAGTGTATAAACTATACATATATGTATATATATATATATGTCACAATGACATGTATATATATATATATGTATTCTATGTGTGTATATTTAGTGTTTACAAGGAAATAAAGGTTTTTTTTAGTTGCGATATTTTGTTCCCATAGACTTACATGGGACTTCCGGTATCGGAATCGGATATCGCCGATATTTAGTGATATCGGCGATACCATTCCGATCCGATATTTTTAGATATCGAGCAGTATCGCTCAACACTAGTAGTCACACCTCTCCATGGTTAGTCTGCTTTGTGGCACAGTGGAGCCACAATCTTCCATTCTGGGTCCGAGCGTTACACATTACAGCTATATGGTAAATTCAAAAAGGTTCATTTTTTTCTCATTAATGTACACTCTGCACCCCATCTTGACTGAAAAAAAACAGAAATGTAGAAATTTTTGCAAATTTATTAAAAAACAAAAACTGAAATATCCCATGGTCATAAGTAAGACCCTTTGCTCGGACACTCATATTTAAGTCACATGCTGTCCATTTCCTTGTGATCCTCCTTGAGATGGTTCTACTCCTTCATTGGAGTCCAGCTATGTTTAATTAAACTGATAGGACTTGATTTGTAAACGCACACACCTGTCTATATAAGACCTCATAGCTCACAATGCATGCCAGACCAAATGAAAATCATGAGGTCAAAGGAACTGGCCAAGGATCTCAGAGACAGAATTGTGGCAAGGCACAGATCTGGCCAAGGTTACAAAAGAATTTCTGCAGTACTCAATTTTCCTAAGAGCACAGTGGCCTCCATAATCCTTAAATGGAAAAAGTTTGGGACCACCAGAAGTCAGCGGACACTGATATCTCCGGTACAGGTTTTTCCGGTACTGGAAATATCAGGACTTGTGAAACGGGCCTGAGCAGTAGTACTAACAAACCCAGGCCAGAATTGGCTGCTTTTGTCTCCAGCAAGCAAATTAGTGAGGAGAAAGTGAATGGAATACTGGAATCCAGATATGGAATACTGGATATGGTACATCATCACTCGTCTGTCATAGCAGAATGATGGTACCTCTGACAGCGACAACATCACCTTGAGTCAGTGTTCTCCAAAGAATGGCTGGGAGCCGGGATTTCCTTTTTCCTTGGATGAATCATTCCTTCAACGTGCACCACTATAGTGACTGGAGTGCCGACTATTTTGCATTATCACATTCTACAAAGAATAGCCTGCCTGATCATAAATGACTAAAAGTGATAATTTTTAGACTGTTATTAATGAAAAAAACATGAAAAATCTGTCAGTGCACTGTGTTATTAAAATGCGATATTGGTTACTATAGGTTTACAATACATTTCTATGGTAAGGTCACTTTGACACTACTAAGGCTATGTTTGCATTAAGGAACTTGAAAGAGGTTGGATGCAGTCCTAGGAGACCTCATGTCTTTACAGGGTGATACGAGGCTTTTGCGTATTGCAATTTACAGCTTATAATTTTTGCTGTAAAATTAATTTTGGGAGAAAATGTAGAACCTTATTAATTTAAAAAATTCAACTGCCTCTAATTATATTCATCACACACTTTTTTAATTAATCCTTTATAAAATTGCTTAAAAGGACTCAAACCAAATACAGACACTCAGTGCATCATGGAGTGGCCAATAATGTAAGTGCATCTTCCCACCTATTTGTTTTTCATGTATCTTCTACCTTCTCTGGCTTTATCAAGCCAGAGCTGTCAATCAAAGAAGAAGGGGGTAGATATAGAAAGAAACAAGCAGGTGGGAAGATTTAGTTAAAATGATTGACCTCGCCATGATGCATCGAGCAGTGGTACTTGGTTAGAACAGCCATTATGTGCTAGTAGAGTCCCTTTAAGCAATCTCTAAAGGATAACCTAGTGTTCTTCTTGGAACTAGGCACATCGAGCAATACTGTATATCTGCAATACATTGCTGTCATGATTTCTATAGATAATTGTCAGGCTCTGTATTTAGCCAGCACTACAAAACAGCAATGGGAGGCGGTAGGCGTGTTCACCCATGGCTGATCCAGGGAGATTCTGGCCTGTGATTTCATTTTCATTCCCTTGGAAAGGCCATTTGAGAATGACATTTCTGTCCCTGAAGCCTGGGGCTCACTGCAGCGCTCAATATGAACACTGGGCTATCTTCCAAGTACTTTCTCGCATAAGGGAGAAATGCTCTCTGCAGTCTCCCTGTCGTGTGGACGCACTCCGGAGCATTTTTGTCCTTAGCATGTCCTTATTTGACAATGAACAGACCTGTATTTTCCAGCCGATTCTGAATTCTATTACAGTATATCAGAAAAAAATGCACGTGCTTCAATTCACTAAAGAATATTATAGGGCAAAGGTAAATCTAGTGAAACAGTCTCAGTTAGATCCAGGCCTCGAAGAATTCTTCTCACAATAGCTCACCTCAAATAAAGGGACTCTTGGCTCCGTCTTTCAACCCTTCCTTTTATGGTTCAAAAGTTCTGTATTTTTTAAAACAGGAGTTTAACATAAAACAGCTGCTTGACTCATTGTAGTCTGACACACCATGATAACAGATGAGTCTCAAGATACAAGAAAAAAAAGGAACAACGTGATAATTTTTTCATTAAAGTCACATCACTCATCCAGTTACCCCAAGATACCTCATATTCCAGTGCATCCTTCCTATGGAAAGTTTTAACCATGCCTGTGGACAGCTTTTTTCCTTCTCTTTAACCATTGCCTAATTGCTATATGGATCCAGGGGAATTTAAAGGTTAAACATTAGATGTGCCTTTTAGTGCAATCAGGTTGCTATAGGAAGAAGCTCTTCAGGGCCATGCGTGTTGGAGGAATGTGCACCGGCTTGATGGCTGTGATTTAGACATGTTCTGCATGCCTCAGTTCATCATGATTACATTAACCTTTTCCAGGAGTTTTAGATTAGTCAGTCTGAAGACCTTAAAAAATGAGGATGTATTTTTGAACTTCCTTTGTTTGGCTAAAAAAGAGAAGGAACTTAAAAAACTCAATTACCCAGCTCGGCTTTCACTGCCCCAGGGTACTGGTTAACCCTTCTTTTCCACGAACTTCTACATATCAAACAAAATCTAATGCTGTGGAATTTCGTCTGCTTTTAATGTAACTGATCTTTATTCTGTAACATAAACATCAAGAAAATTAATGCTTTCTTAACAAATGGCGCTACCAGTTTTAGGCTACAGTCACACATGCAGTTCTAATGCCTTTTTTTAACCAAGGTCATGCCTGGATACAAAAGGAAGGAAAATTATTGCGTATAGACTAAAGGGTATGCCACACTGAACAATATCGCTAACGGGATTGCTAAAAAACGTCACTATTTAGCGATCCTGTTAGCGATGTTGTTCAGTGCGGCAGCTTCCAGCGACGAGCTTCCTGCTGTGATCTCGCTCGTCGCTGGAATCGTTCCGGACCCTATTTTCTCGTCGGCGCTCCCGCTGGGTAAGTATATATCGCTAGTGTGGCACCTTTTCTTAGCGATTTAGCGGTACTTTTGTACCGCTAAAGTCGTTAAGAAGATCGCTAACGGCGATAGCGTCGTTAACTATATCTCTAAATGTGGCCGCACTAGCGATATAGAAACAATCCCGCTAGCGATCGCATTAGTATGCGTCGTTATCGTGATCGCTAGCGGGATTGTTTAGTGTGGCAGTACCTTAACACTTCTTTTGTCTGTATCCATTCCTGGCTTTAGCCTAAAAACTTCACTCAAAACTGCATCAAACCTGAATGTGTGAATCCTGCCCTAGACTTTAAAAGATAGTAATAATATTAATTTTTATTTTTTGTAATTTTAACATATTGATCCGCACTTCACAAATAAGGGGCTAAATGTACAAACAATATTAGACTTCACAAAGTAATACATAGTTCAGTAATTTAAACAAGAGAAGTCAGGACCCTGCTCACAAATGCTTACAATCTATAAATAAGTAGGGATGACATAAATGCTAAAAAAAGCTTGTAGAATATGTTCCAGCCAACTTTATAATCAATAGTATATTAGTTGAAGTAGCCTGAATCAGTCATCGACTAGTGTCTGTATATGTTCAGATCCAAAGTGCCATAGAGTGGATGAAGTGTGTTTTAACAGATAGACCAGATCCTGTGGAAATTGTAGTACGGGAAAGCTGAGTAAGTTAGGTTAGATTACTGAGTTAATGTCAAAGTCTTACCTAAAGATGTGTTTTTTAGGGCACACTTAAAACTGTGCATATTAAGAAATAACTGAATTGCCTGGTGTAGAGCATTCGAGCATTCCAGAGAACTGACGCAGCATGAGAAAAGTCTTGGATATGGGTATGAGTGGTTCAAGTGATAGAGGATATTAGTTTTACGTCATTAGCAAAAATTAGAGCATGAATAGGGTGGTAGATAGTGTTGAGCGATATTGCTCGATATCTAAAAATATCGTATCGAAATTGTATCGCCGATATCACTAAATATCGTCGATATCCGATTTCGATAGCGGAAGTCCCATGTAAGTCTATGGGAACAAAATATCGAAACTAAAAAAAACCTTTATTTCCTTGTAAACACTAAATATACACACATAGAATATATATATATTTATATATATATACATGTCATTGTGACATATATATATACATATATGTATAGTTTATACACTTCTACATAGTAAAATATCCTCTGATTCAATTGCCGGGTAAAGCCGGCTTCTGTGAAAAGACAGAAGCACCCGACATGAAATGACACTTGGTGTACATAGGGTAAACCATGTCTTTTCATGTCGTTTGCAATCTGATTTGCACAAACAATTACATCAGTCTATGTGTGCAAAATTTCACACCTGTAGGGGTTAATTAAAGGTGTAAATTCGTTGTAAAAAAAACGGACTTTTTTGCTACGAATTTACACCTTTAATTAACCCCTACAGGTGTGAAATTTTGCACACTTACACTCATGTAATTGTTTGTGCAAATCAGATATCAAACTACATGAAAAGACATGGTTAACTCTATGTAAACCAAATGTCATTTCATGTCGGGTTCTGCATTTTCACAAAAGCCGGCAATTGAATTAGCGGCTATTATACTATGTAGAAGTGTATGAACTATAAATATAAATATATATATATATGTGTCACAAATTTAATGACATGTATATATATATATATGAGGTGTAAAATTGCTGAAAAAAATGCGTGGGCTCCCGCCCTATTTTCGCAACCAGACAGACAAAGCCAGTGAGTGGGGGCAGATAATAATAGCCCAGAGAGGGACCATTATTTTTGGCCCCCCCTGGCTACTAACATCTGCCCCCAGACACCCCAGAAAGGGCAAATCTCTAATTAGATTTGCCCTTTCTGGCACATTGCCCGTCTATTCCCATTGCCCTGTAGCGGTGGCGAATGGGTTAATAAGGGGTTAAAATAACCTTGCAATTGAAAGGTCACTTTAAGCCAGGTTAATAATTGAGAGCTGTCAATTAGACAACTATCAATTATTAATCCTATTGTATGAAAGAAAAATCAAACACACACACTTTAATAAAAAAGAAGTTTAATGAAATAATCACACAGTTTTTGACCATATTTTATTTTCCTGCTAAAACCATTTCCTGTAATAAAAATAAAATAATAAAGCAAAATTATTCTTACCAATCCGATGCACAGTCAGGTCCCACGGTGTAATCCTTCAGAAAGGGTTAATGTTTACTGCAGGGACCGCAGCTAATGCTGCAGCCTCACAGTAAACCCCCAAATGAATGAGTTCCTCTCCTGGCTGACAGGAGAGGAAGTGGAAAGCTTAATTGATTGCTTTCCACTTTCACTTCAGGTCAGCCAGGGACACAATCAGTGACGTCAGAGGGAACTGGTTAACAAAAATAGGGGTTCCCTTTGAAAAAAAAATGGCGTGGGGTCCCCCCTATTTTTGTTAACCAGCCAGATGAAGCAGACCGCTGAGGCCTGGATTTTCAGGCTGTTAAGGAGCCAAGATCCATGGACCTTGCCAGCCTGATAATACCAGGCCACAGCAGTCTGCATATCTTGGCTGATTAACAAAAATAGGGGATCCCCTCGAAAAAAATTGGCGTGGGGTCCCCCCTATTTTTGTTAACCAGCCAGATGAAGCAGACCGCTGAGGCCTGGTTTTTCAGGCTGGTAAGGATCCAATATCCATGGACCTTGCAAGCCTGATAATACCAGGCCACAGCAGTCTGCTTAGCTTGGCTGGTTAACAAAAATAGGGGATCCCCTCGAAAAAAAAACGGCGTAGGGGTCCCCCTATTTTTGTTAACCAGCCAAGTAAAATGCAGACTGCTGCGGCCTGGTATTAAAAGACTGTCAAGGCCCATGGATTTTGGCCCTCAACAGCCTGATAATACCAGGCTACAGCAGCCCCACATTTGGCGCATCAAAAGATGTGCCAATTGTGGCACTTTACCCGGCTCTTCCCACTTGCCCTGTAGCGGTGGCAAGCGGGGTAATAAGGGGTTAATGTCACCGTTGATTGCACGGTGACAATAAGCCCGGTTAATAATGGAGAGGCGTCAATAAGACACCGATCCATTATTAATCCCAAAGTTATTAAATGCATAAAAAAAAGACAAAGCAAGAAAAAAGTCTTTTAATGAAATAAAAGAGACAACACAGTTTTCATTTCTTTTATTATACTCTCATTCCTGCGACGCCATCGATCTCCTGTAAAAAAAGAAAAAAAACAAACCAACAGTATACCACCTGTCCAACGCAGTCCATAGTAACGACAGTCCCACGACGATCCAGCTCTGCTACATCGGAATGACAGGCAGAGCCTGACATCCCGGCGCAGCACAGCTGATTACCTGCTTCCCCGGCGGTGACGTCATCGGACTGACTGCTTTACGGCCGGGATTACCCAGCAGTCACTGCAGTTATCGCGAGAAACTGCATGTGACCGCCGGGGAGAAGAGGATGGCGGCCATTAAGCAGTCCGGGATGTGACCGCCGGAGATCTTCTGCCAGGTAAGTGCCGCTGACTCCTGACAGACCCGACCGACGGACACTGACAGTGACAGACCCGACCGACGGACAGTGACAGTGACAAATCCGATTCCGGTATCCGATATGACGAAAATATCGAAACTAATTATCGAAAGGCCGATACAGCTAATATCGGCCGATAGCCGATATTTGCATTATCGTATCGCTCAACACTAGTGGTAGACCGAGATGAGGGAGGAGATATAATGTGAAAATGTTACATTATATTATGTAGCAGATGGATAACCAGTTCAATGACTGCACAGGGTGGAGGCACTGGTGTAGTGGCTGGACAGAAACATGACATTAGACACTTTAGAGAGCTTTGTGTGTGAGAGTGAAAATGTTACATTATAATATGTAGCGGATATAAAACCAGTTCAATGACTGGCACAGAGTGAAGGCATTGGTGTAGTGGCTGGAAAGAAATATGACCTTAGACACTGTAGAGAGCTTTGTGTGTGAGAGTGAAAACTTTACATTATATTATGCAGCGGATGGACAACAAGGTCAACGACTGCACAGGGTGGAGGCATTGGTGTAATGGCTTGACAGAAATATGACCTTAGACATGGGGGAGAGCTTTGTGCGTGAGAGTGAAAATGTTACATTATATTATGCAGTGGATGTACAACCAGTTCAATGACTGGCACAGAGTAGAGGCATTGGTGTAGTGGCTGGACAGAAATATGATCCTGGATGCTGCATTCAGGATCGATTAGAGAGTGGAGAGTTTAGTGAGAAGACCAATTAGTAGTGAGTTGCAGTAGTCAAGACAAAAACGAGTAAGAGTGACAGTAATAGTTTCTGCAATTTCAAAGGTAAAAAAAGTAATATTATGTAGATGTTTTGAGGTGCAAGTGACATGAGTGAGTGATTGTATGTAGGGAGTAAAGGAAAGATATGAATCAAATGTAACCACGAGCTACTGGGTGCGCTGCCTTGGAGTTATGGTAGTAACTAAAAAAGAAATAGAAATATGAGGTTTCAATATGTTAGTAGAGGGAGGAAGCACCGGAAGTTAACTTTTAGAAATATTCATTTTCAGTTTGATGTTAGAGACAGCGGACAGAAAATCACTGGTATAACATTAAATGTAATGTCAGGAAAAATGTGCATAATAGGGTTTTATCAGCATAGAGAGATGGGACTCAAAACCAAATCTGCTGATGTTTTATCCAATAGAGGCAATATACAGTGCCTTGCGAAAGGATTCGGCCCCCTGGAACTTTTCAACCTTTTCCCACATATCATGATTCAAACATAAAGATACCAAATGTAAATTTTTTGGTGAAGAATCAACAACAAGTGGGACACAATTGTGAAGTTGAACGAAATTTATTGGTTATTTTAATTTTTTGTGGAAATACAAAAACTGAAAAGTGGGGCGTGCAATATTATTCGGCCCCTTTAACTTAATACTTTGTTGCGCCACCTTTTGCTGTGATTACAGCTGCAAGTCGCTTGGCGTATGCCTCTATCAGTTTTGTTCATCGAGAGACTGAAATTCTTGCTCATTCTCCAGCTCGACATCAGTGAGGTTGGATGGAGATCGTTTGTGAACAGCAGTTTTCAGCTCTTTCCACTGAATCTTGATTGGATTCAGGTCTGGACTTTGACTTGGCCATTCTAACACCTGGATAAGTTTATTTGTGAACCATTCCATTGTAGATTTTGCTTTATGTTTGGGATCATTGTCTTGTTGGAAGACAAATCTCCGTCCCAGTCTCAGGTCTTTTGCTGACTCCAACAGGTTTTCTTCAAGATTGGTCCTGCATTTGGCTCCATCCATCTTCCCATCAATTTTAACCATCTTCCCTGTCCCTGCTGAAGAGAAGCAGGCCCAAACCATGATGCTGCCACCATCATATTTGACAGTGGGGATGGTGTGTTCAGGGTGATGAGCTGTGTTGCCTTTAAGCGAAACATATCGCTTGGCATTGTTGGCAAAAAGTTCGATTTTGGTTTCATCTGACCAGAGCACCTTCTTCCACATGTTCGGTGTGTCTCCCAGGTGGCTTGTTGCAAACTTTAAACGACACTTTCTATGGCTATCTTTGAGAAATGTCTTTCTTCTTGCCACTCTTCCATAAAGGTCAGATTTGTGCAGTGTACAACTGATTGTTGTCCTATGGACAGACTGTCCCACCTCAGCTGTAGATCTCTGCAGTTTATCCAGAGTGATCATGGGCCTCTTGGCTGCATCTCTGATCAGTCTTCTCTTTGTTTGAGATGAAAGTTTAGAGGGACGGTCGTGTCTTGGTAGATTTGCAGAGGTATGATACGCCTTCCATTTCAATATGATCGCTTGCACAGTGCTCCTTGGAATGTTTAAAGTTTTGGAAATCATTTTGTTTCCAAATCCAGCTTTAAACTTCTCCACAACAGTATCACAGACCTGCCTGTTGTGTTCCTTGGACTTCATGATGCTCTCTGTGCTTCAATCAGAACCCTGAGACTATCACAGAGCAGGTGCATTTATACGAAGACTTGTTTACACACAGGTGGATTATATTTATCATCAGTAGTCATTTAGGACAACATTGGATCATTCAGAGATCCACAATGAACTTCTGGAGTGAGTTTGCTGCACTGAAAGTAAAGGGGCCGAATAATTTCGCACGCCCCACTTTTCAGTTTTTGTATTTCCACAAAAATGTAAAATAACTAGTAAATTTCTTACAACTTCACAATTGTGTCACACTTGTTGTTGATTCTTCACCAAAAATTTACATTTGGTATCTTTATGTTTGAAGCATGATATGTGGGAAAAGGTTGAAAAGTTCCAGGGGGTAAAATACTTTCGAAAGGCACTGTATATAGAGAGAAGAGCCCCAAAGAACCCTGACAGTAAGGGGAAGATGATGGAAAGAACTGGAAAGTTACACACAGAAAGAGCTGTCAGAGAGGTAGGAGAAGAATCAAGAGAGCACAATATCATTGAGAATGTTAAAATGGAGGACATTGAGGAGGAGCTGGTGAATCACAGTGTAAAAAGCTGAGATTCTAAAGAGTCACATGAGATTATTTACCATTAGATTTTGCTATTAGTAGATAATAAAATATTATTATTGAAGTGTCTGTCAGAATACTGTTCGTGTGGACATAGTATAGTAAGTAAATATTAAACTGCAGAAATAACATAGCTGAAGAGATTCAGATTCGGCAAACAATTGAGTCAACTTCAAAGGTCTTGTTGAATTTCCTCTATTGTAATTTTCTAGGGATAAAATTATTTAGGTTTGCCTTCTTATCATCATAAAACTAATATAGAGAGTATAGGCAAAAAAGCCTAACAATAGTGAATTACTGACTGAGTTATAAAGTTTCATTCCATAAGGTATTTTATTGTAATTTCAAAAGATCCATAAAAACAACATATACAATATTAAGTGAAAGTCTGACTTGAGTTTCACCACTGCAGCTTCTTCTGGGGCTAGAGAATTATGATAGAAGAAAAGTATAACCTGTTTTGGGAATACAGCAACACCTTGGAAGTGGACTCACTTGATTGCTAAATACAAATCTCTTCAGATAAGCTCTTAGGCTTCTTTCACATGTCAGTGTGTCCCATACATGTTGTGACATTTTTCACATGTATCGGAGACACTTACACAAGTAGACCCATTCAAGTGAATGGGTCTGTGCACATGTCAGTGTGTTTCCATGGACCACGTGTCCATGGGCAAAATATGCTGACATGTCCATTTTTTAACAGCAGCACAGGCCGCAAAACATCCCACACGTGCACACTGATGACACACGGATAATATCCGTGTGTCATCAGTGTGAGACGTACCAGTGCCTAGGAAGCAGCGATACAGTTAGTGCTGTTACCCGGTGCCTGGTGCTGAAGACCACTTGCATCATTCTATCCTGATCGTATTGTGATCAGTGCGAGCAGGGGAGAATAATGAGAGTTGCATTCAACTGATAAAAGCGAGAGCAGGCCGCAACTGATGGGACTACTACTCCCATCAGTCTACACCTGCTGCCGCTAATAACAGTGAGAGCAGGTGGCAGCTGATACGAGTATTCATCAGCCATCACTTGTGCTATAAATAAATTAAAAAAAACAGTGTGGGTTTCCCTGTATTTTTAATAACCAGACAGGCAAAACTGACAGCTGTGGGCTGCAACCCTCAGCTGTCATCTTCAGCAAGGCTTGTTATCAAAAATAGAGGGGTCCCCATGTTTTTTTTTTTAATTATTTAAATTTATAATTAAAACAAAAGGTGTGGGGTTCCCCAATTTTTGACAACCAGTCTTGCAAAAGCAGACAGCTGGGGGCTGGTATTCTCAGGCTGTTAAGGGGCCATGGATATTGACCCCCCAGCTTAAAAAAGCAGCCTGCAGCCGACCAGAAAAAGGCACATCTATTAGATACACCAATTCTAGCGCTTTGCCCTGCTCTTCCCACTTGCCCTGTGGCAGTGGCAAGTGGGGTAATATTTGTTGGGTTGATGTCAACTTTGTATTGTCTGATGACATCAAGCCCACGGCTTAGTAATGGAGAGGAGTATATAAGATACCTATCCATTACTAATCCTATAGTTGTATGGTAAATAAACACATAGCAAGAATAAAGTTTTTTATTTGAAATAAAAACAAAGCACAATTTTTGTTTTTTTACTTAAAAATAACAAGCACAGTTATACTCATCTAGCGCCCATTCCATTGAAGCCAACTTCTCCTGTAAAAAAAACAAAAATAAAAAAAAACAATCTTCATCACCTGTTTGATGTTCCATGCCTGTTTGAAATTCCATGTCTGGGGATAAACAGTTTTCAACCTGGATGGTGCCAAAATGCGACCGTCCAGGCTGGGAACCACCAATGAATGAGCTGCAGAAAGCGCAGCATCAGCAGCTAGCGGTGACTTCATCAAGGCTACTGCCGGTCACAGAGGCTGCATTCTCAGCTGGGTGAACTGCGGTGACCTCAACACCATAAGAAAAAGTCATTGACTTCACCACAGTGCAGCTTATTGAGTTCACCGCAGATTTCTCACGGTGATCTGCAGTGAACTCACTAAGTTGAACTGTGGTGAACTCAGTGACTTTTTGTCACGGTGCTGAGGTCACCACAGTTAAGCCTTGAAAGTCACTGATGCAGCTCATTCATCAGTGGTTCTCAGCCTGGACAGTCGCATCTTGGCACTGTCCAGGTTGAAAACTATTTATCCCCAGACATGGATTACGGTGCACAGCTGTCAGTTTTGTCTGGCTGGTTATCAAAAATACAGGGGAACGCAACCCATTTTTTAAATGTATTTATTTATAGTGCAGGCAGCAGCTGATACGCCCATCAGCCGCTACCTGCTCTCACTATTATTAACGGCAGCAAGTGTAGGCTGATAGGAGTAATAGTCCCATTATCTGCCTCCTGCTCTCACCTTTATCAGTTGAATATAACTCTCAACATTCCTCACTGCTCGCGCTGATCACAGCACTAGCAGGAGAGAATAATGCCAAATATCAGGACGACTGAAATCGGCCTTATTAGTCTGCACAAGACACCACGTTATTTCGGCCGTTTACATTTGAGAGTGTGGTCAGCTGCATTTGAGTTTTTTGCTGTAACTTAGAATACAGTGGTGACTTTTTTTATTATTATTATTATACATTTTTATAGCGCCATTTGTTCCATGGCGGTTTACATGTGAGAAGGGGCAAATATAGACAAGTACAATAAACATGAGCAATACAGGACACACATAAGTAAAGAGGGAGAGAGGACCCTGCCCGCAAGGGCTCACAGTCTACAGGGGATGGGTGACTTTTCTTGTTTTTGTTGGGCAGAAACGGCTGTTCAGGTTTTCTATAGTAGATTGTTAAAGATTTGATTCAGATGTGCTTTTGTAGAACGTAAAGAGTGGGAACCAGATTATAAGAAGTTAAAAAGAGCTTTATTTCAAAGATAATGGCTTAGTCCAAGTAGACCAAGAGTAGACCAAGTGTTCAAGGAGTTAAGAAATGAAGGGAAAGTTAAAAACTGATCTGTAATTAGCAGTGCAGTTTTGGTCAAGGGATGATTTTTTTTTAATAATAGGATTATAATGGCAAGCTTAAAGGAGGAAGTAAATATACTACAAAAAAGAAAGAGGTTAAATATGTTAGGTGGGTAGTGACAGCCAGGGAGAGGGACCAGAGGAGGTGTGTGGGAATAGGTACATTGGTGCAGGTTGTAGGGCAAGAAGTGAAGAGCCTGATAACTTCATCTATGACTGGTTCAAAGGCAGAAAGTGAACTAGATGAAGTTCGGGAGGAAATCGGATACAAGCTTTTAGAGTTTAAGAGATAATTTCCTATCATATATTTTTAATTTCTTCTTTGAAATAAGTGACTACAGCCATGGCCAAAAGTTTTGAGAATGACACAAATATTAATTTTTACAAAGTCTACTGCTTCACTTTTTCTAATGGCAATTTGCATATACTCCAGAATGTTATAAAGAGTGATCAGCTTAACAGCAATTACTTGCAAAGTCAATATTTGGCTAGAAAATGAACTTTATCCCCCAAAACACATTTCAACATCATTGCAGCTCTGCCTTAAAAGGACCAGCTAACCTCTTTTCAGTGATTGCTCCATTAACACAGGTGTGGGTGTTGATGAGGACATGGCTGGAGATCAATCTGTCATGATTAAGAATGACACCACTGGACACTTTAAAAGGAGGCTGGTGCTTGGCATCATTGTTTCTCTTCTGTTAACCATGGTTATCTCTAAAGAAACACGTGCAGTCATCATTGCAATGCACAAAAATGGCCTAACAGGGAAGAGTATCGCAGCTAGAAAGATTGCACCTCAGTCAACAATCTATCGCATCATCAAGAACTTCAAGGAGAGAGGTTCCATTGTTGCCAAAAAGGCTTCAGGGCGCCCAAGAAAGACCAGCAAGCGCAAGGACCGTCTCTTAAAAGTGTTTCAGCTGCGGGATCGGGCTACCAGCAGTGCAGAGCTTGCTCAGGAATGGCAGCAGGCAGGTGTGAGTGCATCTGCACACACTGTGAGGCGGAGACTCTTGGAGCAAGGCCTGTTCTCAAGGAGGGCAGCAAAGAAGCCACTTCTCTCCAGAAAAAACATCATGGACAGACTGATATTCTGCAAAAGGTACAGGCAGTGGACTGCTGAGGACTGGGGTAAAGTTATTTTCTCTGATGAATCCCCTTTTCGATTGTTTGGGACATCAGGAAAACGCCTCATTCGGAGAAGACAAGGTGAGCGCTACCACCAGTCTTGTCTCATGCCAACTGTTAAGCATCCTGAAACCATTCATGTGTGGGGTTGCTTCTCAGCCAAGGGAATCGGCTCTCTCACAGTCTTGCCTAAAAACACAGCCATGAATAAAGAATGGTACCAGAATGTCCTCCAAGAGCAACTTCTCCCAACCCTCCAAGAGCAGTTTGGCGATCAACAATGCCTTTTCCAGCATGATGGAGCACCTTGCCATAAAGCAAAGGTGATAACTAAATGGCTCAGGGAACAAAACATAGAGATTTTGGGTCCATGGCCTGGAAGCTCCCCAGATCTTAATCCCATTGAGAACTTGTGGTCAATCATCAAGAGACGGGTGGACAAACAAAAGCCTAAAAATTCTGACAAAATGAAAGCATTGATTGTGCAAGAATGGACTGCTATCAGTCAGGATTTGGTCCAGAAGTTGATTGAGAGCATGCCAGGGAGAATTGCAGAGGTCCTGAAGAAGAAGGGTCAACACTGCAAATATTGACTTGCTGCATTAACTCATTCTAACTGTCAATATAAGCTTTTGTTACTCATATGTTTGCAATTATTATATTTCTGTCTGTGATAAAAACATCTGTCAAACACATAAAAACCAGAGGGCAGCAGATCATGTGAAAATATAATATTTGTGTCATTCTCAAAACTTTTGGCCATGACTGTAGATCGACAGTGCTGAGATTGCTGGCAGGTGCCTTCACTTCAGTACAAACATGGGTACAAAAGAACCATTTTAGATTTATGGATTGAGTGGGTATGATTGTGGTAAGGTAGGATAGTCTGGCAAAGTGAAGGGCAGAACTATATATTTTAAGCATAATCTTTTAGTGGATGAAGTCTTCTGCCAAATGTGATTTTCTCCTCAGACTTTCTGCATTTCTAGAGCACATAAAGAAAAAACCATGTTAGTCTTGTGTGCTACATGTAAGTTGTTGGGTTTTAATGGCAAGAACATTTCTATGAATGTGATATGCAGGGGTGTCCTAAGAGGGCCAACAAAACTTAACAGCGAAGTTAAGATTGTGGTCAGAGAGTGGGAGATGATATTTAATAAAGTCATACAATGAGAAGAACACAAGATCAAGTGTATTTCACACAAGAACATTGGAAGACATGTGTGAGATTATGTTCACACAAAGTTTTTGATGAGTTTTTTTTGCAGATCCTCTCCAAACTCCTCATCAAAATTTGCTTTAAAAACACTTGACACTCTTGACTTTGATTTCTACACTTCACGGAAAAAAAACTCTTCCAAAACTGCTCAAAACCTGCTCAAAACCACATCAGGAAAACTCTTTCAAAACATGCCCAAAAATTTATGTTTCCTGAAGTGGTTTCTGCTTGAACTATTGTTCGTTTTGTCAGTCTCAAAAAACTCCTGTCCCAGTTAATCAAGACTGACGATTTTCTTGAGGTGGAGGGTAGGAGTCAGATAGATGCTCCTGATTTGTCAACAGGCCTCTGGATGACTGAGACTGGAGTAAGATTTCTAAAAGATTAAATCTCTACAATTTTTCCAGTTTTAAAGTAAAGAAATAGAAAGATAATAATGAACATAACTGGTATCACCAGGTCCATAAGCGTCCTGTCAAAAAGTCCTATCAAACTATAAAATTATTTAAAATATACGTTATATGCCAAAAAGAAAAAAATATCAAAATGCCTGATTTGCAGTTTTTCTCCCCAAAAATGCAATTAAAAGTGATCAATATGTTGCATCTACCCAAAATAGCATCAATAAAAGTGTCAGCTTTGCAGGCAAAAAATAAGCCCTCACACAGCTTCATTGACAGAAAAAATAAAAATAAGCTATGGGTCCCTGAAAACAGAGACACAAACATTTTTTTTATTTTTTACAAATTTCAGATTTTTTTTGATTACTAAAATATTAAAAAAAATACAAGTTTGGTATTGCGGTCCTCGTTCTGACCTGGAGAAGCATGTTGACAGGTAATTTTTCAACAAACACCAGAAAAACAATAGTGAAATTGCATTTTTTTTCACAATTTCATCCCCATTGGAATTTTTTATCATTTTTCAGCACATACTTTTTTTTCCATCCAAAGCCAAATGTACTAGAAAGGAGTGAGAAAGAATGACTAGTTTTCCTTCCTGCTGAAACCAGTTTTCTTCAGTCCAAAAAATTACTTGAAAATTTCAGACTTTTTTTTAAACAAACAAAAATAAACAAAAAGACAGTGTTTGAAACCAGTCCAATGGACATATAAACCAATGGACACTTTTAGAAGATCACATCTTGCACCAAATGTATAGTTTCAATAAAACATGTTTCCGAGTAGTGAGGGGAATGGATCACTAAGGAGAGTGGTGATTTTCGGGACACTAACAAATTTGGCCAATAAGAGGAAAAATTGTTGTCAAACAGTATTGCTTCTGGGGGAGAAAAACCCCTGTCATATGGTGCCATCCAAAGACAATAAACAGTCACACATAGAATGCCTATGGTCAGGAATGAGCATATAGGAGAAATCATGGAGCCTCATAGCAAACATTTGAATTGAGTCCATTGACCAAAAAACACTCATTAGGTATGAAGCTGGCTATATGCACTGCTCAAAAAAATAAAGGGAACACAAATAACACATTCTAGATCTCAATGAATTAAATATTCCCATTGAATACTTTGTTCTGTACAAAGCTGAATGTGCTGACAACAAAATCACACAAAAATCATCAATGGAAATCAAATTTATTAACCAATGGAGGCCTGGATTTGGAGTCACCCACAAAATTAAAGTGGAATGTAATGTCCTTAAAACAAGTCAAAATGATGCTCAGTAGTGTGTGTGGCCTCCACTTGCCTGTGTGACCTCCCTACAACGCCTGGGCATGCTCCTGATGAGGCGGCAGATGGTCTCCTGAGCGATCTCCTCCCAGACCTGGACTAAAGCATCCGCCAACTCCTGCACAGTTTGGTGGATGGAGCGAGACATGATGTCCCAGACGTGTTCCATCGTATTCAGGTCTGGGGAACGGGCGAGCCAGTCCATAGCTTCAATGCCTTCATCTTGCAGGAACTGCTGACACACTCCAGCCACATGAGGTCTGGCAATGTCCTGCATTAGGAGGAACCCAGGGCCAACCGCAATAGCATATGGTCTCACAAGGGATCTGAGGATCTCATCTCGGTACCTAATGGCAGTCAGGCTGCCTCTGACGAGCACATGGAGGGCTGTGCGGCCCTCCAAAGAAATGCCACCCCACACCATTACTGACCCACTGCCAAACCGGTCATGCTGAAGGATGTTACAGGCAGCAGATCGCTCTCCATGGCGTCTCCAGACTCTGTCACGTCTGTCACATGTGCTCTGTGTGAACCTACTTTCATCTGTGAAGAGCACAGGGAGCCAGTGGTGAATTTGCCAATCCTGGTGTTCTGTGGCAAATGCCAAGCGTTCTGCACGGTATTGGGCTGTGAGCACAACAACCATCTGTGGACGTAGGGCGCTCAGACCATCCTCAAGGAGTCGGTTTCTAACCATTTGTGCAGACAGATGCACATTTGTGTCCTGCTGGAGGTCATTTTGCAGGGCTCTGGCAGTGCTCCTCCTTGCACAAAGGTGGAGGTAGCGGTCCTGCTGCTGGGTTGTTGCCCTCCTACGACCCCCTCCATGTCTCCTGGTGTACTGGTCTGTCTCCTGGTAGCGCCTCCAGCCTTTGGACACTATGCTGACAGACACATCAAACCTTCTTGCCACAGCTCGCATTGATGTGCCATCCTGGATGAGCTCCACTACCTGAGCCACTTGTGTGAGTTGTAGAGTCTGTCTCATGCTACTACGAGTGTGAAAGCACAACCAACTTTCAAAAGTGACCAAAACATCAGCCAGAAAGCATTGGTACTGAGATGTGGTCTGTGGTCCCCACCTGCAGAATCACTCCTTTATTGTGTCTTGATAATTGCCAATAATTTCCATCTGTTGTCTATTCCATTTGCACAACAGCATGTGAAATTGATTGTCAATCAGTGTTGATTCCTAAGTGGACAGTTTGATTTCACAGAAGTTTGATTTACTTGGAGTTATATTCTGTTGTTTAAGTGTTCCCTTAATTTTTTTGAGCAGTGTAAATATATATACCGTATATACTCGTGTATAAGCCGACATTTTCAGCACCTTTTTTCGTGCTGAAAATGCCCCCTCGGCTTATACACGAGTCATAGGGCAGAAACCAGCGGGGGAGGGGATGCCGCGGCAGGAGCCGGTGGCTGGGATCATACTCACCCCTCCCCGTGCCATTGCTGAGGGTCCCTGCAATCCTGCGTTCTCCCCGGCTTCCTGCAGCTCTCCAGCACTGAGCGGTGATGTAATACCCGCTCATTAAGGTCATGTAATATGGACGCGACACCACTCCCATGGGCGTGGCCTTCATATTCATGGCCTTAATGAGCGGTATTACATCACCGCTCAGCGCTGGAGAGCTGCAGGAAGCCGGGAGAATGCAGGATTGCAGGGACGCTCAGCGATGGCCCGGGGAGGGGTGAGTATGATGGAGGAGAGGACAAGGAGCACGGAGCTGGACGGGGATAGAACGGTGGACGGGGGAAGCATGGAGGAGGACAGGGGGGAGAACGGAGGACAGGGGAAGCATGGAGGAGGACGGGGAAGCATGGAGCAGGACGGGGGGAGGACGGGGAAGCATGGAGGAGGACGGGTGGGAGAACGGAGGACGGGGGAAGCATGGAGGAGGACAATGAGCATGGAGCAGGACGGGGGGAGGATGGAGGGCACAGAGGAGCACGGAGCAGGACGGGGGAGAGGATGGAGGGCACAGAGGAGCACGGAGCAGGAAGGGGGGGCACAGGAGGACGGAGAAGGAATGGGGGAGCACAGCGGAGGACGGAGCAGGAGGGAGGGAGTACAGAGGTGAATGGGGGAGCACAGAGCTGGATGGGGGAGCAAGGAGCAGGACGGGGGCAGCACAGAGCAGGAGGGCAGTTTATACACCCGGCTTATACACGAGTCACTAAGTTTTCCCAGTTTTTTGTGGCAAAATTAGGGGGGGGTCGGCTTATACACGGGTCGGCTTATACACGAGTATATACGGTGTATATATATATATATGTTATGTTTAGGTAGCTGAGGAGGACAGGAGCAAAATACTGCCAAAGCAGCAAGACACCAGAGAGGCTGGAACCTAATGGGTTGCAGATCCCTAAACTAACCGCACAACTAGAAGTAGCCGTGGAGCGTACCTACGTTGATCCTAGATGCCTCGGCACAGCCGGAGAGTTAGCTACACCTGAAGATAGAAAGAGGAAAGCTAACTGCCCCGGAGTAAAGCCACCAAAGAAATAGGAAGCCCCCAAACATGTAATGGCGGTTAGACAAGAGGAAAACACAAACACAGAGAGAAAATAGAATGAGCAAGTGCTGGGGCCCAAATCTGTCTAGAAAGTAAAGTACAGGAGAGAAATTCTGTCTGCAACCTAGAAAAACCCTAATAAAAATACCAGCACTTCTGATTGCAAAAAACCTGAGACCACATATTTTTTCCACAAAAATTATCTTTTCACCCCAATTTTTATTTTCCCAAGGGTAACAAGACCCCAAAAGTTATTGTGCAATTTGTCCTGAGTATGCTGATACTCCATATGTTGGAGTAAACCACTGTTTGGGTGCATGGCAGAGCTTGGAAGGGAAGGAGTGCCATTTGACTTTTTCAACGCAGAATTGGCTGGATGCCATGTCGTGTTTGGAGAGCTCCTGATCTGCCTAAACAGTGGAAACCCCCGACAAATGACACCATTTTGGAAACTAGACCCCTCAAGGAACTTATCTAGATGTGTGGTGAGCACTTTGAACCCCGAAGTGCTTCACAGAAGTTTATAACGTACAGCCGTAAAATAAAAAAATATTTTTTTTTTTTTTTACTAAAATGATTTTTTCGCCCCCAATATTTTATTTTCACAAGGATAACAGGAGAAATTGGACCCCAAAAGTTGTTGTCCAATTTGTGCTGAGTACGCTTATACCCAATATGTGGGAGAAAACTACTGTATGGTCACACGTCGGGGCTCGGAAGGGAAGTAGTGACGTTTTGGATTGCAGACTTTGATGGAATGGTCTGGGGGCATCATGTCGCATTTGGAGAGCCCCTGATGCGCCTAAACAGTGGAAACCCCCCACAAGTGACCCCATTTTGGAAAATAGACCCCACAAGGAACTTATCTAGATGTGTGGTGAGCACTTTGAACCCCAAAGTGCTTCACAGAAGTTTATAATGTACAGCCGTAAAAATAAAAAATCCTTTTTTTTTTTACAAAAATGATTTTTTCGCCCCCAATATTTTATTTTCACAAGGATAACAGGAGAAATTGGATGTCAAAAGTTGTTGTCCAATTTGTCCTGAGTACGCTGATACCCAATATGTGGGAGAAAACTACTGTATGGGTACACATTGGGGCTCGGAAGGGAAGTAGTGACGTTTTGGATTGCAGACTTTGATGGAATGGTCTGGGGGCGTCAGGTCACATTTGGAGAGCCCCTGATGCGCCTAAACAGTGGAAACCCCACATGTGACCCCATTTTGGAAAATAGACCCCACAAGGAACTTATCTAGATGTGTGGTGAGCGCTATGAAGCCCCAAGTGCTTCACAGAAGTTTATAACGTACAGCCGTAAAAACAAAAAAATCATTTTTTTTACAAAAATGATATTTTCGCCCCCAGTTTTTTATTTTCCCAAGGGTAACAGAATAAATAGGACAAATTGCACAATAACTCTTGGGGTCCAGAGTACGCTGATACCCCATATGTGGGGGTAAACTACTGTTTGGGCGCATGGCAGAGCTCAGAAGTGAAGGAGCACCGTTTGACTTTTTCAACGCAGAATTGGCTAGAATTGAGTTCAGACGCCATGTCACATTTGGATAGCCCCTGATGTGCCTAAACAGCGGAAACCCCCCAATTCTAACTCCAACCCTAACCCCAACACACCCCTAACCGTAGTCCCAACCCTAACCACAAACCTAACCCTAACACAAACCCTAACCCTAATCCTAACCCTAATCCTAACTTTAGCCGCAACCCTAACCCTAATGGGAAAATGGAAGTAAATACATTTTTTTAATTTTATTATTTTTCCCTAACTAAGGGGGTGATAAAGGGGGTTTGGTTTACTATTTATAGCGGGTTTTTATGATTGGCAGCTGTCACGCTAAAAGACGCTTTTATTGCAAAAAATAGTTTTTGCATCACCACATTTTGAGAGCTATAATTTTTGCATATTTTGGCCCACAGAGTCATGTGAGGTCTTATTTTTTGCGGTACGAGTTGACGTTTTTATTGGTACTATTTTTGAGCACGTGACATTTTTTGATCGCTTTTTATTTCGATTTTTGGGAGGTTAGAATGAACAAAAATCAGCAATTCATGAATTTCTTTTGGGGGAGGCGTTTATACCGTTCCACATGTGGTAAAATTGATAAAGCAGTTTTATTCTTCGGGTCAGTATGATTATGGCAATACCTCATTTATATCATGTTTTTATGTTTTGGTGCTTTTATAGAATAAAAACAATTTTATATAAAAAAATTATTATTTTTGCATCGCTTTATTCTGCGAGCTATAACTTTTTTATTTTTTTCGCTGATGATGCTGTATGGCAGCTCATTTTTTGCGGGACAAGATGACGTTTTCAGCGGTACCATGTTTATTTATATCAGTATTTTTGATCGCGTGTTAGTCCACTTTTTGTTCTGCAGTATGATGATAAAGCATTGATTTTTTGCTTTGTTTTTTTTTTTAGGGGTTCACTAAAGGGGTTAACTAGTGGGACAGTTTTATAGGGGGGGTCATTACGGACACGGCGATACCAAATATGTGTACTTTTATTGTTTTGATTTTTTTATTTACAGGAATAAATGAATTTATTGGGGAATATTTTTTTTTTTTTTTGGAATTTTTTTTTACACTTTTTATTTTTATTTTTTTAACTTTTATACTTTGTCCCAGGGTGGGACATCACTATGTAGGGTGTGATCGCTGGTCTTCCATTCATCACCGTGCTTGATGCGACTAAGATTATACGCCCCCTGAGGTCAAGCTTGGTAAACCAACTAGCACTTTTCACTCTGGAAACTATTTCAGAAATCAATTGTAACGGATATTGATATTTTACAGTGATTTTATTCAGCAGACGACAGTCAATACATGGCCTCAATGAACCATCCTTTTTGGCCACAAAGAAAAAGCCGGCGCCCAAGGGTGAAGAGGAAGGTCTGATATGACCCTTCTCCAAAGACTCCTTGATATAAGAACGCATAGCATCATGTTCAGGTACAGATAAATTAAAAAGCCGACACTTAGGAAATTTACCACCAGGCACTAACTCAATAAGGCAAACATAACTCCTGTGAGGAGGCAAGGATGCAGACTTACTCTCACTAAACACATCAGAAAATTCGGTCAAATAGTCAGGGACATCTGAGACTGAGGGGAGGCGGAAAAAACATCTTGAGACTGGGGGGGCAGAAAAAACAGGAGTGTCAATATTAACACATTGGCAACCCCAACTGGTCACAGACACAGATTTCCAATCCAAAACAGGATTATGAGTCTGTAACCAAGGGAAACCCAGTACAATAATGTCATGCAAATTATGCAACACCAAAAATTTGCAACTCTCCTGATGGTCCGGGTCAACCCGCATTATCACCTGGTTAGAAAACTGGGGTTTATTCTCCGCCAAAGGGGTAGAATCAATGTCCAGCAAAGGAATAGACTTCCGAAGGGGTAACATGGGAAACCCACAACGTTTGGCAAAGTCAAAATCGATCAGATTAATAGCTGCTCCTGAATCAACAAAAGCCTGAGCAGAAAATGTGGACAGGGTAGCAAATCAGGGTAACAGTCAACAGAAATTTAGTCTGAACACTACCCAAAACAACTGAGCGCGCAAAACGTCTTCCCCGCTTGGGGCAGACGGAAATAGCATGAGAAGTATCACCACAGTAGAATCACAACCCATTACGCTTTCGAAGCTCATTACGCTGTGCCCCAGAAGTCACTCCATCACACTGCATGGGCTCACAAGCTGACTCACAAGGCAACACAATCTCACGCATACCTCTGCACTCACGCAAACATCTATCAATTTGAATAGCTAATGACATAGAGTCATTGAGACCAGAGGGAACAGGGAATCCAACCATAACATCCTTTACAGTCTCTGCCAAACCCTTCCGAAAAAGAGCTGCCAGAGCGTCATCATTCCATTTAGCAAGGACTGCCCATTTTCAAAATTTCTGACAGTACAGTTCAGCAGCTTCATGACCCTGATTCAATGCCAACAAGGTTTTTTCCGCTTGATCAATGACATTAGGTTCATCGTACAATAACCCCAGAGCCTGAAAAAACACATTAACATCATTCAAAACAGGATCCCCAGGTGTCAGGGAAAAAGCCCAATTCTGAGGGTCGCAGCGCAACAGGGAGATGACAATTTGAACCTGCTGTGCAGCGCTTCCTGAGGACTTAGGCTTCAGGGCAAAAAACAACTTACAGTTATTTTTAAAATTCAGAAATTTAGACCGATCCCCCAAAAATAAATCTGGCATGGGGAACCTAGCAATATAGGCAGCAATATTCTGAACCTCAGCGGCGAGCTGCTCAACACGACCTGACAACTGCACAATCTCCATTGAGGATAAAGAAAAATTCCTCCTCAGCACCCAGGGAGAAAGAGGGAAAAAATGTAACAAGCCGAAAAAAGAGGAAAAAAAAAATTCTGACAACTCCCTTTTTTTTTTTTTTTCCTTTATGCTCGCTATACTTCCCTTCTGTTAAGTACCATAGAATTTTCAGTCTGGCCGGTAATACTGTTATGTTTAGGTAGCTGAGGATGACAGGAGCAAAAAACTACCAAAGCAGCAAGACACCAGAGAGGCTGGAACCTAATGGGTTGCAGATCCCTAAACTAACCGCACAACTAGAAGTAGCCGTGGAGCGTACCTACGTTGATCCTAGATGCCTTGGCACAGCCGGAGAGTTAGCTACACCTGAAGATAGAAAGAGGAAAGCTAACTGCCCCGGAGTAAAGCCACCAAAGAAATAGGAAGCCCCCAAACATGTAATGGTGGTTAGACAAGAGGAAAACACGAACACAGAGAGAAAATAGAATGAGCAAATGCTGGGGCCCAAATCTGTCTAGAAAGTAAAGTACAGGAGAGAAATTCTGTCTGCAACCCAGAAAAACCCTAATAAAAATATCAGCACTTCTGATTGCAAAAAACCTGAGACCACACGATCTCGACCACCTATATCAGATCTCTGGTGTGACACACAGCTACCCAACAAATAAAAATATCAATGGAACAGAGAACAAGTGCAAATACAAAATGAGAACAGAGGGCAGCACAAGCCCCCAAAGGGTACTCGGCTGAAGTCCAAGGCAAGACTGCAAGAAGCAAGGGAAATCCAACCACAGAAAAAAAACAGAAAGTCACTTATCTGAATGATAGCAGGAAAGCAAGCTGAAATTCCAACAAAGACCTGGAAGCAACAATTGATTACCGGCGAGGATCATGGGAGTTCAGCTCACTTATATCAAGCCAGTCATCTTCACCTGACACCCATTCCTTAATTGGTTCAATACCCTCAGCAACCATCGGAGGGAGCCTCAGCTCCGAAGTCATCTCCAAGACATTCACAATACATATATATATATATATATATATATATATATATATATATATAAACTTCCTTCTCACCCCCACTGGGGGTGGTCTTTGTTGTCCTTTTTTCTCATTCTCGGGTACTCTAACCTCTAACAGAGGCCTAGGAGTTTGAATATTCTGTGCAGAATCTTAGTTGTTCCCAGCATTGCGCTTTTCTGGACAGAAAGCTCAGATGTTGCTCCTGGGATCTGTTGCAGCCATTCTTCCAACTTAGGGGTCACTGCTCCAAGTGCTCCTATCACCACTGAAATCACTTTTGCCTTCACCTTCCACAATTTCTACAGTTCTTTCAGGCCCTGGTATTTCTCCAGCTTCTCATATTCCTTCTTTCTGATGTTGCTGTCACTTGGCACTGCCACATCTAATATCGTTACTGTCTTCTGATCCTTGTCTACTATGACAATGTCTGGTTGGTTAGCCAACACCTGCTTATCCGTCTGGATCTTAACGTCCCACAGTATTTTAGCCCTTTCATTCACCACCACTTTTTCTGGGGTCTCCCACCTGGACTTAGGGGGACTTAGCCCATATGCTGTGCAGATGTTCCTGTATACAATTCCCGCTATTTGGTTGTGGCGTTCAGTATACGCTGTTCCTGCTTGCATTTTGCATCCTGCCACTATGTGTTGGATGGTTTCTGAGGTTTCTTTGCATAGTCTGTACCTTGGGTCTTGTCTTGTGTGGTAGATTCCTGCTTCTATAGATCTGGTACTTAGTTACTTGTTTTTGTGCCACTATGATTAATGCCTCTGTGCTGTCTCGGAGTTCAGCTTTCTCCAGCCGTTGGTAGGATTTCTCCATGTCAGCCACCTTCATTATCTGTCAATGGTACATCCCATGCAGCTGCTTGTCTTGCCACGGCGCTTCATGTTTTTGTTCTTCCTTCCAGATCTGTTGTTGCTGCGTTAGGCATTCTCCAGAATCTCATCTTTTGGTGCCATTTTTATGATGTATTCCTGGATACTCCTTGTTTCATACGTGATGGTGGCTTGGATGCTTATCAAGCCTCGACCACCCTCCTTTCTGTTGGTATACAATCTTTGAGTGCTAGACTTAGGGTGGAGACCTTCATGCATTGTGAGGAATTTTCGTGTCTTCACATATGCAGCTTCCATCTCTTCTTTTGGCCAGCACACTATTCCAGCAGGGTATCTGATAATTGGCAGGGCATATGTATTGATGGTGCGAATTTTATTCTTCCCATTGAGCTGGCTCTTCAGGACCTGTCTTACCGTTTGATGATATTTGGATGTTGCTGCTTTCCTTACCTCCTCATCATGGTTACCGTATTCCTGTGGGATGCCGAGGTACTTGTAGCATGTCTGTACATCTGCTATGTGCCCTGCTGGTAATTCCACTCCATCAGTCTTGACTACCTTGCCTCTCTTTATTACCAACCGACGGCACTTCTCCAGTCCAAAGGACATCCTGATGTCTTTATTGTAGATCCTTGTCAGGTGGATCAGTGAATTGATGTCTCGCTCGGTTTTTGCATACAGCTTGATGTCATCCATGTAGAGGAGGTGGCTGACGGTGCTTCCACTAGTGAACTTGTATCCATAGCCAGACTCTGTAATTATCTGACTGAGGGGGTTCAAGCCTATGCAGAACAGCAATGGGGACAGTGCATCACCTTGGTATATGCCGCATTTGATGGTCACGTGTGCTAGTTGTCTTGAGTTGACTTCCAATGTTGTTCTCCATAGTCCCATTGAGTTTCTGAGGAAGGTTCTTAATTTCCTGTTGACATTGTAGAGAGCCAAGCATTCACAGATCCATGTGTGTGGCATTGAGTCATAGGCTTTCCTGTATTCAATCCAGGCTGTGCTGAGATTTGTCTTTCTCGATCTTGAGTATTGAGCGACTGCTCTATCTACTAGTACCTGGTGCTTAAAGCATCTGGTGCCGGTCCCAATGCCTTTCTGAGCTGGATTCATGTACTTGTTCATATGGTTCTGTAGCTTGGTGGCTATGATGCCTGACAGGAGTTTCCATGTTGTTGTAAGGCCGGTTATTGGGCGGTAGTTTGATGGAACTGTCCCTTTGTGAGGATTCTTCATGATCAGCACTCTTCTACCTTGTGTTAGCCAAGCTGGGTGGTGGTATAATGTATGGTGTACAGTTCATATAGCGTCTTGTGCTTGGGTGCGAGGAAAACACATGAGACACAGGTTTGATATGGAAGGACTTGTATTACTTCATACAAGTGGCAAAAATGGTCACATAGTTTGCAGGTACAGAAACAGGAGACACAGCAGGCCAGAGTAACTTAAGCTCAGCAATAACTCTCCACAACAGGTTCAGGATCTCTTCTCTGTTACCGTAATTCCATGCAAACGTGGATTTATCAAATAGCAGGTTTCCAGAGTCCACAAGTGTTCCAAAGTTCCTCAGTAGGAAATAGCTGGAGTACAAAGTCCAAGGTTTTCCAGGAGTCAGGTCACAGGCTCACTGCAGGCTTGATTCTGAAGCACTGATTGCTCAGCTGAGGCTGCTTTAGAAGCAAGAGGGAGAGAATCAGGGCGGGAACATGAAAGCTGGAAACTCCATATTGACTGAGGGCAAGATAGCTGCAGCAAGACAGAAAGCAAAATGGCTGAGTTTCAAGAAACATGTACAAAGAACCTTACATTACTCACCCCTTAGGGACAACCTCCGGATGACCTCAGACCAGGCTTGTCTGGGTACCTCTGATGAAACTGGCGGAGCAAGCGAGGAGCATTAACGTTATTGACTGGTTCCCATGCGTTGTCCTCCACTGGGTAGCCCTGCCATTTAATCAAATATTGTAACTGATTTCTGTACAACCTGGAATCTAGAATCCTTTCCACCACAAATTCTTCCTGACCATCGACTAGCACTGGGTCAGGGCAAGGAGAAGAACATCCAGGAAACGTATTGGGTGTTGCAGCCTTTAGTAGGGATACATGAAAGACAGGGTGGATTCTCATAGTTCTGGGCAGTTGAAGACGACAAGCAACGGCACTTATAATTTTACTGATTTTATAGGGTCCAATGTACTTATGTCCCAACTTAGACGATGGAATCCTTAACTTAAGATTTCTGGTTGACAGCCAGACCAAGTCTCCTACCTTGAAAGCTGGTGCAGGTTTACGAAATTTATCTGCTGCTTTCTTGTACCTTTCCTGAGCCAATTCCAGATTTTCCTTTAGAAGATCCATATTCTTTTGTAAAGACGTGATTCTTTCAGCCACTGCTGGCAAGGGCGTTTCTATGGGAAATCGAGGAAGAATGTTAGGATGATAACCTAAATTGGAGTAAAAAGGAGACTGCTTAGTGGAGGCGCTCTGAGTGTTGTTATAAGAGAACTCAGCCAGTGGAAGTAGATCCACCCAATCATCCTGTAGGTGGCAGATAAAGCAGCGGAGATACTGCTCCAGGGTCTGATTGGTTCGTTCTGTCTGTCCATTAGTCTGGGGATGAAAAGCAGAAGAAAGGTTTACTTTAATGTCCAATGCGGCACAGAAATTTTGCCAAAACCTTGAAGTGAATTGCACCCCTCGATCCGAAATAACCTCATCCGGTACTCCATGTAAGCGAAACACATTCTTAATCATCAAATCTGATGTCTGTTTTGCAGTGGGTAAGCCGACACAAGGGATAAAATGAGCTGCCTTTGTTAAACGATCAACCACCACTAGAATGGTGTTCTTCCCTTGAGAGGTTGGTAACTCCACAATGAAGTCCATAGAAATGGATCCCCACGGGTGGGACGGGGTGGGAAGGGGTTGCAACAGACCAGTTGGTGAGGAGCGAGGTGTTTTGCATCTTGCACAGACTTCACATGAAGTGACATAGTTTAAAACATCTTTCCTGTAAGTGGGCCACCAAAAGAAACGAGAAAGAAATTCCTGTGTCTTTAGAATTCCTCTATGCCCAGCTATCTTGGAATCGTGGATGAGTTGCAATACTCTCAATCTGACTGTTTCAGGTATATACAGACGTTGTCCCTGAATCCACACACCATTCTTAAAGACAAGACTTTTGTCCCTTGGGGGTTGTGCCAACAAGGAATCCGCATGGTATGCTTCCTTGATGTCCTTAAGTAGGTCTTGATTATGAATCACTCCCAGGAATCTAGAGTCAGGAAGAATAGTCTTAGGAGGAGTAAGTGGACGGGTCTCTGCTGAATGAATCCTAGAGAGTGCATCAGCCTTTCCATTGCGCGATCCTGGTCTATAAGAAATGACAAAATTAAATTGGTTTAAGAAAAGATTCCAGCGAGCCTGGCGAGGAGTCAGGCACTTAGCCGACCTGATAAATTCAAGGTTACGATGGTCTGTCAGGACGACTATTTGCTGTGCAGCTCCCTGAAGAAGGTGTCTCCATTCTTTGAAGGCGGCAATAATGGCCAACAACTCTCTATTGCCCACATCGTAGTTCCTCTCAGCCGAAGACAACTGCTGGGAAAAGAAGGCACAGGGATGCAAGACATTCTTCTCACCTGTTCTCTGAGAGAGTATAGCTCCAACGGCACAGTCTGAAGCATCCACCTCTATTATGAAGGCAAGTTCGGGGTTGGGATGTACTAAGATAGGTGCGGTGGTAAATTTATCTTTTAGACGGGAAAATGCTTCCTGGGCTTGGGGGGTCCAGGAGAACCTAGACTCTTTCCGGGTAAATTGGGTGATAGGTGACACTACCTCAGAGAAATTCCTAATGAAACGTCTATAGAAGTTGGCAAACCCGATGAAGCGCTGCACCTCCTTCACATTTCTAGGAATTGGCCAATCCTTGATGGCTTGGGTCTTGCTTCCATCCATACTAATTCCTTGTGTAGACAGTACATACCCCAGAAATTGAATTTCGGTCCTATGGAATTCACACTTTTCAAGTTTGATGTAAAGATGGTTTTGTCTTAGACGTTCTAAGACCATTCTCACATGTCCATGATGTTCCTCTGTGGAGTTAGAAAAAATTAGAATATCATCCAAATAAATCACCACGAATGTATCTAGGAGATCCCTGAAGATGTCATTCACCAAGTGTTGGAAAGTGGCTGGGGCGGTACTCAGACCAAAAGGCATAACTAGATATTCAAAGTGTCCATAGCGTGACCTGAATGCAGTCTTCCATTCATCCCCAGGTCTAATACGGACCAAGTTATAGGCCCCACGGAGATCCAGTTTAGAGAAAATTTTGGCATGCCGCACTCTCTCCAATAACTCAGGGATTAAAGGCAATGGATAACGGTTTCTAATAGTAACCTTATTGAGTTCCCTATAGTCTACGCAGGGTCTCAGAGATCCATCTTTCTTCTTCACAAAGAAGATGGGTGCACCTGCAGGAGATGAAGAGGGGCGTATGAAGCCCTTGGCTAGATTTTCGTCTATGTAATCCTTTAAAGCCTTTAGCTCGGGCCCCGCCAGGGGGTAGATCTTACCAAAAGGTATCTCTGCTCCAGGCAATAATTCAATTGGACAATCATATGGACGGTGAGAGGGGAAGCTGGTCAGCGTTCTTCTTGTCACATAAATCCACATAGTCCTGGTATACAGCTGGTAGTTCAGGGACTGACATGGTTCCTTTAGGAACAGAGCAAGCTGAAACTTCTGGACTCATCTGTTTCTCTGGAAAGTGTAATTCCTTGGTCTCCCAGTTAATGGTAGGGTTCTGAGCCTGCAGCCATGGTAGCCCTAGAATAATGGGAAAGTGGGGAGAAGAGATAAGCATAAAGGACAGTTTCTCTTGATGATCTTTACCCATAAGGACCCTCAAAGGCTCCGTTTCCTGATCCACTGGTCCAGAGGTCAGCAGGGAGCCATCCACAGTATCCATCTGTACTGGAGTAGCCTTCTTCACTGAACGTATCCCCTGTTTCAGAGCAAAGGAGATATCCATAAAATTTCCACTTGCCCCTGAGTCGATCATAGCAGAGCTAGACACCCAGACTGAGTCAACCCAGAGTTTGATGGAAAGGAAGCAATGAGAATTGTTTTTCTTACAACTCAGCTGGGACAACCGCTGAGGAAACTTGAAAAATTGCAGCGTTTACACAGTCATCGTCCTCAGAAGTGACGGAGTTTAAGTCCGAGAAATCAATATCTGTTGCTGCAGATCTCTCTGGAGCCTGAGGCTCGGACCTGACAGATCTCCTCTCACAACACTCACAGTGAATGACTGCTGCAGTAGTCTTACGAGAACGGCTGGGGCAGTTTATAATGAAGTGCCCTGACTTACCACAGTAGAAACATAGATTTTCCTTTAAACGATGTTCTTTGCGTGCATCACTAACCCGTCTTTGTAAAGAGTCCACCTGCATGGGTTCAGGTTCAGGTTCCCGTGTGATCCTACTCAAAGGTTCCTTAGCTGGGGAGGAAGGTAGGAAAAGGTTAGTGCGATTACTTTCGAACCATCTCTCTTGCCTGCGTTCAGTCAGACGAGCATCAATACGGATGCAGTAGTTAATAAAGTCACCTAACGCAGTGGGAGGGTCGGCACGAGCAAGTTCATCCTTAATCAGTGGAGACAACCCTTTTCGAAAAATAGATTTTTTGTCGGAACTGTCCCAAGTGGTATCGAGGGCCCATCTCCTGAAATCCAAGGCATATTCGGCTACTGAGCGCTTGCCTTGGCGCAAAGTTAACATGGCTGCTTCAGCTGTTGCACCTCGATTGGGGTCATCAAACACCTGCCCCATGGCTGAAATGAAAGCATCAAGATGATCCAAACATTCATCCTCAGTCTCAATCAGAGGGTTTGCCCACATCAAAGCCTTGTTGGTAAGCAACATGATTATAGTAAGCACTTTAGATCGTTCAGTGGGAAATTGTGAAGCATGTGCAGAAAAAAAAAGATTGCATTGGTTAATAAATCCCCTGAATTTCTCACGTTCACTGCCAAAATGAAAAGGGGGTAACTTGGGAATCCCAGAACTCGGGGTTATGGCAGGAGCCTGGACTCGTTCCTCTAGAACCTCAATCCTGGCTCGTAAATCCTGGGTAGTTTGTCCAAACACTTGCAAATTGTGATTAGTGAGGTCCTGTAGGTTTGCAAAACGGGTCTTTATAGTCTGTATATCTGCAAGGATTGTATCAGTCACTCCGCAAAGCTCCTTTATGCGAGCCTCCATCTTCCAGATCTTTTAAGACAGGAGTACTGGAAGGAGAAGAGAAAAAAAAAAAAACAATAGTGTTTACCTGTGGTAACACTGCAGAGTAAAATTAAGGGAATTGCTCACCTGGAATGGTTGTGAGAAGTCACAACCACTGTCATCACAGAAAGTATAACCGGACATCTGATATCCACAGTCACAGCAGACACAGTCTTCCCAGACCCAGCAGACACTAACGTTTGGCTTCAGAATCTTGTAATGTATGGTGTACAGTTCATATAGCGTCTTGTGCTTGGGTGCGAGGAAAACACGAGACACAGGTTTGATATGGAAGGACTTGTATTACTTCATACAAGTGGCAAAAATGGTCACACAGTTTGCAGGTACAGAAGCAGGAGACACAGCAGGCCAGAGTAACTTAAGCTCAGCAATAACTCTCCACAACAGGTTCAGGATCTCTTCTCTGTTACCGTAATTCCATGCAAACGTGGATTTATCAAATAGCAGGTTTCCAGAGTCCACAAGTGTTCCAAAGTTCCTCAGTAGGAAATAGCTGGAGTACAAAGTCCAAGGTTTTCCAGGAGTCAGGTCACAGGCTCACTGCAGGCTTGATTCTGAAGCACTGATTGCTCAGCTGAGGCTGCTTAAGAAGCAAGAGGGAGAGAATCAGGGCGGGAACATGAAAGCTGGAAACTCCATATTGACTGAGGGCAAGATAGCTGCAGCAAGACAGAAAGCAAAATGGCTGACGGAAAAATTGAGTTTCAAGAAACATGTACAAAGAACCTTACAGGTGGCCTGTTTCTCAGATCTTGCAGCCACATTGCACTGGTGTTGTGTGTTTTTCCCTTCTCCCATATGTTCCTCCAGTATTGTTCAGTCTCTGCTATTGGTGGAGTTGCTGCCTCTGTGCTGTCACTCTGTAGTTGGGAGTACACCTTGGATGGACAAGGCAAGAGAACCTGGATCTGATGAAATGCTACTATAACAGTATATATATATATATATGTATATATATATATATATATATATATATATATATATACATATATATATATATATATATATATACATATATATATATATATTGGGGAGAAAAAGTATTTAGTCAGCCACCAATTGTTCAAGTTCTCCAACTTAAAAAGATGGGAGAGGCCTGTAATTGACATCATAGGTGGACCACAACTATGAGAGTCAGAATGAGAAAACAAATCCAGAAAATCACCTTATCTGATTTGGCAAGATTTATTCTGCCAATTATGGTGGAAAATAAGTATTTAGTCATTAACAAAAGTTCATCTCAATATTTTGCTATATGTCCTTTGTTGGCAATGACAGAGGTCAAACGTTTTCTCTAAGTCTTCACAAGGTTGGCATACACTGTTGGTGGTATGTTGGCCCATTCCTCTATGGAGATCTCCTCTAGAGCAGTGATGTTTTGGGCCTGTCGCTGGGCAACATGGGCTTTCAAATCCCTACAAAGGTTTTCTATGGGGTTGAGATCTGGAGACTGGCAAGGCCACTCCAGGACCTTCATATGCTTCTTATGAAGCCACTCCTTCATTGCCCTGGTGGTGTGCTTGGGATCATTATCATGCTAAAAGACCCATCCACATTTCATCTTCAATGCCCTTGCTGATAGAAGGAGGTTTGCACTCAAAATTTCACGATACCTGGCCCCATTCATTCTTTTATGTACACGGATCAGTAGTCCTGGTCCTTTGCAGAGAAACAGCCCAGAATTATGATGTTGCCACCCCTATGCTTCACAGTAGGTACGGTTTCTTTGGAAGCAACTCAGCATTCTGTCTCCCCCAAACACGACGAGTTTTGTTTCTACCAAACAGTTCTACGTTGGTTTCATCAGACCGTATGACATTCTCTCAATACTCTTCTGGATAATCCAAATGCTCTCTAGCTAACTTAGACGGGCAAAGACATGTACTGGCTTAAGCAGGGGAACACGTCTGGCACTGCAGGATCTGCATCCCTGATGGCGTAGTGTTACTGATGGTAGCCTTTGTTACAGTGGTCCCAGCTCCATGCAGGTCATTCACTAGGTCCCCCCATGTGGTTCTGGGATTTTTGCACACCGTTCTTATGATCATTCTGACCCAAGGGGTGAGATCTTGCGTGGAGCCCCAGATTCTTTTTATTGCTCCCACAGTTGATTTCATCACACCAAGCTGCTTGCCTATTGCAGATTCAGTCTTCCCAGCCTGGTGCAGGGCTACAATTTTTTTTCTGGTATACTTCGACGGCTCTTTGGTCTTCACCACAGTGAAATTTGGAGTGTGACTGTTTGAGGTTGTGGACAGGTGTCTTTTATACTGATAACAAGTTCAAACAGGTGCCATTACTACAGGTAATGAGTGGAGGACAGAGGAACCTCCTAAAGAAGAAGTTACAGGTCTGTGGGAGCCAGAAATCTTGCATGTTTTGAGGTGACCAAATACTTATTTTCCACCATAATTTGCAAAATAAATCTTGCGAAATCAGACAAGGTAATTTTCTGGATTTGTTTTCTCATTTTGACTCTCATAGTTGTGGTCAACCTATGATGTCAATTACAGGTCTCTCTCATTTTTAAGTGGGAGAACTTGCACAATTGGTGGCTGACTAAATACTTTTTTTCCCCACTCTGTGTGTGTATATATATGTATATCTACTATATAAAAGTCTAATTCTGTCTGTCTGTAAAGGAAATCCCGCATCGCTGATTGGTCGCGCCCGGCCGGACGCGACCAATCAGCGTCAGGCGCAGTCCGGCCATGAATTGCCGTAGGATTTGAACCACGCACGCCACCGCTGTCGTCGGGAGATCAGCGGCACTAGCCACTGATCTCCCGACGGTAGCCGCGGGTCATCTACTGCCGCATGGAGGTCAGCGGCGACGCAGCCAGGAGATGACCCGCAACGGAAGTACCCCGACCGGCGGCCTCCACTTAAACCCCAGCAGCAGCCTCCATGTACACCCCACCAGCAGCAGCCTCTATATACCTCAGCAGCAGCCTCCACATATACCCCAGCAGCAGCAGCAGCCTCCACATATACCCTAGCAGCAGCCTCCACGTACACCCCAGCAGCAGCCTCTATATACACCCCAGCAGCCTCTATATACACCCCAGCAGCCTCTATATACATCCCAGCAGCAGCAGCCTCTATATACAGCTCAGAAGCCTCTATATACACCCCAGCAGCCTCTATATACACTCCAGAAGCCTCTATATACACCCCAGCATATGACAGTATTGCGAAAGCTATAGAAAACCAAGCAGTGTATTCATTGCATTATTCTTAAATCTTCATAAATAAACTACATACATATTCTAGAATACCCGATGCATTAGAATCGGGCCACCATCTAGTATATACATATATACAGTACAGACCAAAAGTTTGGACACACCTTCTCATTCAAAGATTTTTCTGTATTTTCATGACTATGAAAATTGTAGAATCACACTGAAGGCATCAAAACTATGAATTAACACATGTGGAATTATATATTACACTTTACAAAAAAGTGTGAAACAACTGAAAATATGTCTTATATTCTAGGTTCTTCAAAGTAGCCACCTTTTGCTTTGATTACTGCTTTGCACGCAGAAAAGGTGAACGGATGGATTCTACATGCCTGGTCCCCACCGTGAAGCATGGAGGAGGAGGTGTGATGGTGTGTGGGTGCTTTGCTGGTGACACTGTTGGGGATTTATTCAAAATTGAAGGCATACTGAACCAGAATGGCTACTACAGCATCTTGCAGCAGCATGCTATTCCATCCGGTTTGCGTTTAGTTGGACCATCATTTATTTTTCAACAGGACAATGACCCCAAACACACCTCCAGACTGTGTAAGGGCTATTTGACCAAAAGGGAGAGTGTTGGGGTGCTACGCCAGATGACCTGGCCTCCACAGTCACCCGACCTGAACCCAATCAAGATGGTTTGGGGTGAGCTGGACAGCTCACCGCTTCAATTTTGAATAAATCCCCAACAGTGTCACCAGAAAAGCACCCCCACACCATCACACCACCTCCTCCATGCTTCACAGTGGGAACTAGGCATGTAGAGTCCAGCCGTTCACCTATTCTGCGTGCAAAGCAGTAATCAAAGCAAAAGGTGGCTTCTTTGAAGAACCTAGAATATAAGACATATTTTCAGTTGTTTCACACTTTTTTGTAAAGTGTAATGTATAATTCCACATGTGTTAATTCATAGTTTTGATGTCTTCAGTGTGATTCTACAATTTTCATAGTCATGAAAATACAGAACAATCTTTGAATAAGAAGGTGTGTCCAAACTTTTGGTCTGTACTGTATATATATATATATATATATATATATATATATATATATATATCAGATGCTGGGAATGGGTTACAAAAGAAGAGGCTAGCCTGAAATGTCGAAACTTCAGATGATTTGGCTATTTTTCATTAACCTTAAATCTAGCCCTGGTTGGGATTAGAAAAAAAATGTGAATATGTAAAATATATTATTATGCATAGAGCTAGGTAATAGAGATAGCAGAACCGTTGGCAGTGACTTTTTTTTCTGAAACAAGCTAAAACTGAAGCAGGGCCCCGAACTCAAGGGCCCTATAACAGTTGCCTTCATGGCACTTCACCACTGCTTATGGCCTGGTAGACTTCCATTGCCTATGGAACCGTAGACTTTCATTAAAGGTACGTCAGTTCCGATGGCACTGTAGACTTCCATTGGAGGTACAAAACTGCCTATGGCCCTCTAAACTTCCATTAGAGGTACATCACTGCCAATGGCACTTTAAACTTCCATTGGAGGTACAACACTGCCTGTGGTCCTGTAAACTTTCATTAGCGGTACACCACTGCCTATAGCCCTGTAGACTTTCATTTGAGCTACACCACTGTCTATGTCCTCTAAAGTTTCAATTTCAGGTACACCACTGACTATGGCCCTGTAGACATCCACTGAATGGAAAGCAGTGCCTTAGATCTTGTTGACTTCTATTGGAGGTACACAACTGTCTATGACATTGTAGACTCCTATTGGAGGTATACCACTGCCTATGGCCCTGTAGGCTTTCATCGGAGGTACACCACTGTCTTCGGCGCTGTAGACTTCCAACAGAGTGTAAGGGGAGAACTATGCTGACATTTATTTCCAAGTACCTAGACACCTTACATAGGGGTCCCTGGGTGTGTGCATGCGGTTGCGCTTTTGTTGCAGACACCTTCAGGTTTAGGCCTCTTTCACACATCAGGTTTTCGGCGTCAGGCGCTATCCAGCATTTTTTCTTAAAACCGGATCCGGCGAAATGTAATGCCGGATCAGTTTTTTCCCCATTGACTAACATTAGCGCCAGATCGCGCCGCCTGGCCTTGCGGTGCGTCCGGTTTTTGCCTGATCCAGCTTAATGTCTCATTCCGGCATCTGGAAAAAACGGCTACTGTAACGGATCCGGCGCTTCCGGCTTTTTGTTACAATGAAAATCTATGAGCGCTGCAATGTGCCGGATCCGGAAAAACCGGATCCGTTGGCCGGATCCGATTTTTTTTGTCTGAGCATGCTCAGTAGCCCAGCCCACTGCAAACATATATAAACCATGCCAGTGGGACCACCCTCAGCCATATCCATGCAGTCAGCCAAGAGGACAGGAGCCAGCCGCACAGGAGCCAGCCGCAGAAGAGGACAGGAGAACAGACCAGCACCACCACCACCAGCACCACCCCAAGACATTTTGGGCATGATGCAGCCGGGAGCAGAAGGCAGACGGTAAATATCACAGACAACCCCTTTCAGCCAGGGCCATGCAATATCAATATATTCATGGCCTTTTTTTCTCTTTATTCCACAGCACAAGCCGCCCAACAGCAGCATCGTCTCCAGCAGCACCTACACCACCAGGACTCCAACAAATGCGGTTGATGATGGAGAGTATGGGAGCAGAGGCCAGACAGTAAATATCACACACAACCCCTTTCAGTCATGGCCATGCAATATCAATATATTCATGGCTGTTATGTTTTGGTAGCTGAGGAGAGCAGGCAAAAACGGCAATACACCAGAGAGGTTGGAATCTACTGGATTGCAGTACCCTGACTAACCACCACAACTAAAGGCAGCCGTGGAGCGTTCCTACGTTGGTCCTAGACGACTCGTCACAGCCTGAGAGGTTAACTACACCTAAAGATAGAAAGAGGAAAGCTATCTGCCCCGGAGCAGAACCCCAAAGAACATAGGAAGCCCCCAAACATGTAATTACGGTTAGACAAGAGGAAATACAGACACAGACAGAAAATAGTATGAGCAAATGCTGGGGCCCAATCTGCCTACACAGAAAAGGATAGGAAGGATACTTACTGCAATCCAAAAAAACCCTAAAAAAAAGCCAACGCTACTAATTGCAAAAACACCTGAGATCACACGACCTCTACCACCTAAATTAGTCCTCTGGTGTAACAAAACTAAGCCGCAGCCACTGAAAAAACTGGAAAAGGCAAATGAACAAACAACAGTGGCTCCAGAGGAACCGAGAGGAGCCCAAGCCCCCCGGGGAGGGGAACCTGGCCAACCTCACAGAAATGCAGAGAAATATGCAAATGGCAAGCACAAAAACAAAAAACAGAAAATATCTTATCTGAGAGCAGGAGAAGAGGCAAGACTCAGCAAGCTTCCAAGTGAACCAGAAAACAACTTTGAGACAAGAACAATTGATCACTGGCGACCATGATGGGAGGGAACCTCCCTTATATCCAGCCAGTCTGTGATTCCTGATTGCCAATCCTCATTGAATGGTTCAGTACTGTTTGTAACCACCAGAGGGAGCTTCTGCTCAGAATTCATTTCTAAAACATTACCAATAGTACCCCCCCCCTTGAGGAGGGGTCACCGAACCCTCATTTGTGCAACCAGGTCGGTCAGGATGAGCTCTGTGATACGCACGGATCAGTCTCCTAGCATGGATGTCCGAAGCAAACACCCAAGAATTGTCCTCCTGACCATAACCTCTCCACTTAACCAAATACTGGAGTTTCTGTCTAGAAAAACGAGAATCCAATATTTTCTCAACCACATACTCCAGATTGCCCTCAACCAAAACAGGGTCAGGAGGCGCAGCCATAGGAACCACTGGCTCGACAAACCTCTTCAATAAGGACTTGTGGAACACGTTATGGATCTTAAATGTCCCTGGAAGAAGTAAACGAAAGGAAACAGGATTAAGAATCTCCATGATCTTATAAGGTCCAATGAACCTAGGCTTAAACTTAGGAGAAGCAACTCTCATAGGGATATTTCTTGAGGACAACCAGACCAAGTTCCCCACTTTAAACCGAGGACCATCAGTCCTATGCCGGTTGGCAAACCGCTGGGCCTTCTCCTGAGAGAGGGACAACCTCTCCACTACCTGGTCCCAAATCTGCCGTCTGTCCCAAAGAAAATCGAGGGTGAAACCCAAAATTGCAGAAAAATGGAGACATCAAAGTGGCAGAGCTTGCCCTATTATTAAGAGCAAACTCAGCCAAAGGCAAAAAAGAGACCCAGTCATCTTGATCAGCAGACAAAAAGCATCTCAGATAAGTCTCCAATGTCTGGTTTGTTCTCTCAGTTTGTCCATTGGTCTGAGGATGAAAAGCAGAGGAGAAAGACAATTGAACACCAAGTTTAGAACAAAAAGTCCTCCAAAATCTGGAAACAAACTGGACTCCTCTGTCAGACACAATGTTCTCAGGAATGCCGTGTAACCGAACCACGTGCTGAAGGAACAAAGGCACCAATTCAGAGGAGGAAGGCAACTTAGGTAATGGCACAAGATGTATCATCTTGGAAAACCTATCACAAATCACCCAGATAACGGTCATTCTCTGAGAAACAGGGAGGTCGGAAATAAAATCCATAGAGATATGGGTCCATGGTCTCTTGGGCACAGGCAATGGCATCAACAAACCACTAGAGCAAGAGCAAGGTTTTGACTGAGAACAAGTTCCACAGGACTGCACAAAGTCCCTGACGTCACGAGACAAAGTGGGCCACCAAAAGGACCGACTCACCAAATCTCTGGTACCAAAAGTACCAGGATGGCCAGCCAACATGGAGCAATGAATCTCAGACATCACATTCTTCTTCCACTGGTCTGGGGCAAACAATTTCCCAACAGGGCAGCGTTCAGGTTTATCCTCCTGAAATTCCTCCAAAGCCAGTCTCAAATTGGGCGAGATAGCGGAAAGAACCACACCCTCCTTCAGAATAACAGCAGCTCGGTTACCTTAGGAGAATCCGGAAAGAAACTCCTCGAGAGGGCATCCGCCTTAACATTCTTAGTGCCCGGGAGAAAAGAGACCACAAAATTAAAACGTGTGTCTAGGATTAAGTCGCTTGGCTGATTCAAGATAAACAAGGTTCTTATGGTCCGTGAGGACCACCACCTGATGTTTGGCTCCTTCCAGGCAATGTCTCCACTCTTCAAAAGCCCACTTCATAGCCAATAACTCCCGATTTCCCACATCATAATTACGTTCCGCTGGGGAAAATTTTCGAGAGAAAAAGGCGCAAGGGTTACTCTTAGAGGTCTCCGGATCCCTTTGGGACAAAACGGCTCCTGCACCAATCTCAGAAGCATCAACCTCCACCTGAAATGGTAAAGAAACATCAGGTTGGCGCAGAACAGGAGCAGAAGTGAATCTCTGTTTAAGCTCCTGAAACGCAGAAACTGCCTCAGGAGACCAATTCACTACATCAGAATCCTTCCTGGTCAAATCAGTCAGTGGTTTCACAATACCAGAGAAATTACCTATAAATTTACGATAAAAATTTGCAAAACCCAAAAATCTCTGAAGAGCCTTCAATGTAGTGGGTTGAACCCAATCACAAATGGCCTGAACTTTGACCGGGTCCATTTCAATAACAGACGGAGACAAAATGAATCCCAGAAATGAAACCTTCTGTATGCCAAAAAGACATTTTGATCCCTTCACATACAATGAATTTTCTCTCAAATCCAGAATACAGTCCGAACATGTTCCCAGTCATTGGAAAAATCAAGATATCGTCCAAATAAACTATCAGAAATTTATCCATGAAATCCCGGAAAATATCGTTCATAAAGGATTGGAAGACGGAAGGGGCATTAGTGAGCCCTAAAGGCATCACTAGGTACTCAAAATGCCCCTCTGGGGTATTAAATGCCGTCTTCCATTCATCACCGTGCTTGATGCGAATAAGATTATACGCCCCCCTGAGGTCAAGCTTGGTAAACCAACTAGCACCTTTCACTCTGGAAAATAGGTCAGAAATCAAGGGTAATGGATATTGATACTTAACAGTGATCTTATTCAGGAGATGATAGTCAATACACAGCCACAATGAGCCATCCTTCTTGGCCACAAAGAAAAAGCCAGCGCCCAAGGATGAAGAGGATGGTCTGATATGACCCTTCTCTAAAGACTCTTTGATATAAGATCGCATAGCATCATGCTCATGTACAGATAAATTAAAGAGCCGACCCTTGGAAAATTTACACCCGGGTACTAAGTCAATAGCGCAATCATAACTCCTATGAGGACGTAAGAATGCAGACTTACTCTCACTAAACACATCAGAAAAATCAGTAAAATAGTCAGGGACATCTTGAGACTGGGGAGAGGCAGAAAAAACAGTAGTGTCATTACGAACACATTGACAACCCCAACTGGCCACAGACACAGACTTCCAATCCAAAACAGGATTATGAGTCTGTAACCAAGGAAAACCCAGTACAATAATGTCATGTAAATTATGTAACACCAAAAATTTGCAATTCTCTTGGTGGTCCGGGTCAACCCGCATTATCTCTGGGGTTTATTCTCCGCCAAAGGGGTAGAATCAATGCCCAGCAAAGGAATAGACTTCCGCAGGGGTATCATGGGAAAACCACAAGGTTTGGCAAAGTCAAAATCCATCAGGTTTATAGCTGCTCCTGAATCAACAAAAGCTTGAGACGAAAATGTGGACATGGAGTAAATCAAGGTAACAGTCAAAAGAAATTTAGCCTGAACACTACCCAAAACAACTGCAGACGGACTGGGGCAGACGGAAATAGCATGAGAAGCGTCACCACAGTAGAAGCACAACTTATTACGCTTTCGAAACTCATGACGCTGTGCCACAGAAGTCACTCCATCACACTGCATGGGCTCAGGGACTGGCCCGCAAGGCATCTCAGTCTCACGCATATTTCTACGCTCACGGAAACGTCTGTCAATTTGAATAGCTAATGACATAGAGTCATTGAGACCAGAGGGGACAGGGAATCCCACCATAACATCCTTTACAGTCTGTCAGACCCTTCCGAAAAAGAGCTGCCAGAGCATCATCATTCTATTTAGTAAGGACTGCCCACTTTCTGAATTTCTGACAATACAGCTCTGCGGCTTCTTGACCCTGATTCAATGCCAACAAGGTTTTCTCAGTTTGATCAGTAACATTAGGTTCATCGTACAACAACCTCAGAGCCTGAAAAAACACATCAACATCATTCAAAACAGGATCCCCAGGTATCAGGGAAAAGGCCCAATCCTGAGGGTTGCCGCGCAACAGGGAGATGACAATTTGAACCTGCTGTGCTGCGTTCTCTGAGGACTTAGGCTTCAAGGCAAAAAACAACTTAGTTATTTTTAAAATTCAAAAATTTTGACCGATCCCCCAAAAATAAATCCAGCAGAGGGATCCTAGGTTCTACAACAGGCAACCCAGCAACATAGATAGCAATACTCCGAACTTCAGCAGCAAGCTGCTCCACGCGATCGGACAAATGCTTGACTTCCATTGGGGAAAAAATTCCTCCTTAGACCCCAGAGAAACTGTCTAGATAGGACAGCACAGAGAAAAATACTGTCTGCAACCCAGAAAAACCCTAGGAAAAACTCCAACACTTCTGAATCCAAAAATACTGAGACCACACGGTCTCGACCACCTATATCAGATATCTGGTGTGAACACGCAGCTAGCCAGCAGTAAAAAAATCACAAGAACTGAGCAAAATAACAAATACAAAAAGAGAACAGAGACCAGCACGAGCCCCCAAAGGGGACCCGGCTGAACTCAAAAAGCAAGGCAGCAAAAACAAGGAAAATCAAACCACAGAAAAAAACCAGAAAGTAACTTATCTGAATGATAGCAGGAGACAACAGAAAGCAAGCTGAATTCCAACCAAGACCAGGAAGTAACAATTGATCACCGGTGAGGATAATGGGAGGTCAGCTCACTTATATCAGGCCAGTCCATCCCACCTGATAACCATTCATCAATTGCAGGTGGTGGACTTTTGCTGTTCAACATAGGTTCAATACCCTCAGCAACCACCAGAGGGAGCCTCAGCTCCGAAGTCGTCTCCAACACGTTCACAACAGATTGCCTTCAATCCATTAAGGGTCTAGAAGCTCATCATCCCCCACATCATCTTCCACCCATTTGGCACCCCTGCCCTCCTTGCCAGTTGGCACACTGCAGAAAGACCCTGGAGTTGGCACCTGTGTTTTCTCATGTCGTGGCACCTGGATGCACCAGAGGAAGGCGTTTCAATTGGGCACGTAGCAGGCACCGAATGACCATGGCCACTCCCTGCAGAAACTCCACCATCACCAAAAGCTGCACCACATCCCTTATTTGATGCTCCCCCCATATTTATTATGGGCAGTATACACCACGCTGAAAGTGGACTAGTTTGTTTTGGCACTATACTATACACTGGAAGAGGACTGCGCACCAGGCTGGACAGGCACAATATGCAAGGCTGCAAGTACACTGTTCACCAGACTGGACAGGCACAGAATATAAGGCTAGATCTTCACTATTCTCTGTGCACCAGGCTGGACAGGAACAATACACAAGGCTGGATCTTCACTGTGTACCAGGCTAGACTGGCACAATACACAACACTGGAAGTGCACTGTGCACAAGGCTTAACGACACTATACACAAGGCTGGATATTGATTGTGGTACAAGAGTGTAATCAGGCTGTAAAAATTGAATATAGGGGGTTGTATGCACTAGGCTGTGCTGCACTCTATTCTCCTCACAAACTATGCTGATAATAGTGGCACAACCCGTGGTCCTGACTTTATACAGGTTATCTCATTTGCTGCACAGCCCAATTACAGCTGTGCCAATACTTGTTATGGCTGTGATTGAGTATGGAGTACCCACACTTATAAAGCTTAGCAGCCAGTCACCAAGCTTTATTAGGCGCAAAAATAACACTTCTTGTTTGAAGTCCATGTTCGAGGTTCGTTACCACACACTAGGACCCTGAACTTTAGTGCAGTGTGGGTGTATTTTACTGTACATATTTTAAATAAATAAATGATAAAGAAATTGCATGGCGTACCCTCTATTACTGATAAATAGCACAGGCAAATCTGACAACTGCGGAATACAGCCCCCAGCTGTCAGCTTTATATTGGCTGGTGTTATGATTTGGTAGCTGAGGAGAGCAGGCAAAAACGGCAACACACCAGAGAGGCTGGAATCTACTGGATTGCAGTACCCTGACCAACCACCAAAACCAAAGGCAGCCGTGGAGCGTTCCTACGTTGGTCCTAGACGCCTCGTCACAGCCTGAGAGGTTAACTACACCTAAAGATAGAAAGAGGAAAGCTATCTGCCCCGGAGCAGATCCCCAAAGAACATAGGAAGCCCCCAAACATGCAATGGCGGCCAGACAAGAGGAAATACAGACACAGACAGAAAATAGTAAGAGCAAACGTTGGGGCCCAATCCGCCCAGAAAGAAAAAGGATAGGAAGCACAACCACTGCAATCCAAAAAACCCTAAAAAATACCAACTCCACCAATTGCAAAAACACCTGAGACCACACGACCTCCACCACCCAAACTAGCCCTCTGGTGCAACAAAACTAAGCCGCAGCCACTGAAAAAACTGGAAAAGGCAAACGAACAAACAACAGTGGCTCAAATAAACCGAGAGGAGCACAAGCCCCCGGAGGGGACCTGGCTGACCTCCACAGACGTGCAGAGAACAATGCAAAAAGCAAGCACAAAAATAAAAACAGAAAATATCTTATCTGAGAGCAGGAGAAGAGGCAAGACTCAGCAAGCTTCCAAGTGAACCAGGAACCACAGTTGAGACAAGAACAATTGATCACCGGCAACCATGATGGGAGGGAACCTCCCTTATATAAGACCAGTCTGTAACTCCTGATTGCCAATCCTCATTGAATGGTTCAGTACTGTTTGTAACCACCAGAGGGAGCTTCTGCTCAGAATTCATTTCTAACACATTCACAACAGGCTGGTTATCAAAAATCAAGGGGTCCCCATGCCATTTCTTTTTAACTATTTAAATAAATAATTTTGAAAAATGGCATGGGTCCTCCACATTTTTGACAACCAGCCAAGCTGCAGCAGACAGCTAGGGGCTGGTATTCTCAGGCTGGCAATGGGCCATGGATATTGACCACCTCAGCCTAAAAATAGCAGTCGCTCAGAAAAGGAGCATTTATTAGATTCGCCAATTCTGGCGCTTTGCCAGGCTCATCCATTTGCCCTGTAGCGGTAGCAAGTGGGGTTCATATTTGTGAGATTGGTGTCACCTTTGTATTGTCAGGTGACATCAAGCCCATGGATTACTAAAACGCAAAATATCTAGCCTTGTGTATAGTGTCGTTAAGCCTTGTGCACAGTGCACTTCCAGTGTTGTGTATTGTGCCAGTCTAGCCTGGTACACAGTGATGAACCAGCTATTAGACACCTATCCATTACTAATCCTATACTTATAAGTAGTGTTGAGCATTCCGATACTGCAAATATCGGGTATCGGCCGATATTAGCTGTATCGGAATTCCGATTCCGAGTTCCGATATTTTCGTCTTATCGGATACCGGAATCGGGATTGTCACTGTCACTGTCAGTGTCCGTCGGTCGGGTCTGTCAGGAGTCAGCGGCACTTACCTGGCAGAAGATCTCCGGCGGTCACGTCCTGCACTGCTTCATGGCCGCCATCTTCTTTCCCCGGCGGTCACATGCAGTTTCTCGCGATAACTGCAGTGACTGCTGGGTAATCGCGGCCGTAAAGCAGTCAGTCCGATGACGTCACCGCCGGGGAAGCAGGTAATCAGCTGTGCTGCGTTGCAATGACAGGCTCTGCCTGTCATTGCGATGTAGCAGAGCTGGATCGTCGTGGGACTATCGTTATGGACTGCGTCGGACAGGTGGTATACTGTTGGTTTGTTTTTTTTCTTTTTTTACAGGAGATCGATGGCGTCGCAGGAATGAGAGAGTAATAAAAGAAATGAAAACTGTGTTGTCTCTTTTATTTCATTAAAAGACTTTTTTCTTGCTGTGTCTTTTTTTATACATTTAATAACTTTGGGATTAATAATGGATCGGTGTCTTATTGACACCTCTCCATTATTAACCGGGCTTATTGTCACCGTGCAATCAACGGTGACAATAACCCCTTATTACCCCGCTTGCCACCGCTACAGGGCAAGTGGGAAGAGCCGGGTAAAGTGCCACAATTGGCACATCTTTTGATGCGCCAAATGTGGGGCTGCTGTAGCCTGGTATTATCAGGCTGTTGAGGGCCAAAATCCATGGGCCTTGACAGTCTTTTAATACCAGGCCGCAGCAGTCTGCATTTTACTTGGCTGGTTAACAAAAATAGGGGGGATCCCCACGCCGTTTTTTTTTCGAGGGGATCCCCTATTTTTGTTAACCAGCCAAGCTAAGCAGACTGCTGTGGCCTGGTATTATCAGGCTTGCAAGGTCCATGGATATTGGATCCTTACCAGCCTGAAAAACCAGGCCTCAGCGGTCTGCTTCATCTGGCTGGTTAACAAAAATAGGGGGGACCCCACGCCAATTTTTTTCAAGGGGATCCCCTATTTTTGTTAATCAGCCAAGATATGCAGACTGCTGTGGCCTGGTATTATCAGGCTGGCAAGGTCCATGGATCTTGGCTCCTTAACAGCCTGAAAATCCAGGCCTCAGCGGTCTGCTTCATCTGGCTGGTTAACAAAAATAGGGGGGACCCCACGCCAATTTTTTTCGAGGGGATCCCCTATTTTTGTTAATCAGCCAAGATATGCAGACTGCTGTGGCCTGGTATTATCAGGCTGGCAAGGTCCATGGATCTTGGCTCCTTAACAGCCTGAAAATCCAGGCCTCAGCGGTTTTCTTCATCTGGCTGGTTAACAAAAATAGGGGGGACCCCACGCCAATTTTTTTCGAGGGGATCCCCTATTTTTGTTAATCAGCCAAGATATACAGACTGCTGTGGCCTGGTATTATCAGGCTGGCAAGGTCCATGGATCTTGGCTCCTTAACAGCCTGAAAATCCAGGCCTCAGCGGTCTGCTTCATCTGGCTGGTTAACAAAAATAGGGGGGACCCCACGCCATTTTTTTTTCGAAGGGAACCCCTATTTTTGTTAATCAGTTCCCTCTGACGTCACTGATTGTGTCCCTGGCTGACCTGAAGTGAAAGTGGAAAGCAATCAATTAAGCTTTCCACTTAAGGGCCCGTCTCACATAGCGATATCGCTACCGAGATCGCTGCTGAGTCACTAGTTTTGTGACGCAGCAGCAAGCTCACCAGCGATATCGCTGTGTGTGACATTCAGCGACGATCAGCCCCCCTGCCGGGTATCGCTGATCGTCGCTGAAATGTCAGGACCTTTGATCGCTGGTTTCCCGCTGACAGGCACACATCGCTGCGTGTGACAGGCGGGAGACCAGCGATCCGCTGGTAACCAAGGTACACAGCGGGTTTCCAGGCGCGGGGCTGTGCCTAGAAACCCGCTGTGTACCTTGGATACCAGCGCCCTGATGCAGGGAGCTGGTATCCAAGGTACACAGCGGGTTTCCAAGCGCTGCGCGGTGCCTGGAAACGCTGTGTACCTTGGTTACCAGCGGATCGCTGGTCTCCCGCCTGTCACACGCAGCGATGCGTGCCTGTCAGAGGGAAACCAGCGATCAAAAAAAGGTCCTGACATTTCTGCGACGATCAGCGATACCCGGCAGGGGGGCTGATCGTCGCTGAATGTCACACACAGCGATATCGCTGGTGAGCTCGCTGCTGCGTCACAAAACTAGTGACTCAGCAGCGATCTCGGTAGCGATATCGCTATGTGAGACGGGCCCTTAAGCGACGTTACCCGCAGTGTCGCTGTCCCAGATCGCTGCCTGTTTGGCAGCTCAGCAGCGATCATGTAGCGATACACCAGCGATCCTGACAAGTGCATATCGTTGTCGGGATCGCTGGTGTATCGTTATGTGACACCCAGCCTTTACTCTCCTGTCAGGCAGGAGAGGAACTCATTCATTTGGGGTTTACTGTGAGGCTGCAGCATTAGCTGCGGTCCCTGCAGTAAACATTAACCCTTTCTGAAGGATTACACCGTGGGACCTGACTGTGCATGGGATAGGTAAGAATAATTTTGCTTTTTTATTTTATTTTTATTACAGGAAATGGTTTTTGCAGTAAAATAAAAGATGGTCAAAAACATGTGTCTTTATTTCATTAAAATGATTTTTAATTAAAGTGTGTGTGTTTTATTTTTATTTCATGCAATAGGATTAATAATTGATAGTTGTCTAATTGACAGCTCTCAATTATTAACCTGGCTTAAGGTCACCTTTCAATAGCAAGGTGGCTTTAACCCCATATTAACCCATTCGCCACCGCTACAGGGCAATGGGAATAGACGGGCAAAGTGCCAGAAAGGGCGAATCTAATTATAGATTTGTCTTTCCTGGGGTGTCTGGGGGCAGATGTTAGTAGCCGGGGGGGCAAAAATAATGGTCCCTCTCTGGGCTATTATTATCTGCCCCCACTCACTGGCTTTGTCTGTCTGGTTGCGAAAATAGGGCGGGAGCCCACGCATTTTTTTTCAGCAATTTTACACCTCATATATATATATACATGTCATTGAATTTGTGACACATATATATATATATTTATATTTGTAGTTCATACACTTCTACATAGTATAATAGCCGCTAATTCAATTGCCGGCTTTTGTGAAAATGCAGAACCCGACATGAAATGACACTTGGTGTACATAGGGTTAACCATGTCTTTTCATGTCGTTTGCTATCTGATTTGCACAAACAATTAAATCAGACTATGTGTGCAAAATTTCACACCTGTAGGGGTTAATTAAAGGTGTAAATTCGTTGTAAAAAAAACGGACTTTTTTTGCTACGAATTTACACCTTTAATTAACCCCTACAGGTGTGAAATTTTGCACACATAGTCTGATTTAATTGTTTGTGCAAATTAGGCTGGAGTCACACACAACCACAAAAAATCGGTCCGTTTTAGACGGTCGACAATCGGATCAAAATAAAAACATCACACATCCTTCTGGCATCCGATTTTCCTTCAAAGATGCGATTTAATCGCATGTGTGTGTACCTTGTAACATCCGATTTTCATCCGACTTGCGAGATTTTCTCGCAGGCTTGCAAAACTGACATATAATGGATCCAAAAGAATAGTATTTAAATGCCAAAAGAAAGAATAGATATATACCATATATATATATATATATATATATATATATATATATATATGTCATTGTGACATATATATATATACATATATTTATAGTTCTTACACTTCTACATACTGTTATAGCCGCTAATTCAATTGCCGGCTTCAGTGAAATCACAGAAGCCGACATGAAATGATACATTGTTTCCACACATTTAACCATGTAATTTCATGTATTTTTATATATGTTTGAAACATACAATTACATGAGTATATGTGTGCTAAATTTCAGACATGTAGGGGTTAATTAAAGGTGTAAATTCGTAGCAAAAAAGTCCGTTTTTTTTACAACGAATTTACACCTTTAATTAACCCCTACAGGTGTGAAATTTTGCACACATAGTCTGATTTAATTGTTTGTGCAAATTAGATAGCAAAGGACATGAAAAGACATGGTTAACCCTATGTACACCAAGTGTCATTTCATGTCGGGTGACATGAAATGACACTTGGTGTACATAGGGTTAACCATGTCTTTTCATGTCCTTTGCTATCTAAGGCCGGAGTCACACTGGCGACAAAATCGGACGACTGCAATGCGATGAAATATCGCATTGCAGTCGGACCTATGTTAATCTATGGAGCAGCTCCCAGTATCAGATTTTTTGTGGTCCGTTTTAAACGTCCGTGTACAATCGCAGCATGCTGCCACTGTCACCGATTGTCGGTCGACAATCGCCAATGCAAGTCTATGGGAGCGATGAAAAATCTGATTACAAACGGACCACACTGTGTGACTTGCGATGAAATCGCATCGGTGTCCTTTAGAAAAGCCGGCAATTCATCCCCGCCTATACTGTAAAATCACACTGACAGCTTTAATAAAGACTAGAAAGAATAGATATATACACATAGAACACATACATATATATATACATGTCATTGTGACATGTATATATACATATATTTATAGTTCCTAGACTTCTACATACTGTAATAGCCGCTAATTCAATTGCCGGGTTTTGTGAAATCACAGAAGCCGACATGAAATGATACATTGTTTCCACACATTTAACCATGTAATTTCATGTATTTTTATATATGTTTGAAACATACAATTACATGAGTGTATTTGTGCAAAATTTCAGACATGTAGGGGTTAATTAAAGGTGTAATTTCGTTGAAAAAAAATGCGTGGGCTCCCGCTGTATTTTCTCCACCAGACAGACAAAGCAAAGCGAGTGGGGGCAGATAATAATAGCCCAGGGAGGGTGCATTTTTTTGTGCCCCCCCTGGCTACTAACATCTGCCCCCAGACACCCCAGAAAGGGCAAATCTATAATTAGATTCGCCCTTTCTGGCACTTTGCCCGTCTATTCCCATTGCCCTGTAGCGGTGGCGAATGGGTTAATCTCACCTTACTGTCACCTTGCAATTGAAAGGTGACCTTTAAGGCAGGTTAATGATTGATAGCTGTCAATTAGACAACTATCAATTATTAATCCTATTGAAGTAAATAAAAAAAACACACACACTTTAAGAATAAATAATTTTAATGAAATAAAAACACATTTTTTTGACCATATTTTATTTTACACTAAATCCGTGCGAAGCCATTGATCTCCTAAAATAAAGAAAAAGAAATAAAACAACATTATTCTTACCTATTCCGCCGATCTGTCACGTCCCACGCTGTAATCCTTCACAAAGGGTTAACTAGCTTTGAGCCAAGCAGTGCAAGTAATCCTGCATGCTCAGCTCAAAGCTCATGAATGAATAAGTTCCTCTCCTGGCGACAGGAGAGGATGTGTTTCATGAATGAAGCTTAATTGATTGTGTCCACTTTCCCTTTAGGTCAGGTCACTACAGTTAAATTGGCAATAAATCAATTAAGCTCCATTCATGAATCTATTCCTCTACTTTCGCTGGGAGAGGAACTTATTCATTCAGGGGAATACAGGTCTGAGACAGCATTATTAGCTCTCTGCGACCTGTAACCTGTTAACCCTTTCTGATGGATTACACCGTGGGACCTGACTGTACATCGGATTGGTAAGTATAATTTTGCTTTTTTATTTTATTTTTATTACAGGAAATGGTTTTAGCAGGAAAATAAAATATGGTCAAAAACTGTGTGATTATTTCATTAAACTTATTTTTTATTAAAGTGTGTGTGTTTGATTTTTCTTTCATACAATAGGATTAATAATTGATAGTTGCCTAATTGACAGCTATCAATTATTAACCTGGCTTAAAGTGACCTTTCAATTGCAAGGTCATTTTAACCCCTTATTAACCCATTCGCCACCGCTACAGGGCAATGGGAATAGACGGGCAAAGTGCCAGAAAGGGCGAATCTAATTATAGATTTGCCCTTTCTGGGGTGTCTGGGGGCAGATGTTAGTAGCCAGGGGGGGGCACAAAAAAAATGTACCCTCCCTAGGCTATTATTATCTGCCCCCACTCGCTTGCTTTGTCTGTCTGGTGGAGAAAATACAGCGGGAGCCCACGCATTTTTTTTTAACGAAATTACACCTTTAATTAACCCCTACATGTCTGAAATTTAGCACACATATACTCATGTAATTGTATGTTTCAAACATATATAAAAATACATGAAATTACATGGTTAAATGTGTGGAAACAATGTATCATTTCATGTCGGCTTCTGTGATTTCACTGAAGCCGGCAATTGAATTAGCGGCTATAACAGTATGTAGAAGTGTAAGAACTATAAATATATGTATATATATATATGTCACAATGACATATATATATATATATGTGTATATATCTATTCTTTCTTTTGGCATTTAAATACTATTCTTTTGGATCCATTATATGTCAGTTTTGCAAGCCTGCGAGAAAATCTCGCAAGTCGGATGAAAATCGGATGTTACAAGGTACACACACATGCGATTAAATCGCATCTTTGAAGGAAAATCGGATGCCAGAAGGATGTGTGATGTTTTTATTTTGATCCGATTGTCGACCGTCTAAAACGGACCGATTTTTTGTGGTTGTGTGTGACTCCAGCCTAATTTGCACAAACAATTAAATCAGACTATGTGTGCAAAATTTCACACCTGTAGGGGTTAATTAAAGGTGTAAATTCGTAGCAAAAAAAGTCCGTTTTTTTTACAACGAATTTACACCTTTAATTAACCCCTACAGGTGTGAAATTTTGCACACATAGTCTGATTTAATTGTTTGTGCAAATCAGATAGCAAACGACATGAAAGACATGGTTAACCCTATGTACACCAAGTGTCATTTCATGTCGGGTGCTTCTGTCTTTTCACTGAAGCCGGCTTTACCCGGCAATTGAATGAGAGGATATTTTACTATGTAGAAGTGTATAAACTATACATATATGTATATATATATGTCACAATGACATGTATATATATATATATGTATTCTATGTTTGTATATTTAGTGTTTACAAGGAAAGAATGGGTTTTTTTTAGTTGCGATATTTTGTTCCCATAGACTTACATGGGACTTCCGGTATCGGTATCGGGTATCGCCGATATTTTAGTGATATCGGCGATACCATTCCGATTCCGATACTTTAGGATATCGGAAAGTATCGCTCAACTCTACTTATAAGGTAAATAAAGACATAGCCAGAATAAAGTCTTTTATTTGAAATAAAACAAAACACACTTTTACTTTTACTCGTCTCCTGTAAGCAAACAAAAATAAAAGCAACAATATCCCTCACCTATCCAGCGTTCTGTCCCACGCTGTAATCCATGTCTGTGGATAAACAGTTTTCAACCAGGACGGTGCCAAGATGCGACCGTTCAGGATGAGAACCACTGGTGAATGAGCTGCTGCGAGCGCAGCATCAGTGACTAGCGGTGACATCATCGAGGTTACTTCCGGTTACTGAGGCTGCGTTTCCAGCCGGGCTGAACTGTGGTGACCTCGGTGAGATCCCCATTAGAACCGTGAGAAAGTCACACTGTGCAGAGGAGTGATCACTGAGAGAATTTCACTGGGGTGAATTTAAACTGCGATTTTGTTTGACTGGGACAATGTAATTAATCAGATCTTTTGGAAACTCTTTCTCCAGATATAGGGTACATGACTAAAAAATATAACTTTTTTCCACTCCTAAAAAAACTGTCAAAAATGATTTTACCTTTGCAAAATGCAGATTGAGTTTATTGCAAGAAGAAATGCAATGGCTGGGGAATAAGTAGAAATCCTGATCTTGTTTTGTGACATCTGTAAGTAATAATGGTTAGAGATAGGCAAACCCGAACAGTAAAGTTTGGCATCCGGAGGTAACCTCGATGACGTCACCGCTAGTCATTGATGCTGCACTCGCAGCAGCTCATTCACCAGTGGTTCTCAGCCTAGACGGTCGCATCATGGCACCATCCAGGTTGAAAACTGTTTATCCCCTAGACATGGATTACGGCGTGGAACAGAACGATGGATAGGTGAGGGATATTGCTGTTTTTTATTTTTGTTTGCTTACAGGAGATGAAAAATTTTGTGAAATTAGGCGTCAGGTGAGTATAACTATGTTTGTTACTTTTAAATAAAAAAGTAAAAGTGTGTTTTGTTTTATTTCAAATAAAAGACTTTATTCTGGCTGTGTTTATTTACCATACAACTATAACATTAGTAATGGAGAGGTGTCTTAAAGACACCTCTCCATTACTAATCCGTGGGCTTGGTGTCACCAGACAATAAAAGGTGACATCAACCCCACAAATATGAACCCCACTTGCCACCACTACAGGCAAAGTGGGAAGAGCTGGACAAAGAGCCAGAATTGGCACATCTAATAGATGCTCCATTCCTGGGAGGCTGCGGGCTGCTATTTTTAGGCTGGGGGGGAAATATCCATGGCCCCTTACCAGCCTAAGAATACCAGCCCTCAGTTGTCAGCTTTAGCAAGGCTGGTTGTCAAAAATGGGGGGAACTTTTTGTTAGTACGTTATGAGGGTTAAAAGTTGACCAGCAATTTCTCATTTTTACAACAAAATTAACAAAACCATTTTTTGAAAATACCCAAAAGTGACACCATTCTAAAAACTGGACCCCTCAAGGTGCTTAAAAACACATTCAAGAAGTTTATTAACCCTTTACGTGCTTCACAGGAACTGAAGCAATGTGGAAGTGAAAAAAAAAACTGTGCCCCCTGTGATCTAAAGACACTGCTGAACTGTGCGGCTTTGTTGCTTTTTTTTCTCTCTTGATTCTTCTGGAACTTAAAAATAAAACATGTAAAAAAATGCACTTACTTTTTTAAGTGCAGAATCAAAGCTTTTCTGTACTATAAAAACACATTAAATACGCAGCTTCACATCTGCACTAAAAACGCATCAAATAAGGGGGAACAGGTATAAAAAAACGCAGCAATAATTCAGAGCTTATTATCTTCGTGTAGTTTGGTGCTGACATCTGCAGAAAACTAAAACACAGTATTTATGCAATGTGTGAACACAGCCTTATAAACACCAAAAAGCCGAAGGTCTTATAGTGAAGTTACAGAAAAATTAGAAAGTTCTGGCTGCTATGACTGTGAATGAATGAACAAAAAATAAATACACAGGTCCTAACTAGAGATGAGCAGGACACATAGACGACGTTGTGCCAGCCCTGGCAAATCAAAAGCCAAGTCGTGGACGCCAGAAGGTAAAAGATCTGCGGATCTCTCGTCCAGCCGCCAGGTACTACTAACCTGCACGCTGGACCTGAGAATCGATTCTCTCATCTCTAGTCCCAACTGTCCCAGATGTAACAGCCAATCCTGATCTACGCCCTGCAGTCTCAGGTGTCTGAATGTTACTCACTGCCACCTCCCCTCTCACACTTCCTCTTGCCAGGGTAGAAAGAAATAGTAAATGGGCGTGGATTGGGTTGTGGTCAGGGGTGTGGACAAAATGTGCAGAGGCGAGCGTAGCACTCTATGATCTACCTTCCTCCTAGTCTTCAAATATTAGGAGGTATGAAAAAACTAATGCACATCTATTTCTTCCCAACTATGGGCCGACCCTACGGTTAACCCTGTCACCCTTGACTAACAGGAAACTGCAGCCTACTTGAGGACAAAATACATGATAAATATAGCTCACACACGATAAAACAGCAGTGGTCTTCAGAGAGGGTGATACTCCATCTTCTCCAACTTTACAGGAGGTACACTGCAGCTCTAGCCTATGTCCTTCAGTGCAGGCCCTGTGCATGCTGCTCCACCATATGCATGAGGCCTTAAGCCCCCGTCACACTAAGCGAGATCGCTAGCGAGATCGCTGAAGTGTCACCGATTTTGTGACGCAACAGCGACCTAGCCAGCGATCTCGCTATGTGTGACACGCAGCGACGAACAGCCCCCCTGTTGGGTATCGCTGATCGTCGCTGAATGTCTTTGACCATTTTTTCATCATTGGCCTCCCGCTGGCCAGCGCGCATCGCTGCGTGTGACAGCGGGAGACCAACGATCAGCGAGCTGGGAGCTGGTATCCAATGTACATATCGGGTAACTAAGTACTGCGCGGCACCTAGTTACCCAATATGTACCCTGGTTACCGGCTCTCAGCTTTTGCTGAAGAGTGCTGAGAGCCGGTATCTAGGGTACATATCAGGTAACTAGGTGCCGTGCGGTGCTTAGTTACCAGATATGTACATTGGATACCGGCTCTCAGCGCTTTCCGGCAGAAGCTGAGAGCCGGTATCTAGGGTACATATTGGGTAACTAGGTGCCGCGCGGTGCTTAGTTACCCGATATGTACATTGGATACCGGCTCTCAGCGCTCTACAGCAGAAGCTGAGAGCCGGTATCTAGGGTACATATCGGGTAACTAGGAGCCACGCAGCGCTTAGTTACCAGCTGTTTACACTGGATACCAGAGTGCTCGCTGGTTCTGATCGCTGGTGAGTCTGCCCATGTGACAGCTCACCAGCAACCACAAACTGACGCAGCAATGATCCCTGCCAGGTCGTATCATTGTCGGGATCGCTGCTGCGTCGCTGAGTGTGATGGGACCCTTACACTATAATGTTTATTTGCTCATGATTCCCTGAGATATAATAGCTATAGCCTTTTTGTAAACCACTTAATCTATCAAAAATAAATCCATAAGAAAAAACAAAAGGCTGTTTTAGTAATAAACTAAATGCTGAATTAATAACCGTTATTACTTACAGGTGTCACAAAAGAAGATTAGGATTTCTACTTATTCCCCAGCCACGGCATCACTTACTGCAATAAACTCAAAAAGGAAAATCATTTATGACAGTTTTTTTAAGAGTGGAAAAAAGAGATTTTTTTTGTCATGTACCCTATATCTTGGGAAAGACTTTCCAAAAGATCTGATTAATTACACTGTCCCAGTCAAAACAAATAGCAGGCAGCGACCTATAGTGCAGACAACCAGGTCAGTCTCTAGAACTGAGGAAGTGGGGTGCTTTTCCTTCATTTTGATAGAAAGGTTAAAGTTCACTTGTCGGCTCCATCCTACATCAGGGAGACTTCATAAATGTTGAAGGTTAAAAGGATACTGTGAAGACAGCAGGATTTGCTCTTTTTTCAATCTTCAATGGCCAGGGACACCCCAACACAGGAAGATTAGTGTCTCGGAAGCACTGTTTATGTTATCCTAGAAAAATAGACACAGGGATGTATTGTCCTATTCTGGAAGTGAGTCACCCGCCAGGGCCGTGGGGTACTCGGTACCGAGCCTGTTGACTTCTATGGGGGATGTCACGGTAGCCATGACTCGGTCCATTGCCCTGGGCACTCACCAAAAAGGGGATTTATTTACAGGGGATAATTTTCGTGTAGTGATTTGTGACGCCACCTGTGGTGCCCGGTCAGGGTGACCAGCGCTGCAGCTCAGGTCCGCTGGAAGTGATGGTATTCTGCAGCCAGTTGGCAAACCTCCCACAGGTGAGGTTATAGTCTTCCAGGGCAGGTAGATGTTGTAGTGTAGAAATGGTGCTTGTGAATGTAGCAGAGAGGAATGTGCGTCGCTGGAATAATTCTAGGAGACAGTCTAGATGCAGTTTCAGGGTTTTTACTCACAGTCTGTCTGCAGTACAGGTGCCCGCTTGGCACTGTGTCCTCCGGGCGAGGGGTCCAGCACCCCAGGTAGATCGGTCACACTTGCCCAAGACTCCATTTCAGTGTGTTCCTTTCCTGGCCGTCTCTCTCTCTGTGCTTTTTCCGCTCCTCTCTTCCTAGCACCTCACCACGCAGTCTCTCAGTCCCTAAGCTGCGGATCCTGTCGGGTAACAGATTAATTCTGTGCGTCCTTGGCCCTATATAGCTTCCTTCCTGGAGATGCTGCTGGTGGTTGGTAGCGATGACCCATAAAGTGATCTCCGCCGTCGGCTTACTAGCAGGGCCTGAAGCTTTCCCACTAGTCTAGGGGCCGTTCCCTGATGGCCTGGTCCTTCCGATCCCGGATAGGGCTACGGATGGGATATTCACTGTCCGTGCCCTTGGACCCTTTCTCATGCGCTCCTGAAGCTCCTCAGTCTGCTTCTTTCTATCAGAGGACGAGCTCCTAAAGGCTAGTTCTCCTCTCCACCACTCACTCCTAAGAGTGCTACTTTCTTAACTTCTCTTCCCCTCTTTCTGCTGCCTAAACTCCACCCACCCATATGTGTAGCCCAGCTGCGCTTGGTGCCACATGTACCCTGGAGGATGCACAGAAAGGTAATTCACAATCACCCGATATTCATTCACACTTCACATTTTCCTGGTGCCACCATAGGGAGCCCTTTAGATTCAGGTATATAGGGGTGTGGAGAGACGCAGCAGTAGGCATTCTAGCCAGACAGCCATTCTAGTTGTTGGTTGTACCTCAGACAGATCAGATCTCCTCAGAACACCAGAGTGAGAGGATTCCTGTCAGAGCTCAGTCATTCCAGAGAGAAGGCTTTTGGAGTTGATTTCCTGTCAGAGCAGAGCTCAGAGCGGAGTTCAGACAGACGGAGATTCCTGTCAGATGAGACAGAAGCAGAGAAACAAGCTGTTACCTCAGAACGTGCTGACTGTTAGTTCCCTAGGGAAGTGGAAAGTGACTCTCGGAGTGTGCACAGATCAGTCTGACGGAAGGTCCTGATAGCTGCTTCGGACAGAGCCTAAGAAAGAAGTGAAGGAAGGGGAACTGCAGTACTTGTAACACCGAGTCAACTGAGGTACTGTTAGCGAGCGGTGAAGAGAAGGAAGCTGGCACCTACTGTTGCCTGTGCTTATGTTAAAGGTGTGAGTAGGATGACAGGCAAGTGGAAAAATGGACAAGAGAGAGTGACTGAGGAGAAATAACAACGATAGCTTACCTCCACTCTGCACAACCGGACACCGGGTCCGAGCTTGCTAGAACCTTCACGGCTAGTGGGAGAAACCGTAGACCCTGCTGGACTTCAGGTCGCAGAGGGGCCCTACAGTGCTGATACGTAACCGGGGTCAGGAAGAACAGGATTCTAGCAGGACGCTGCAGATAGAGACTTAGTTCTGTCCAAAAGAAGGCTCCACCACAATGTCAGCCGGGCGTAGCTGTTCTACACGGAGTTAAACTTAGCTTCATGCAAGTTAGAAACTCACACACATCAAGAAGTAAGGAGGCCTTACACCTACTCAGTGATTACCGGACGTGCATCCTCCACCCTGAGCAGCTTCCCGGGACGTGCCTGCAAATATCACCAGTAAAGGTACGGAAAGAGACTCATTGTGTGTGTCTGCCTTATTGCCTTCACCCCTACACCGCCATATACCTAGAGGGATCAGTCTTACCTGTGGAAGACTTAACACCTTGCTGCCCAGTTACAACCCCTCAGAGGATTCACCCTGCAGCGCTGGTCACCCTGATCAGAAACCACAGGTGGCGTCACGAACATTTCTAAATCCCCTGTAAATATCCCCCTTTGAATGAGCGCCCAGGGCAACGGACTGAGCTGCGCTACCCGTGACCTCTCCCCCATTGAAGTGAACGGGCTCGGTGCCGAGTACCCCATAAGCCCTGGTACGTGCGACTCACATACACCCCTTGCTAACCAGCCTGGGCTAAGACCATCCTCCCGTAGGGTCCGTCCATCTGCCCAGCTGGGATAGTGTGTGTTGGATGCAGGTGTTGGAGTCTAAGGGGTGCTCCCTCCTTACCTGGGAGTGGGGTGTCACACCTCTAGTTGAGGTGCAACACCTCTGTGGCGTCTGAACCCTCAGGGGCGCCACAATACCATATATTAGATAATGTTGTATATCCCCTTAGTGACGGAGCCAATTTGCAGCTTAATGACCAGGCCAATTTTTACAATTCTGACCGCTGTCACTTTATGGGGTTATAACTCTGGAACACTTTAACGGATCCCGCTGATTCTGACACAGTTTTTTCGTGACATATTTTACTTCATGTTAGTGGTAACATTTCTTGTATGTGACTTGTGTTTATTTATGAAAAAAGTAGAAATATGGCAAAAATTTTGAAAATTTTGAAATTTTCAAACTTTAAATTTTTATGCCCTTAAATCAGAGAGCTATATCACAGAAATTTCTTAATAAATAACATTTCCCACATGTTTACTTTACATCAGCACAATTTTGGAAACAAATTTTTTTTTTGTTAGTAAGTTATAAGTCTTAAAAGTTGACCAGTGATTTCTCATTTTTACAACAAAATTTACAAAACCATTTTTTTTAGGGACCACATCATATTTAAAGCCATTTTGAGAGTGTACATGACAGAAAATACCCAAAAGTGACACCATTCTAAAAACTGCACCCCTCAAGATGCTCAAAAACACATTCAAGAAGTTTATTAACCCTTTACGTGTTTCACAGGAACTGAAGCAATGTGCAAGGAAAAAACTAACATTTAACTTTTTTTTGCAAAAAATGTAATTTAGAACCAATTTTTTTTATTTTCACAAGTTCTAAAAAAGAAAATGAACCACAAAATTTGTTCTGCAATTTCTCCTGAATATGCTTATATCCCATATGTGGCGGTAAACTACTTTTTGGGCACGTGGCAGAGCTCGCAAGAGAAGAAGTGCCGTTTGACTTTTTCAACGCAAAATTGGCTGGAATTGAGATCGGACGCCATGTTGCGTTTGGAGAGCCCCTGATGTGCCTAAACAGTGGAAACCCACAACAAGTGACCCCATTTTGCAAACTAGACCCCTTAAGGAACTTATCTAGATGTGTGGTGAGCACTTTGAACTGCCAAGTGCTTCACAGAAGTTTATAACGTAGAGCAGTGAAATAAAAAATTCATTTTTTTTTTCACAAAAATGATATTTTCACCCCCAAATTTTTATTTTTACAAAGGTAACAGGAGAAATTGGACCAAAAAAGTTGTTGTACAATTTGTCCTGAGTACACCGATACCCCATATGTGGGGGGGAACCACTGTTTGGGCGCATGGGAGAGCTCGGGAAAGAAGGAGCGCAGTTTTGGAATGCAGACTTTGATGGAATGTTCTGAGGGAGTCATGTTGCGTTTGCAGAGCCCCTGATGTGCATAAACAGTAGAAACCCACACAAGTGACCCCATTTTGGAAACTAGACCCCCCAAGGAGCTTATCCAGATGTGTGGTGAGCACTTTGAACTCCCAAGTGCTTCACAGAAGTTTATAGTGCAGAGCCATGAAAATAAAAAATCTTTTTATTTTTTTCCTCAAAAGTGATTTTTTAGCCCCAATTTTTTATTTTCCCAAGGGTAGCAGGAGAAATTAGACACCGCTGTTTGGGTGCACGTCTGGGCTCGGAAGGGAGGGAGCACCATTTGACTTTTTGAACGCAAAATTGGCTGGAATCAATGGTGTCACCATGTCGCGTTTGGAGACCCCCCCTGATGTGCCTAAATAGTGGTAACCCCTCAATTCTAGCTCCAACCTTAACTCCAACACACCCCTAACCCTAATCCCAACCCTAAGCCTAATCACAACCCTAACCCTAATCCTAATCCCAACCCTAACAATAATCCTAACTTTAATTCCAACCCTAACCCTAATCCCAACCCTAACTGTAATCCTAACCCTAATTCCAACCCTAACCCTAATTCTAACCCTAACCCTAATTCCAACCCTAATCCTTATTCTAAGCCTAACCCTAATGGGAAAATGAAAATAAATATATTTTCCTTATTGCATTATATTTCCCTAACTAAGGGTGTGATAAAGGGGGGGTTATTTACTATTTTTTTTATTTTGATCACTGTGATAGGGTTTATCAAAATGATCAAAATGTGCCTGGAATGAATGAATGGAATTTGCTGGCCGGCAGATTGGGCGGGCGCACTGCGCATGCGCCAGCCATTTTATTCCCAGACCAAGATGGCGGCGCCCACCGGAGGAGGCAAGAGGGCCCGAGAACCACTGGGAGGTACCGGGGGGAACAGGGACCCTATTTCTCTCTCCTTTGATCACATCAGAGAAGAGAAAAAGTGAAAGCAAAATCGCTGCTTTTTTGGGGGGAGGGTCAACGTTATAGGTTAATAATGGCGATCGCAAGTTCGGGGTTGGTAAAAACCAACCCGAATCATGTTCTTTGGGGTCTCGGCTACCCACGGCAGCCGAGACCCGAAGAAAATCCAACTCTGGGGGCGCTATACAGTTTTTCCACAGCGCCGTTAATGAACGGCGCTGTGGTTTAAGTACCCGTCACCATTCCACAGCGCCGTTAATTAACGGCGCAGTGGTTTAAGTACTCTTAACTACCGCGGTTAAAAGGCGTATCGGCAGTCGTTAAGGGGATATTAAAGAAGCCATCCTCCTCCTCCCATCAAAGTTTTTATTCTATTAATATATTGCAATCATCATTATATTGCACTGTGTACTTACAATTGCTAATTTTTCCTTTCTACCCAGCTAATTCTTCTCTTTTCTCTGCTTTATATAGAAATAGGAAGTCTATTGTCCCTCCATGACTCATTCCCCTCTTCAACTCCGGACCCAGCTGCTCTGCCCCTTCCCCTTGCCAGGGACTTTTTAAATGATGACTCACGCAGGGAAAATTGACCTCGTGTTTCTACATAGAGCTTAGAAGGATTCAACTTGTCAGTTTTAATCACGTGATGTCATAGAACTAATGGAAAAGAGAATAATTAGCTGGGCAGAAAGGCAAAAAAGCAATGGTAAGTACACAGTGCCATATATACTTTGATGACTGCTATATATTACGAGGATAAAAAAATTGGTGGGAAGAGGAGTGCTTCTTTAAGTCATTTAGCCTTTGTTCAAATTAGTGTTAAAAGGATATTCTAATAATATCATGTTATATATCACCTATTCACAGGTCTGAATGGTCAGACCCTCATTAAATGGGAACAGAAGATGTGCAAGATTCCTGTAGGGCTACTGTGAATAGCTAAGTGCTGTTCTTGGCTATCTTCCTCAGCCCTGTACACTTTAACTGGAGATTGAGCATGCATATATGGCAGGTGCCTACTTCAAACAGGAGAAGCAAGCCTCGCATTTAGGCAATTGGTGGTGGTCTCAGCTGTTGAACCCCAACCAATCCTGTGGGTAAATGATAACTCGTCATAACTTTAAGGCTGTGGTTCCACGATCCGGAACCACAGCGCTTTGGACGGAGCGGAAAGTCAGCTACGCCCAAAGCCCCGCCCCCTAGTGAACGCACGGTCATTCCGCACGTGTTCATTGAACACGTGCGGAATGACCGCAGGGCTACACAGGCCTGTGTAATTTCCCTTGCGGCAAAGCAGCATCGCCGCAAGGGAATAGGACATGCTGCGGTCTAAAAAGAAGCGCAGCATGTCCGTTAATGCAGGTCTGCCGCCTGCGTGTTTTTAAGCATAGTGGAGACGGGATTTCTTAAAATCCCCTCCACTATGCTGTAACATCTGGATGCTGCGTGTTTGACGCTGCGCCAGCGCACAGCGTCAAACACGCTGCAATTACTGAAGAATTCCGGATCGTGGAAACACACCCTAATGCTCCATTAGCTCCATTAATAGAGTTCATCTCGGCTTGTGTCAGAGTTTAAAAATTTTTGATTTCTATTTCATTTTTCTGTTTCTCGTCTAGAGAAGGTTAATTGCAAAAGGAACGTTTAGAATGCTAGCAAGAATTGAGCCTCATATTGGTCAGTGACAGCATATAATAATAATAATCATAATTTTTAGTATCTATAGCGTCAACGTATTCCGCAGCACTTTACAATACAGAGGGGACATGTACGGACATTAAGGACAATACAGAGTAACACATAATTAAACATATACCAAGAGGAGGGAGGGCCCTGCTTGCAAGCTTACAATCTATGAGGAATTAGGGGTAACATAAAAGGTAAAAAGCTTGTATTGTATAGTCTAGCCATTAGTATAATAAATGATGGCATTCAAATAACACTGCAAAAAATTCAGCAGCCAAAATTTGCATGAAGTGTGTTAGATTAATGAGATGAGCTGATAGGCTAGTCTAAAGAAATGTGTTTCTAGGGCACGCTTTAAACTGGATACTGGGAATTACCATGATTGTCTGGAGTAGTATAATGCAGAAAACTGGTGCAGCAGAAGAGAAGTCCTGGAGACGAGAGAGGGAGTGCCGGATTAAAGAGGATGGCAGTAATAAGTTAGTAGCAGAAAGGAGAGCACGGGTAGGGTGATAGACTGGGATGAGGGAGGAGTAGATGTAAGGTGGTTCAGAACTGTGGAGAGATTTGTGGGTAAGAGTGATAAGTTTATATTGTACTTTTTAACAGATGGGCAACCAGTGCAAAGACTGGCACAGGATTGAGGCATTGGTGTAGTGGTTGGACAGAATATGATCCTGGCTGAAGCATTCAGGATACATTAGAGAAGCGAGAGTTCAGTAAGAGGGAAACCAGTTAGTAGAGACATAGAGTAGATCAGGTGAGAATGAATCAGAGGAACTGTAACATTTTTTGCAGAGTCAAGGGTTGAATTCTAGAGATGTTTTTAAGGTGTCCATGACAAGAGCGAGCAAGTGATTGGATATAGTAAATCATTCACTTATCAGTTTTGTAATGGTAAAGTATACAGTAAGCATGAGAGATCTGATCATTGAAAGAGAACAGAGTACAGTAGGAATTGAAATGTTGATAGACTCAATTAAGGATAATAAGCTGAGTAGAAAACAGAAAAGAAGAAGCAGATTCATAGGTTGTACAAATGAGTGCAATTTGGTGTTGATTTTAGGGAGAGAAGGATGAATAAGGAAGATTGTAGAGAAGGCTGTGAAGAGCACAATGCGAGTACAGGGATGCACAGTGAAGAGAAGAGCAGTGCTTGTTCTAATAGTTGTTGTGAGTCACAGCCTTCTAGATTAACTCCTCCGGTGACCTTGCAGAACAGAGCCTGGGGCACAGTAATGTCTCACCAGTCTCCGAGTGACTCTGTAACATACTGTCTCTGCGGCGGAAATGTTTTTTAATAGGTTTTGTGGGAAAGGCCTGGCCTGCCTTCCCATCTGTACCTTCTGCTGGTTGCAGCCTCAAACAGCCCTTGATGCCACACAACATTACGTTGAATTATTTAGACTGGTAAATCTTTCTGCACTGCACATCTTTAGTCCATCTGTTAAGCCAGAGCTCGATTTTTCCTTTATATTCATGGAGGCATCTGCTGGAGGCACTTTTTTCTTCGTCTTTATTCATGATTTCTGGTGGCTGTATGACTTAAAGGTGCACCCTCATTTATTCGTCATTTCCTTCTCTCTTGGACACTGACACTGACCTGTACGACTTTCGTTTAGGAATCGTGTCCTGATGCTTTACACTGTCAGCTTTTTCTCAGTTTGACACAAGGTGCTTTGGCAGACAAGATTAACACCAGCTCGGACCTGGCAGTTAAATTGACACTTAAGAGTGGCTAGAAAGCACATGGACAGAGATTAATAAATACTAACATATCGTGTTTGACAAGTAATTTCTAACTTCCACTACTACTCCATATAACATTTCCCATCTGTCCATGTAACCTTAAGCTGACCTATTTCTACACTCTACATTCCTCTATAATGTCATTCATTGCTACCCACAAAAACTTTTGCTCTTATTAATTGCCTCATGTGACCTGTGCAGCAGCTCATTAAAACTCACTTTTTCCCAGTAATGTCTACAGGTCATTCAGTACAATAAAAACTTTTCATAATTCCTGTACAAAAATGGACAAAAAGTCTAGTCTCATCTGGCATTGTTTTTATAAATACATTTTACAGATACACTTTTGCTCAAAAGTTTACATACCCCGGCAGAATTTTTGTTTTCTTGGCCTTTTGTCAGAGAATACGAATGATAACACCAAAACTTTTTCACCACTCATGGTTAGTGGTTGGGTGAAGCCATTTATTGTCAAACTACTGTGTTTTCTCTTTTTAAATCATAATGACAACCCAAAACATCTAAATGGCCCTGATCAAAAGTTCACATACCCTGGTGATTTTGGTCTGATAACATGCACAGAAGTTGACACAAATGGGTTTGAATGGCTACTAAAGGTAACATACTCACCTGTGACCTGTTTGCTTGTAATCAGTGTGTGTGCATAAAAGCTGAGGGAGTTTTTGGGATTCAGACAGACTCTTGCATCTTTCATCCAGCCACTGACATTTCTGGATTGTGAGTCATGGGGAAAGCAAAAGAATTGTCAATGGATCTACGGGAAAAGGTAGTTGAAGCATCTTATTCTGCCGGTGGGGAACACAGTGTTCGGGTTTCCAGTTGATAAATGATAAATTTTTTATCGTACAACCTCCCCCTAATTCTCTCAACATGTCTATTTTCTGATGATTTATCTGAAACATGTAATTTAGACAGGTCAAACTGAACAGAGTTAATTACCAGCTATGGAAGTTAAAAGTGAAAATGCTACAGCCGAGAGATAGCTTGTGGGCGGATTAAAATGGGGAGGGAGGCATAGCCAGATTGCTTTTATAGTATTTTTTTCACCAGGATCGGCGATGTACTGTACATTGCCAGGGAAGGAGCATTCTTGTAGCTCCATTGCTGGACATAGAGAATCTCAGTGCAGGTGGAGGAAGTCATTCCTCAATGATGTCATCGTGGCAGCTGCTCAACTTTGCATGTACTTGATGGCCAGAAGAGGATGGAACCGGAGCCGCGGAGGATCGTCTAGAGAGCTAAGTGGGTTTTTTTTAATTGAAAGAATTGTGAGTGTGGAGGGATTTGGAGAGAACACATGAATGTATATTGAACTGAGGGAGGGGAATTTGAAGATAGGACATGAAAGTATAATTAACTGGGGGGAGACATATAACTATGATAAATTGTGGGGAAAGATCATGTAATTATAATGAATTGGGGGAGCGGGAGGAGCACAGTTGTGGGGGTTGATGATATAATAGGAAAGTGACATGCTAATGAATTGGGGGAAAGAGTACAGTGGTTAATTATTTTATATTTTATTAGACAGGGAAAGTGGCACAATGGATAATTATATATTAATGGTGTGTATATATAAATAAATATATATATTTGTGATCTCAATTAATTTTAGGGGCGTGGTGAGTGTTCTGCCTTCATACACGTTGACACGGTGTGCATTCTAAAATACAGCTAAACCATCATTCTATCTTCCAAAATAAGCAGACTGTCCTCTGTAGTCTAACTTGTTTATTGGTGAACGAACAGTATAGAACATGCGCGCGGTAAAACTATAAAAAATACAAATGACATAGATAAGTATTGGGCAATAATCACACAGCTGACACTTTACAATTAACAAGAAAGTATACAGTATGATGCAACTATAACATGAGAAAACACAGGATTCTAATAACATCTCCTATGCACTGGCTGCTATACAGTTAATAGCCTCCTAAACACTGCATTGCTTAACATCTCCTATGCACTGACTGCTATACAGTTAATAACCTCCTAAACCCTGCATTGCTAGAGAAGATATTGATCTTACCAGATATGCTTTACCAGGATGGCAAACTCAAGTTGGAGAAGTTACAGGAGAGCACATGAAACACGTGTATTCCCTGAAGTACATGTAAGAAAATGGAGAATCTTCTTCCCAGGATACCTTGCTTCAATCCCACAATGCGATACTCTATCTGCTTGTTAAAGGCACAGGCTATAAATTCAGCCACCACTAGATGGTGCTATAGCAAACAAAATTAGCACACAATAAGAAACATGGTGCTGTCATGGGTGCATCGCCACGAGGATCGTCGCGATTGCACATTCTGACTTCTCGCAGCTGAGTTGCTGTTACTTTGTGTTTGGTAGTGAGGGAGTTAATTTTACCTAGCTCTTTGCTAAGACTAGGTCCAGCCTCGCCCGGCTGCTTTTGATTATGTGCTAATTAGCTTCCTTTATATTCCTGCCAGTCTGTGTGTTAGATGCCGGTGAAAGCATTCATACAGACTGCAGATAGGATCGGTTCTGAGAAGACTTAAGCTAAGAGCTCTTTTGTTGTTTCTCCTTTCCTTGCTTATAGTTTATCTCCTAGACCTTTGGTGTTCCCTCTGTGTTTTATTGTTGTATGCAAGACAGTATTTACGTTATCCCTGTCTGTCTCGTTTGTCTATACTGTTTGTTAACCTTTACCTGTCCATTCCCTATGTTGGTAATCAGGGTCCTTCTAAGGACTAGATTACAGTGGTGAGGGATTTATAGGAGACAGGGTTTACGCTGGTGGCCTGGACCTCTGTACCATTAACAGTACCTCCAGGTAGAGGGACTAGTCAGGACCCCAGTTTAGGGTCAGCTTAGACCCCGGTCCACCTCTATCCAGAGACAGCGTGAAAAGGATTCAGTATTGACCTTCAGGATATTATGTCAGGTAATACTATGCTATATATACATATTAATGTTACCTATTTATATGTAATATAGAATGTTGTTCCACTTGATAGATTACTGACATTATATATTTATACATCTGCTAGATAGCGTGACATTTTCACCGGCCCTACTAAAGATTCTCCCCAGCTACCATGGATCCAGTAGCCCAGCTTGCCCTGCAGTTGCAGAGTTTGTCCATGGAGCTTACGGACATTAAGTCCAAGGTTTTGTCCCCCCCGGAGCAAACCAGATCTGAACCTAAGGTTGCTCTCCCGGACAGGTTCACTGGTGGGCGGGACAAATTTTTTACCTTCCGGGAGGCATGTAAATTGTACTTTCGGCTGCGGCCTCGGTCATCGGGGAGTGAAGAGCAGAGGGTGGGAATTGTCATCTCGCTCTTACAAGGGGACCCTCAATCCTGGGCGTTCTCTCTTCCTCCGGGCTCCCCGGCTCTCCAGTCAGTAGATCGATTTTTTTACTGCCCTGGGTCTGGTATATGATGACCCGGATCGGGTCTCCCTTGCTGAAACGAAGTTACGTAAGATACAGCAGGGAGATCGTCCGGCGGAGGAATTTTCTTCTGAGTTCCGTAGATGGGCCACAGATACTCAGTGGAATGACCCAGCTCTTAGGAGCCAGTTTTGTCAAGGGTTATCTGACAAATTAAAAGATGTTTTGGCTCAGTATGATTCTCCTCCGTCACTGGAGGCTGCTATGGCCCTTGCTATTCGCATTGATAGACGGCTTCGGGGGAGGTGCGAGGTAACTCCGCCCCCTGTTATTACTCCACCCACTACTAAAGTCCCTTATATGGAGGTTCCCCTGGTCTGTTCTGAGGAACCTATGCAGTTGGGTGGGACATCATTTTGTAGGAGGGAATCGGCGGTGCGCCGCAAGACAAGAAGGTGTTTCTTCTGCGGGAGAGAGGGACATTTTGTTGGGGGGTGTCCCTCACGTGCCTCATTGAGCAAAAAAGTCACCGAAAAACTGTTAATCTCAGGTTGTGTGGTGGACGACAACCTGGGAGTAGGTATTTCGTCCCCAGGTCCGTCTCAATTTCTCGTGCCTGCGGAGGTGGTGGTTGGTGCGAGAGTTGAGAGGATTTCTGTTCTTCTTGATAGTGGGTCTGGGGCTAATATGGTGGACGCTCGGTTTGCCCAGGTGCAAGGTATGCAACTGAGTGTATTGGCCAAACCGATCCCTATACTTTCTATTGACGCCAGACCTCTTGGTCAAGGTAGCTTTGTACAAGCTGTTCATAACATAGACCTTCGAGTAGGGGCAATACATAAAGAACAGTTGTCTTGTTATGTGTTGGAGGGTCTTCCTACTCCTATTGTGTTGGGACTTCCCTGGTTGGCTAAACATAACCCAGTGATTGATTGGCAATCCAGAAAGATAAGCCAGTGGGGTGAATTTTGCAAGAATAACTGCATGAACACGGTCATCGGTGCGGTCGTGCCTAGGACTTTGCCTCCTTTTCTGGAGGACTTTGGGGAGATGTTCTCAGAGGAGGGGTGTCAAAAGTTACCTCCTCATCGCACGTATGACTGCTCAATAAAATTGCTTCCTGATGCCTTATCTCGTAGTTTCCCAGGCGCCGGAAAGACGGATGACCCGGTTCCTATCCTTCAGGAAGGAGTGGTGGTGTCGGCTGTGTGCTCTGAGCTTGAGGAGGAGGTGTTGGAGGCTCAGGGGACGCCCCTGTAGGACCTCCAGGGAAACTGTTTGTTCCTAATCAGTTAAGACAAAAAGTTATCGAGGCACATCATAGTTCTGCTTTAGTAGGACATCCAGGGAGTAAAGCAACTGTGGATCTCCTTTCTCGCCGATTTTGGTGGCCTAACTTAAATAAAGAGGTAATAACTTTTGTCGCGTCCTGTGGAGTTTGTGCTTGCTCTAAGACCCCACATACCCGTCCATCTGGGGTTCCTGAAGAGGAACGATTCTCGTCGTCACTTGCTTCAGTTTGGAGAGGAGTGCTGAATGGTCTGAGTGCTATGGGGAACCGTTTCAAGCGGAGGTCTGATAGGAGGAGAGTGTCTGGTCCGGACCTAAGTGTGAACGATCTGGTATGGTTGTCTACCAAGAATTTAAAACTCAAGGTTCCCTCCTGGAAACTGGGTCCCAGGTTCATCGGTCCATACAGGATCAGTTCTATAGTTAATCCTGTGGCATTTCGTCTGGAGCTCCCTCCTATGTTTAAAATCCACAATGTGTTCCACAAATCGTTGCTTAAAAGGTACGTGGCGCCAGTTATAACCGTCGCCTCTGCCTCCTCCTCCGGTGGTGGTCAATGGTAGCTTGGAGTTTCAGGTGTTGAAGATCATTGACTCACGTCTGAATCGTCGGTCCCTTCAGTACCTGGTTCATTGGAAGGGGTATGGTCCTGAGGAGAGGACGTGGGTCCCTGCGTCGGAGGTTAACGCAGATCGATTGGTTCGGACCTTCCACACAACTTACCCGGGCAGACCTGGCCCTGAGGGTCCAGAGGCCCCTCGTAGAAGGGGGGGTACTGTCATGGGTGCATCGCCACGAGGATCGTCGCGATTGCACATTCTGACTTCTCGCAGCTGAGTTGCTGTTACTTTGTGTTTGGTAGTGAGGGAGTTAATTTTACCTAGCTCTTTGCTAAGACTAGGTCCAGCCTCGCCCGGCTGCTTTTGATTATGTGCTAATTAGCTTCCTTTATATTCCTGCCAGTCTGTGTGTTAGATGCCGGTGAAAGCATTCATACAGACTGCAGATAGGATCGGTTCTGAGAAGACTTAAGCTAAGAGCTCTTTTGTTGTTTCTCCTTTCCTTGCTTATAGTTTATCTCCTAGACCTTTGGTGTTCCCTCTGTGTTTTATTGTTGTATGCAAGACAGTATTTACGTTATCCCCTGTCTGTCTCGTTTGTCTATACTGTTTGTTAGCCTTTACCTGTCCATTCCCTATGTTGGTAATCAGGGTCCTTCTAAGGACTAGATTACAGTGGTGAGGGATTTATAGGAGACAGGGTTTACGCTGGTGGCCTGGACCTCTGTACCATTAACAGTACCTCCAGGTAGAGGGACTAGTCAGGACCCCAGTTTAGGGTCAGCTTAGACCCCGGTCCACCTCTATCCAGAGACAGCGTGAAAAGGATTCAGTATTGACCTTCAGGATATTATGTCAGGTAATACTATGCTATATATACATATTAATGTTACCTATTTATATGTAATATAGAATGTTGTTCCACTTGATAGATTACTGACATTATATATTTATACATCTGCTAGACAGCGTGACAGGTGCCCAGTACTCAGAATGGGCAGAACAGTGAGCAGTGGGTCAAACTCTGCAGTGACCGAGTCACGTCTTTAAGACGTCGACATGAAAGTTTGACACTATGGAGAAGAAACAAATAAAAGGCTCTAACCAGCTGAGACATCAGTGGTAAGTTACTGAATGTAAATATATTCTGTATCTACACTGTATAAGGGCTCATTTACACGAACCAACCTGTGGCACTAAACGACTGCTACAAGTAAACCTTTACCGATCAGCAGGTGTTTTATAAACTGTTTACACAGGTAGACCGAAGTAAATGATGCGCAATGAGCAATCTCTTGTAGAGTGCTCAAAGTACATAGATTGCTATGGTTCTCAGAAGTGAAAGTCCTGTTGATACAAAACGATGCACCGCCGAGAGCGATGATCTTTTGCGTTCTTACATTATAGAATATCATGAAGCAATTATTCTCAAGAATGCTTGCTCACAAATACCTTTCAGTGTAAATGCAGCTTTCCTTTCAGAGAGTTGATGAGAGTAATACTCTTGTTTGTAAAAGAAACTCCCTTAGGACTCCTTCACATGTTCGTATAAAACTAGTACCAGAAAAAACAATACTGGTGTCATCATCAGTGTTTTGGATCAGTGTGTCATCAGTGTGCTATCAGTGTTTTCCGGTATGGCAAAAGAAAAAAAATTACATAGCTTCTCCTATACTTTGCAATGTTATACATGTACAGCACATGGATGCCAACTGTGCACTGAACGTGTTTTACACGGTCTCAAAGACTTGTATTGGCCCTTGTCATCTGTGCTGTCGGTAAAAAATGAACTTGTCTCTGTGTGGTTTACACAGACATAAGGTCTGTGTAAAAACACGGACATGTGCACAGTAGCATAGGTTATAATGGATACGTGTGGCATCTGAGAAAACAGTGGATGTCACACTGACTGAAAACACAGACATGTGAAGGGGGTCTTATGTATAATGCTGTCCCTTAGTATACAGTGTCCTCTCTTATTATGTATAATGCTGTCTCTTATTACATAGCATCACCTCTAATTATGTATAGCAGTATCCTTTTTTACATAGCATCCCCCCTGGTTATGTATGGTGCTGTCCCTTAATACCGAGTCATCTTTTGTTTTATATAGTGCCATCCCTTATTACATAGTGTTTTCTCTTGTTATATATAGTGCCATCCATTATTACATAGTGTCCTCTCTTGTTATGTATAGCACATCCCTTATTATATAGCATCCTCTCTTGCTATGTATAGAAATGTTCCTTATTATATAGCATCATCTCTTGATATGTATAGCCTGTCATGTATTATATAGTGTCCCCTCTTGTTATGTATAGTGCTGTTCTTTATTACACAGCATCCTCTCGTTATATATAGAGCCAAACCTTATTACATAGCATCCTCTCATTATGTATAGTGCCATCTCATATTGCATAGTGTCCCCTCTTGTTATGTATAGCGTTGTTCCTTATTATACAGTATCCTCTAGTGTTATGTTTAGCGCTGTCCCTTATTACATAGTATTCCCTCTTTTTGAGTATAGTACCATATCTTATTACGTAGTATCCTGTATTATTATGTATAGCATTGCACAAAAGAGAAAAAAATGTTGTGGGCCGCAACTCCCTATGTGAACCAGAGAACCCTTGTGTTCATCACCTGGACAGCACACTGTTTGAAAAAAAAAAGTTAACAAAATACCTCATGTTTTTTATGTGTATAGCAATACTGGAGTTTATGTATTAATTAATCGCAATGTGCTGACTCTCAGTATATGTATATGGTTGTATATTGGAAACAGTGTATTTGCGCAGCTGTATATTAATTTAACGCTAAAGGTGAAGGGGCCCTTTTCACTTTTTATTGTTTGCATTGGGGGTGTTGTCTCCTCTGGTCAGTGCACTCTTATCCACCCATCTCTCTCAAAAAGATTTAAGGGTATGCCACACTAAACAGCGTCGCTAACGAGATCGCTAAAAAAAGTCACTATTTAGCGATCTCGTTAGTGACGCCGGTGTGTGTGGCATGTACTAGCGACGTGGCCCCTGCTGTGCCCCTGCTGTGATCTCGTTCATTGTTCACATCATTCTGGACCCTATTTTTATTGTTGGCGTCCCGCTGGTGAGCATATATCGCTGAGTGTGGCACCTTTTTGTTAGCGATGTGCGGTGTTTTTGTACCGCCAAAGTCGTTAAGGAGATCGCTAACCGCGATAGCGTCCTTAACGACATCGCTAAATTAGGCAGCTACTAGCGATATTATAAGAATCACGCTAGTGATCTCATTAGTATGCGACGTTAACGAGATCGCTAGCGGGATTGTTTAGTGTGGCAGTACCTTTAATTACGAGTTAGGGCCCCGTCTCACATAGCGAGATTGCTAGCGAGATCGCTACTAAACAGAGATCTCAGCAGCGATCTCGCTATATCTGACACTTACCAGCGATCAGGCCCCTGCTGTGAATCGATGGTCGTGTCAGAAATGCCAGGACTTTTTTTGATCGCTGGTCTCCCGCTGGCCAGCACGCATCGCTGCGTGTGACAGGCAGGAGACCAGCGATCTACTGGTAACTACGCAGCGCCTGGAAACCCGACGTGTACCTTGGTTACCAGCTCCCTGCATCAGCGCGCTGGAATCCAACGTACACTTCGGGTAACTAGGCGATGTTACCCGCAGTGTCGCTGTCCTGATCGCTGCCTGAGCTGCCGGTTTGGCAGCTCAGCAGCGATCATGTAGCGACACACCAGCGATCCTGATCGTTGCCGGGATCGCTGGTGTGTCGCTATTTGAGACGGGGCCCTCAAGCCTGGTTCCTATCTCTTCTCCATTTCATTAGAGGACTGACTGGGCACATGGGGATGTGAGTCATTACAGCTAATGACTAGAGATGAGTGAATATGTTCGGGTTTCCTCTTATTTGGCAAGCTATAGCGCTTGCTGAATAAGCTGCAGAGGGAACCCGGATACATGGAACGCGCCGGCTGAACAGCTGATCGGTGCTGCAGCTGTATGTGTCGCGGCCGTCTCACTGTCATAGCACATGCATGGAGAGCCCAACACACAGGCTCTCCATGCATGTGTTATGACTGTCACACAGCCGCGACACATGCGGCTGCGATCAGCTGTTCAGCCGGCGCGTTGCATGTATCCAGGTTCCCTCTGCAGCTTATTCAGCAAGCACTATAGCTTGCCAAATAAGAGGAAATCCGAACATATTCACTCATCTCTACTAGGGACCATCCATTTAAGGTCACGTTGTCGTGGTTGGATGATTTTTACACTTTTTGATTAGAAAAGTGAACTAAAGGCTTCACGTTTTTTACGTGTATAGCAATAGTGAAGTTCTGGTATTCATTTTTTGCAGTGTGCTGATGCACAGTGTATGTATATATGACATCCCCAAAACGTCATGTTACATGTCACATGATACATGTTGTGTTGGGGGACATACGGACTTTAAATTGCACGGGGTTCTGGCTATCATTAATCTGCCCCTGGATCCAAAAAATCCCAAATTCAGAACCAAGGCATTCAACAGGATAAAACAAAGGTAAATCACCAGCACAGTCAATGTATATTAACCCCCATATTGAGAATCCATTGCTCTCAGCAGTAAAAGCAAATTAATACAGAAATGTAATCCATGTACAGTACAGACCAAAAGTTTGGACACACCTTCTCATTCAAAGATTCTTCTGTATTTTCATGACTATGAAAATTGTAGAATCACACTGAAGGCATCAAAACTATGAAGTAACACATGTGGAATTATACATTACACTTTACAAAAAAGTGTGAAACAACTGAAAATATGTCTTATATTCTAGATTCTTCAAAGTAGCCACCTTTTGCTTTGATTACTGCTTTGCACACAGAAAAGGTGAACGGCTGGACTCTACATGCCTAGTTCCCACCGTGAAGCATGGAGGAGGTGGTGTGATGGTGTGGGGGTGCTTTGCTGGTGACACTGTTGGGGATTATTCAAAATTGAAGCGGTGAGCAGTCCAGCTCACCCCAAACCATCTCGATTGGGTTCAGGTCTGGTGACTGTGGAGACCAGGTCATCTGGCGTAGCACCCCAACACTCTCCTTGGTCAAATAGCCCTTACACAGCCTGGAGGTGTGTTTGGGGTCATTGTCCTGTTGAAAAATAAATGATGGTCCAACTAAACGCAAACCGGATGGAATAGCATGCTGCTGCAAGATGCTGTGGTAGCCATGCTGGTTCAGTATGCCTTCAATTTTGAATAAATCCCCATCATTGTCACCAGCAAAGCACCCGCACACCATCACACCACCTCCTCCATGCTTCACGGTTGGAACCAGGCATGTAGAGTCCATCCGTTCACCTTTTCTGCATGCAAAGCAGTAATCAAAGCAAAAGGTGGCTACTTTGAAGAACCTAGAATATAAGACATATTTTCAGTTGTTTCACACTTTTTTTGTAAAGTGTAATGTATAATTCCACATGTGTTAATTCATAGTTTTGATGCCTTCAGTGTGATTCTACAATTTTCACAGTCATGAAAATACAGAAAAATTGTTGAATGAGAAGATGTGTCCAAACTTTTGGTCTGTACTGTATGTTAACCCAAGAACCAAGAAAAAATTGGTAATGACTAAAGATTAGCGAACCCAAACTTAAAAGTTGGGGGATCGTACTGAACAGTCAGTGTTTGGTGCTAATTGACGAACACGGACTTCTCCCAGAAATCCGTTGCAATGTTCAAAGTTCCGGCGAAAGCCCGGAGAGAGAGCAAGAGGATCTTACAGATCAAACGTTTGGGTTCCCATTGCTTTCAATAGGGTTCAGGTTCTGGTTCAAGTTCTGTTACAGTTCTGGTACCTGAACCGAACTTAACTTAACTAAAGTTATGGTTGGGTACCAGAACCCAAACTTCCATGGGTCCGCTCATCCCTAGTAAAGACTCAAATGGAATACCCATTTATAATAAAAAAAAATAGTGAGAAATGGAGTGAAGAAAAGTTCCACCAGTCACTTTGATTGTAGGACAAAAGTCTATGTGTCACCTAACCAGATCCTTTATTTATTGGCTACAGATCTTGATCTTTAGCCTTGATCCTGCAATCTGCATTCTGTTGTAGCAGGATGATTAGTAAAAAGATTGATAATAGCCTGGAAGGACTAAAATGGTCATTGTGTTTCGGGATATCAGGTCTTTGGATGTTTATGGAAACTTTTCTTTCTATCTAAATCTTAATGTATTCTTATTTCCAAGTTTGGATCCAATTTTAGACATTTGCTCCATTCCGGAAGTGGTAAAGAAGAAATCAGACCTTTAGTTACAAAAGAACTACAACATTTCACATTCACTGTAAAGATTCATCCAGGTGCTTCCTTCAAAGCCCATTCATAACTTTATCCAGAAATGATGTTACATTTCTATTTTCTGAAGGGGATATGGCTCAGGTTTTGCATTATTTCGTTATTTTTGGATCTGATAACAGTAGTTTATCTGGTACAGATAAATTACAATTATTTGGGTTATATCCAGTTTTGAGGTTTCCTCAGAGCATCATTCATGTGCACCTGTGCTGCTTCACTATCACGAATCTTTAGTTTTTCTATCATTGGTTCTTGAGCCTCTGTTTTATTCTATTTTTACTTGTTCACACAAGTTTTTTTATGCGTCTGTCTTTTTTGTGTGGAAAGAAACATAATATTTTATAGTACCAGCAAAGTGAATGATGTTTCTGAAATCTTTTGCACATTCTGCTTATTTTTTCAGTGCATGTTTGAACCTTCATAGTGTGTTTTCAATTTTTCAGTATGACAGTTCTTTCAACGTTTTGCACTTTTTTTCACCCATGCAAATGAATGGGAAAAAATGCAAGTAAAAAAGCATAAAAAAAACACAGAAAAGCACATAAAAACATGAGTATTTTAAAGTGTATTTCCTGCCAACACTGATTTCTGTAGAAAAAAAATCTTCTACAAATGCTAAACTTGTGCACATGCACTAAGGGCTCGCTCACACTGGCGTATAATACAGAGGCGTGTGATGCAAAAAAACATTGCTTTGCACTCTGAGCAATGTCATTAAATGAGTCAGTGTCTATCTGCAAGTTTTTCTCAGCTTGGATTGAGTATGGTCAATTCACTAAAGGATTTATATGTTGAATTTCATCAGCTAAGTACAGAAAATTCACAGCCCAAACTGTCAGAACAGAGATGTATAGATATATAGATATATTAGATAGATAGAACAGATAGATGTAATGTTGCAATTTAATGTCACAAGCTGGCGGGCAGGGTCCTCTATCCTTCTGTAACAGTCGTGACTTGTATTGCTTAAGATTACTGTACTTGTTTTTTATTATGTATACCCCTCCTCACATGTAAAGCGCCATGGAATAAATGGCGCTATAATAATAAATAATAGTACACATAGAAAAGACATTTATTTGTAAAAATCACTCCCCGACAATTTCCCCCTTGTACCCATTTATTAAAAAAAAATTCCACACCAATCTGCCATAATCCAAAAAATGAAGGTCTCATGACAATCTCCGTCTTCTTCATCCAGTGTATGGAGCCCCATTCAGAGAACAAAGCTCCAAAGACTGGAGCAGCAGCCAATGCCGATTCTCACACTGCGCTCCGCGAGAACCCGGCTGCGGTGACGTCAGTAAGGCTACCGCGGTTCGCAACTGCTGTGTCACACAAAGGGCAGCGCGAAAGCTGGAATAATAAGCGGCAATGTCAAAACACAGCAGAAATAGGTTCTTCTAAGCAGCTGGATTGCACTCTGAAAATGAAAATAGTGGAAGCCCACAGAGCATGAGAAAGCTATAAGAGAAATCAAATTGTTTTCAGGTTGCCCTTTCCTCAATTTGAAATATAATGAAGAAATGGCAGTTAACAGGAACATCGGAGGTCAAGATAAGGACTGGAAGACTAAGCAAAATTTCAGTGACAGCTGCTCATAGGATTGCTAGACAGGCAAATCACAACCCCCACTTGACTGCAAAAGACCTTCAGAAAGATTTAGCAGTTTCTGGAGTTGTGGTACATTGTTCTACTGTTCAAAGAAACCTGCACAAGTATAGTCTTCATGGAAGACTCATCAGAAGAAAACCTCTCCTGCATCCTCATCATAAAATTCAGCATCAGAAATATGCAAAAGATCATCTAAACAAGCCTGATGCATTTTGAAAACAAGTCCTGTGGATCGATGAAGTTAAAATAAATCTAATTGGCCATAATGATCAAAGGTATGTGTGAAGGAAAAAGGGCACAGAATTTCTGGAAGAGAACATCTCGCCAACCATTTACCATGGGGGTGGATCAATCATGCCTTGGAGTTGTGTTGCATCCAATGGCATGGGTAGAGGAAAGAATGGATTCAATGACATTTCAACACATTCTTGATACAAACGTAACACCATCTGTAAAAAAGTTGAAGTTGAAAAGAAAATAGCTTCTACAAATGTATAATGATTCTAAACACTCGTCAAAATCCACAATAGACTAACTCAAAAGGAGCATGCTGAAGATTTTACAATGGCCCTCACTGTGCCCTGATCTGAACATCATTTAAAATCTGTGGCTAGACCTCAAAATAGAAGTGCATGCCAGATGACACACAAATCTCTCAGAGTTGGTAGAATTTTCCAAGGAAGAATGGATGAAAATCCCTCAAACAAGAATTGAAAGACTCTTAGCTGGCTACAAAAAGCATTTAAAAGCTGTGATACTTTCAAAAGGGGGTGCTACTAGGTAACTTTTGCATTGGCCCATTTCCCTTTTTGTATTTTTTAACTTGAAAAATTACCTTTTTTTGCCTAAAATAAAAAAGGAAATGTGTCACCTTTAACTTTAGTTCTTTTAGAGATCATTTCATCTTCAACTTTCTTAACTGTTCACAATAACAGTAATTTTACATGCCATTGTATCTATTGTATTTTTTCTATCTATCTATCTATCTATCTATCTATCTATCTATCTATCTATCTATCTATCTATCTATCTATCTATCTATATCTGTATACCCGATTGCTTTATTAGTTGGAAAACTAGCTTTAAATTACATAGAGAATGACAGTATGTAAAAGATGATGCTAAAAACGCATTGCATATGGATGTCAGATGGATGCTAGTTGGGAAAAATCATATTGTAATCGCATGACACTTGTCCCACTTTTCTGGATCAACATTAGACCCATTTTTTATAATCTAGTATGGCTCCTGTCTTAGGAGATGAGGACCGGTTACGACTCCTGGCAGGTTGGTTGTAGTAAAGTCTTGCAATCCTTAAAAAATAACAGTTTTCTGCATTGTGCATACATTGTGTACAAATAAAAAAATTGTCAGGACACATGATACATATGGTATTAGGAGAAAATGGCATAACTGGAGTCCTACGGGCCTCAGGGTAAAATTTGGATCTACCACCCACCCTCCCCCACTAATACAGACTCGCATGGTCCTCAATTGCAAGGGTCCAAGTATGACTGATAGAGTCTGTGTTACCACCCATAAAAAATAATATAAATACAGTACAATCTATAAATGTGAAAGAAAAACATGACAATAAGATAACTTTCTATGTAATACAGTCATATAGTTACTAAGAAACAAATAGTATCAACATACTATTACTGAACAAAACCCACTTTACTGAGACCAATAGTACAATAATACCACATACAAAAACAAATAATGCCCCACCATGAACTCATCTTGCTACAACATAGTGTCTGAAAATGACCACTATCCTGTTACTGAGCAAAACCCAATAAACCAACTTACGAAGACCAATATACCAATAATACCGCAAATATTGGAGAAATAATACTGCAATACCATGACCAGACCACATATTTACATCAGCCACCGAATAATGCCACCACACTGATTCTTAGTATAAATGACTGTACTAAAAGTAACCACATGAAAAAAAACAAAAAACTGGCCGGCACATCCAAACATAGATCCAATGTGAACAGGTGCTAAAACCTAGAGTCACCAACTCATACATATTTAAGAAAAAATTACACCAGGTTCATTACCCCTCCACAGAGATGTAGATTTTAGTCTGAAGAGAGGATTCATATGTTCCCATACAGACAGACTTTTCTAAGTGAGGATTGGCATAGTTAGGACCTGGGATACGAGAAGAGCCTTAACGTGGCTCCCAGGTACACATAAATTGGCCTTTTTATGCGCTAAGACTTCTCAATTTTTCATATTTCTAAGGCAGAGATGCAATTCATTTTTCATAATTTTCATATTTTCATATTTTGTGTCTGCAAGCTATATCTGTACTAAAAGTAACATCACCCTCATATAATGACTGTATAATGAAAGTGTCAGTATATACCGTAAAGGTAACGCTAGAGTCTCACCAGTGATGTCTCCAATTGAAGTGATTCATTTTCTCGTTTCTTTATGAGGCGCAGACGGCTATGGCTTCTTATAGACAGGACTCATCTCTACAAAATGTAAGACACAGACATCTATGGCTGATCATTTCCAGAGCATCATCCAGTTGAAAATAGTGTTGACCCTACTGGGTCCCGCTCACCCACGGGCTTGGTGATGGGGTTGCACCACCTGCAACTGTGATCGTTAAGCCCTGGTAGGAGATACACAACATTCAAAGGCAAAAGTGCAGTAAAGTCCCAACGTGACAAAATATTTAAAGGGGGTGCCCATTTGCGCAAAACTGGGACCAAAGCCGGTAATGCTTTAAAATAACAAAATAATCATTACTTACATATCAAAACCCCTGATGCTCCAGCACCAGTTTGCTGCTAGCATGACCGGTGAGGCCAATGATTATCTACAGCAGTCCTGCCTTGTTGACAGGACATCAACACGGAATCTCTATAAGCACAGACCAGTAGGAGGCAGCAGAGAGATAAGGGCTGTAACTGGTAAGTAATGTTTAGTTTGTTATTTTACAGTATTAGCAACTTTGGCCTCAAACTTTTCTGATCCTGGACAATCGTCAGTGATACTGTGTCCGGATATAATGTAGAACAGAAGAGCAAAATAGCAGTCAAGCACTTAGAGAAATGGAGCATGCGCCACTGTGCATCCTAAGGCTATGTGCACATGTTGCGGAATTGCCATGGAAATTTCCGCGGCAATTCCGCACCTCCCTGCCGCGGTAAAAAACGCATATTATAGGTATGCGTATTCCCGCTAAAAACTAGCGTTTTGCAAGCGGAATTAGCTTGCAGAATGCTAGCGTTTTACAAGCGATCTGACAGGTAGGTCACACGAGTCAAACAAGTGTTTGACTCGTGTGACCAACTTTTTACTATTGATGCCGCCTATGCCGCATCAATAGTAAAAAGATCTAATGTAAAAATAATAAAAAAAATAATAAATAATGATATTCTCACCTTCCGGCGGCCCCCGCAGGTTTTCCTCTCAGCGACGCTCCCGGCCAATCTCGTTCCCAGGCGTCCTTTGCGACAATCACCCCGATGACGTAGCATCTCGCGAGACCTCTACGTCATCTGGGGTGATCTCGCAATGCATTACTGGGAACGGGATTGGCGGGAGCGTCGCTGAGAGGCGGGAAAGCTGCGGGGGACGCCGGAACGTGAGAATCTCTATTTTTTATTTTAATTATTGTTTTTACATGGATATGGTACCCAGGGCCTGGAGGAGAGTCTCATGTCCTCTAGACCCTGGGTACCATCCGCACATGAACCGCTTACTTTGCGCATGGTGGGCACAGCCACATGCGGAAAGTAATTGGTTCAATGCATTCCTATGGCGGCGGAATCGCCGCGGTTCCGCAAAAAAGAATGAGCATGCTGCGGATTCTCCCGCGATGCGATTCCGCTGCGGAAAAACCAGCAGCATGTGCACAGCATTGCGGAATCCCATAGGCCATAATGTGTTGTATTGTGTAAGCGGTTTTGCCGCGAAAAACCGCGGCAAAACCGCTAGGAATCCGCAACGTGTGCACAGGCCCTAATGCTGCCAGAGGGAAGGCCTTGTGCATTGTTGAAACCACCAGTGCATCCCTTTTTTCTAAACTGCCTTCGAATAGCAACCGAAAACTTGCATAGTATATATACTCTCATCTGTTTTTCATATTAATCTAAAGGACAAACATTTTACATGAAATATAGTTTAAGCAATGAAGTCGTACTTGACTGAGAGCTTCCCTGTGCCGCACTGAGGCTCTCTGCAGAACGCACACAAAGTGCAGAACTGCTTAAACATGTGACATCAGTTTGGGTGCCAAGCTTGGCTTATACTTGGCAGCATAAGAATCTCCCGTGGATCAGTCTTGCTGCTTAGAATAATATTTCATATGTAAATTCTACTGCTTTCCAATGATGTCACTGGGTCTTGTTATTCCCTTCTACCCCTGGCTGTTAAAATGAGCAGATGTGTTTGTCCCTTATGTTTAAATGTGGAGCAAATACTTAAACTGAGAGCCAAGACTATCAGTCACTCCTGTAATGTACTGGATGTTGTGCTGCACCTCTGTTACCTGCATATCACAATGGTTCAGTGTCACAAAGACAGATTACAACGAACGGATTAAGCATTATCCAAAATTCCAGAGTCACATCTCAGGGCGAGGTATTATTTATTACTTAGCTTGACCATAATATTACTGATATGAGCTGCAAAAAGTTTGGAGACACTGCTCATAAGAACCAAGCAAACTGCAGCTGTCATTTTTCACAATAAGGTATTAAAATGAAAGATGAATTCTAGTTGCTTTTTGGTAGTAAGTTGCCCACTTTTTGTCTTAAATTGTTTAAAATAGACATAAACAGGTTTGAGATGTAAATCTGAAATTTGGATTTTAACAGCCAGGATGTAAAAGGGAATAACTCACTAAACCAGGAAATGCTCTCTCTTTTAAACTGATTCTTACCCTTCCCACGCTGGCCTGGTCCCAAACACATTAACTGTAGCCTAACTTACTCTGTCTGCTCCAGCAGCAACAATGATCTCCAACTCAGCACAGCGACTCCAAGGAGCTAGTAAGTAAAACTTTTACTGGCAAGGAAGAGAAGGTCTGGACAGATTTTATAGCTAGAGGAAATGTCAACGCCGCTATACTGAATAAAATGATACCTTTGTTGATTAAATCTATCTTGTGCTTCTTTTTTAATCCTTATTTTTAGTTGTTAGTTAATGATATGCTCGTACCCTAAGGCGGGGATCATGTATGTGCTGCTTTGATTATATAATCATAATGCAGACTGCTGACAGGTCACTGATCCCTCACTGACCTGCCCCCTAGTTTGCATAATGAATATACTAATCTGTGTATTTGAAAGAAACATGTCACTTCATTAAAATGGCGGTGCCTGCACACTATCACTTGTCAGTTAGTGCCTATTATCTTGCGCTGTTGAAAAGAAACAAAAATCACCATCAAAATGGCGCGTCAGCTGCGCCTACGCATTAGCATATATCGCGTTCCGTATCCTCGCTATAACCTTGGATAAAATCCTTGAGGGCTGTAGTTTCCAAAATCAGGTTACTTGTGGGGGGTTTCCACTGTTAAGGCACATCAGTGACTCTCCAAATGTGACACGGCATCCGCTCTTGATTCCAACCATTTTTGCCTTCAAAAAGTTAAAGGGCACTCCTTCCATTCTGAGCCCTGCCATGCGCCCAAACAGTAGTTTTCCCCCACATATGAGGTATTGGCGTACTCAGGAGAAATTGCACAACAAATTTTGGGGTTCATTTTGTCCTGTTACCCTTGTAAAAGTAAAAAATTTGGGGCTAAAGTAACATTTTTGTTAGAAAAAAAAAGTAAAATTCTTTTTTTTTCCTTCCACATTTCATTTATTCCTGTGAAGCACCTGAAGGGTTAATACATTTCTTGAATGTGGTTTTTTGGACTTTGAGGGGTCCAACTTTTAGAATGGTGTCATTTTTGGGTATTTTCTGTCATATTGACCCCACAAAGTTACTTCAAATGTGACATGGTCCCTAAAAAAATCTAGGTTTACTGTAGTTATGACTGTTTTAAAGTAAAATGGGGTCCTTCCCATTTCCAAAAGTCACAGGCCTCGACCAACCACCAGTGCTATAGTACATTTGCTTTCAAATGTTAACTAAATCTACTTACATTTTCATTGTTGTTTCAGCAAATAAGGCATAAATTGATCATACAAGCAAATGTAAAACACTTTTCAAAGCTTTTTTACGCCAGAATAATGACATAAAAGCTTTGATGAATCGGGCCCTTTGTATTACAGCTTATCAGAGAATTCTGCTTCTTTCTCCACATATGAGCCCCTACTGCCCCCAACTCCGGAACTGGTCATTCACTCACAAATACTGCCAATAACCAAGTTTATACTCACTGAGGAATCTGGTTATGTGTTGTCTATATAACAAGTGGTAAGAGGTGAGCTGTTGGATGGCTACACAGGCTGAGAGGCACAAGGAAAGTATGCTGTTGCTTCTTTCTATCTCACCACAGAGCTGGTTTCACAACTACACTGCTCAGTACTGCTGCATAATGACCTCTGTGATGCTGTTGCTGCTGCATCTTAGGGTGTGCTGCAAAAACAAGGGAGCAGGATATCCTCTTGTCTGTGTGTGCAGGATTTGGGAGACATCATAGCAGTTAGTTTCCTCCCACTAGCTCAGAGAAAACTGACAATTGGATACTACGTATATGTAACTTTCAGAAGGAAAAACTGGTAAAAAATTCAGGTTACAAGTCATATAATGGCAAGAAAGTGCTAATACTTACGAACACGCATAAACTGTGTTCCAAATTATTATGCAAATAATATTTTCTCTGATTTTCCCAAATTACCTATATGAATTGCAGTCATTGTAATTTTCCAGTCAAATAACTATTAGAGTACAATTGAAAGGTTTTTGTACAAATTGCCTATGATAACAGTATATTTTTTAAAAAATAAAACACTCAAACTGCACTCAAAATGCATGTTCCAAATTATTATGCACAGCAGAGTTTTCAACCTTTTCATTTTAATAAAGAACAAAAAATGGTCATTTTAGAAATTATAAGCATTAGCAGGTTATTACAAACTGAAATCAAACAGTTTTCAACTCAAAACTTTATTCTAGGTGATGTTACATTTGCACATAGGACCCCTTGCTCGAAAGGAGCTTCTGAACTCTCTCGTCCATTGAATTTGTCAGGTTTTGGATGGTTTCTGCTTCAATTGTTTTGCATGAGGACAGAATACCCTCCCAGAGCTGTTGCTTAGATGTGAACTGCCTCCCGCCATCATAGACACTCCTTTTGATGATGCTCCAGAGGTTCTCAATGGGGTTGAGGTCAGGGGAGCATGGGGGCCACACCATAAGTTTGTCCCCTTTTATCCCATAGCAGCCAGAGATGCAGATGTGTTATGTGCAGCATGAGACGTTGCATTATCATGCATGAAAATGATCTTGCTGTGGAATGCACGGTTCTTCTTCTTGAACCATGGCAGGAAGCGCTGTTTGAGAAACTCAACATATACTATGGAGTTCATCTTTACCCCTTCAGGGATCCTAAAGGGGCCGACAATCTCTCTCCCCATGATTCCCGCCCAAAACATTACTCCACCCCCTCCTTGTTGGCGCTGTAGCCATGTTTGCATGTGGTGTCCATCAACCTGCCATCCTCCACTCCATCCATCTGGACCATCGAGCGTTGCACGGCACTCATCGGTGAACAAAACAGTTTTGAAGTCAGTCTTCATGTATTGTTTGGCCCACTGGAGCCGTTTCTGCTTGTGTGCAGTGGATAGAGGAGGTCGACAGGATGGCTTACGCACAGCTGCAAACCTCTGAAGGACCCTGCATCTTGTTGTTCGGGGGACGTTGGAGGCACCAGCAGCTTCAAAAACTTGTCTGCTGCTATGACAAGGCTTTTTTGCCGCTGCTCTTTTAACCTGACGTAATTGCCTGTAGGAAAGAGTCCTCAATTTTCCCTTATCAGCACGCACACGTGTGTATTGTGAATCAGCTACATACTTCTTGATTGTGCGATGATCACGATGAAGTGTCTTGGCAATGTTGATTGTAGTCATGCCTTGACCTAAACACTCCACAATTTGTTGCTTCTCAGCAGCCGACTCATCCTTTTTCTTTCCCATTTTGGCAGAAAATGTAGGCTGCTTAATAATGTGGGACAGCCTTCTTAAGTAGTCTTGCCTTTCATTGGACACACCTGCCAAACTAATTAGCACAGGTGTCTGCAATTGCTTACAGTGATATAAAGAGCCCTGACACACATCACCATCAATGAGTTTAACTGACAAACAAAAAAATTCTTACCTTATCACTCCTAAACAATTTTTGCATAATAATTTGGAACACAGTGTATAACAGCTTTTTCTAAAAAATTGCCCCAAACTACAGTGGGACTTTGACATGTAAGAAAGGTGTAATTAATTAGGTCATGGGCACCTTGGCTATTGCCCAATGCACTGAGGTCTTAGCTATAAAAGAAGAACATCACTGATAAAGCAGTGTTTTTATTATGGATGTGGTAACATCACTGCTAAACTTAATTTCACAAACCTCATTGTTGAAGGGAAAAATTCTATTTCTGGAGACATAAATTTCCATTACAAAACAGAATTTAATATAATCTTGGCAACCTATTCTTTATAAGGAACAAAAAAAAAATCCAAACACTGCTTATTGAAAATGAGTACTTGGCATACTGCTTTGGTTATGTTTTACTGCTAAATTTTTAGGTTATATCAGTATGGCTTTAGAGAAAGTACTGAATAATAATATCCTGGCTGCTTGGCGCCGCCACTAGATGGAGATTCAGAGCTTATTGCATATTGTATTGATGTATTATTATATAGCTCGTTGTATTAGCAGTATGCGCAGTACACTCATAAGCTCCCCCTAGTGGTGACTGTAGGCAGTGAGAATTGCATTATTTTACCTGATTCTATATAAGAGAGTTGGAGTTCTGTGTCAGAAAAACAAAACAAACTACTGTAAAGACATATTAAGAAATTTTTCAGAACAGGACTTTATACCTAACAAGACTAAAAAAAACCGTGTTTATGAGTGTGTATAAAATGTAACATAAAGCTGACTTTATTCTTTCCCACAAAATCTCTAGAAAATCATAATCATGCTGCCCTAATCCACCATAGCAAGTTAAAACTGCTTTTGGTGCACATACCAGTCTAATATGTCAAATAACTATTAAGATTTGAATACTCTGTAACTTGCCATTTATTCTATTTGATTGTAATTATACTCTTTATCAGTATTTTGCCAGCACTATAGGTACTAGAAATTCCTTCCCAGCAGGATTTGTGCATCAATTGTTCAATGGCTGCCTACCCTGAACGGAAATGTGAAAAATGTTCAGCATTCAATACACTACTTTCCTTTTTTGAGTGCCATTTATCCATTACTATTGGCCTGAACTGAAAGCTCGCTTCTTCATTATGCCTGTATGCCGTTTGACAGGCAAGAAAGCAGGAACAGAGAAGAAAAAAGCCACTCCGATATCCTGTAATTCATCTTAGTACCTCTGCTGGGAAAGACAGATTACACTTGACAACAGGCAGTGAACAGCGAGTAAGACAGAAAGGAGACTTCTTGATGCTGACACTTTGAAGTGATTTTTGGGGGGTAAGACAACCTATTTTTTAACCCCTTAAAGGTTTATACCCATCTTCATAGATGGATATTGTTGGAGAGTGCTTTTATAAACAAGCACTTTTGCAATTTACTGCTTGTTATAATTTGTACTTTTGTTTCCAGATCGTTGTCTAGGAGACTGACCACCACTGCGCTCTAGCTTAAAAGCATTGCAATGAAACTGGCGAGGATGAGAAGGTAACGGCAAGTTCAGCAATCCTGGTCTGTTGTGAATGGGTTTGAGATGAGTTCTGAGCAGAGACTCCCTCTGGTGGTTACAAGCGGTACTGGTCTGTTCAGTGAAGATTGTGAGGACTTTGAATCAGGTGTTACTGACTGGTCTTATATAAGGGAGTCACCTTCCCATCAGGGTTGCCGGTGATCAATTGTTCTGGTCTGAATCCTTCATTCCTGTTTCCCTTGTAGCCTGCTGTGTCGTGTCTGCATCTCCTGCTAACAGATAAGACATTTTCTTCTTTTTGTTTTTGTACTATATTTTTGCATTTTGTCCTGCACTTCTGTGGGGCCTTCTGGGTCCCCTCCGGGGGCTTTTGCCCTCTCAGTTTAGTTCAGCCACTGATGTTTGTACTTTTGCTTTTTCCAGTTTTTTCAGTGGCTGCTGTTTTGATTTTGTTACACCAGAGAACTAATTTAGGTGGTAGAGGTCGTGTGATCTCAGGTGATTTTGAAATTAGTAGAGTTGGTGCTTTTCAGGGTTTTCTGGGATTGCAGTAAGTACCCTTCCTATCCTTTTCTATTTAGTTAGTTTGGGCCCCAGCGTTTGCTCATACTATTTTCTTTCTGTGTCAGTATTTCTTCTTGTCTAACCGCCATTACTTGTTTGGGGGCTTTCTATTATCTTTGGGGTTCTGCTCCGGGGCATATAGCTTTCCTATTTCTATCTTTAGGTGTAGTTAGTTTCTCAGGCTGTGACGAGGCGTCTAGGACCAACGTAGGAACGCTCCACGGCTGCCTCTAGTTGTGGTGGTTAGTCAGGGTACTGCAATCTCATAGATTCCAACTGCTCTGGTGTATTGCCTTTTTTACCTGCACTCCTCAGCTACCGAAACATAACAGTATCACCGGCCTAAAAATTGAAAATTGTATGGTACTCACAGAAGGGAAAAAATATTGTGAAAGAAAAAAGGTTGTCAGAGTTGTCAGAGATATTTTTCTGTTTGTTGCATTTTTTTTTTCCCTCTGTATCTCTGGGTGCTGGGGAGGATCTTTTCTCTCAATGGAGTTTGCACGGTTGTCTGGCCGTGTGGATCAGCTTGCCACTGAGGTTCAGAGTATTGCTGCATATCTTGCTAGGTTGCCTGTTGTGGAACCTAGGATCCCCATGCCAGATTTGTTTTTGGGGATCGAGCTAAGTTTCAGAATTTCAAAAATAATTGTAAATTGTTTTTTGCCTTAAAATCTAAGTCCTCAGGGAACGCAGCGCAGTAGGTTCAAATTATCATCTCTCTCCTGCGCGGCGATCCTCAGGATTGGGCTTTTTCCCTGACACCTGGGGATCCTGTTTTGAGTGATGTTGATGCATTTTTTCAGGCTTTGGGGTTATTGTACGATGAGCCTAATGTCACTGATCAAGCTGAAAAAGCCTTGTTGGCATTAAATCAGGGGCCTTATGACGCTGAGTTATAATGTCAGAGATTCTGTAGGTGGGCAGTCCTGACCAAATGGAATGACGACGCTTTGGCAGCCCTTTTCCGGAAGGGTCTGTCAGATAATGTAAAGGATGTTATGGTGGGATTCCCTGTCCCCTCTGGTCTCAATGATTCTATGTCATTAGCGATTCAAATTGACAGACGTTTGCGTGAGCGGAGAAGTATGCGTGGAATGGTGTTGCCTTGTGAACCTGCTTCTGAACCCATGCAGTGTGATAGAGTGGTGTCTGGGGCACAGCGTCATGAGTTTCGAAAGCGCAATGGGTTATGTTTCTACTGTGGTGATGCCTCTCATGCTATTTCAGTCTGCCCTAAGCGGGGAAGACGTTTTGCACGCTCAGTTGTCTTGGGTAGTGTTCAGACTAAGTTTTTATTAACTGTCACTCTGATATGCTCTCTGTCCTCATTTTCTGCTCAGGCTTTCGTTGATTCTGGAGCAGCTATTAACCTGATGGATTATGATTTTGCTAAACGTTGTGGGTTTCCCTTGATACCCCTACAGAAGTCTATTCCCCTACTGGGGATTGATTCTACCCCTTTGGCTGAGAATAAACCCCAGTTTTCTACTCAGGTGATAATGAGGGTTGAACCTGATCACCAGGAGTGCTGCTAATTTTTGGTTCTGTATAATCTGCATGACATTATCGTGCTGGGTTTCCCTTGGTTACAGTCTCATAATCCTGTTTTGGATTGGAAATCTGTGTCTGTAACCAGTTGGGGCTGCCAATGTGTTAATACCAACACTCCTGTTTTTTCTGCCTCCCCCCAGGCTCAGGATGTTCCTGACTTTTTGATTGATTTTTCTGATGTGTTTAGCGAAAGTAAATCTGCATCCTTGCCTCCCCATAGGAGCTATGACTGCGCTATTGAATTAGTGCCGGGTAGTAAATTCCCTAAAGGTCGCCTTTTTAACTTGTCTGTACCTGAACATGACGCTATGCGGTCTTATATCAAGGAATCATTGGAGAAGGGTCATATCAGACCATCCTCTTCACCCTTAGGTGCCAGTTTTTTCTTTGTGGCCAAAAAAGATGGTTCATTAAGGCCGTGTATTGATTATCGTCTCTTGAACAATATTACTGTGAAATATCAATACCCGTTACCCTTAATTTCTGACCTGTTTTCCAGGGTGAAAAACGCTACTTGGTTTACCAAGCTTGACCTCAGGGGGGCGTATAACCTTATTCGCATTAAGCACGGGGATGAATGGAAGACGGCATTCAATACCCCGGAAGGGCATTTTGAGTACCTAGTGATGCCCTTTGGGCTCACTAATGCTCCTTCCATCTTCCAGTCCTTCATGAATGACATTTTCAGGGATTTTGTGGACAAATTTCTGATTGTTTATTTGGATGATATCTTGATTTTTTCTAATGACTGGGACTCTCATGTGAAACATGTTCGAACTGTGTTCCAGATTTTGAGAGAGAATGCTCTGTATGTGAAGGGATCAAAGTGTCTTTTTGGCGTACAGAGGATCTCATTTCTGGGATTCATTTTGTCCCCATCTGTTATTGAAATGGACCCGGTCAAGGTTCAGGCCATCTGTGATTGGGTCCAACCTACTTCATTAAAGGCTCTTCAGAGATTTTTGGGTTTTGCCAATTTTTATCGTAAATTTATTGGTAATTTCTCGGTTATTGTTAAACCATTAACTGATTTGACCAGGAAGGGTTCTGATGTGGTGAATTGGCCTCCTGAGGCAGTCTCTGCGTTTCAGGAACTTAAGCAGAGATTCACTTCTGCTCCTGTTCTACGGCAGCCTGATGTTTCTCTGCCATTTCAGGTGGAGGTTGATGCCTCTGAAATTGGGGCAGGTGCCGTTTTGTCCCAAAAAGATCCAGAGACCTCTAAAAGTAACCCTTGTGCCTTTTTCTCTCGAAAATTTTCTCCTACTGAACGTAATTATGACGTGGGTAATCGGGAGTTATTGGCCATGAAGTGGGCTTTTGAAGAGTGGAGACATTGGCTGGAGGGAGCCAAACATCAGGTGGTGGTCCTTACGGACCATAAGAATCTGGTCTATCTGGAATCTGCCAAGCGACTCAATCCTAGACAGGCCAGGTGGGCCTTGTTTTTCACACGTTTTAATTTTGTGGTTTCCTTTCTTCCTGGCACTAAGAATGTTAAGGCGGATGCCCTCTCGAGGAGTTTCCTTGCGGACTCTCCTGAGTTATCTGATCCTTCTGTTATTTTGAAAGAGGGTGTAGTTCTTTCCGCCATCTCGCCCAATTTGAGACTTGCTCTGGAGGGGTGTCAGGAGGATAGGCCCGAGTGCTGCCCTGTTGGAAAATTGTTTTTCCCGGACCAGTGGAAAAAGAGTGTGATGTCTGAGATTCATTGTTCCGCATTGGCTGGGCATCCCGGAATTTTTGGTACCAGAGACATGGTTAGTCGGTCCTTTTGGTGGCCTACCTTGTCTCGTGATGTCAGGGAATTTGTGCAGTCCTGCGGGACTTGCTCTCGCTCCAAGCCTTGCTCTCACTCTAGTGGTTTGTTGATGCCATTGCCTGTGCCCAAGAGACCATGGACCCATATCTCTATGGATTTCATTTCCGACCTTCCTGTTTCTCAGAGAATGACCACCATCTGGGTAATTTGTGATAGGTTTTCCAAAATGATACATCTTGTGCCATTACCTAAGTTGCCTTCCTCCTCTGAATTGGTGCCGTTGTTCCTTCAGCACGTGGTTCGTTTACACGGCATTCCTGAGAACATTGTGTCTGACAGAGGAGTCCAGTTTGTTTCCAGATTTTGGAGGACTTTTTGTTCTAAACTGGGTGTTCAATTGTCTTTCTCCTCGGCATTTCATCCTCAGACCAATGGTCAAACTGAGAGAACAAACCAGATATTGGAGACTTATCTTAGATGCTTTGTGTCTGCTGATCAGGATGACTGGGTCTCTTTTTTACCTTTGGCTGAGTTTGCTCTTAATAATAGGGCTAGCTCTGCCACTTTGATGTCTCCGTTTTTCTGTAATTCTGGGTTTCACCCTCGATTTTCTTCAGGACAGACGGAGGCTTCTGTCTGTCCAGGTGTTGACTCTGTTGTGGAGCGTATGCAACAGATTTGGGACCAGGTAGTGGAGAGGTTGTCCCTCTCTCAGGAAAAGGCCCAGCGGTTTGCTAACCGGCATAGGACTGATGGTCCTCGGTTTAAAGTGGGGGACTTGGTCTGGTTGTCCTCAAAGAATATTCCTATGAGAGTAGCATCTCCAAAATTTAAGCCTAGGTTCATTGGACCTTATAAGATCATTGAGATTCTTAATCCTGTTTCTTTTCGTTTGCTTCTTCCTGGGACATTTAAGATCCATAACGTGTTCCACAAGTCCTTGTTGAAGAGGTTTGTTGAGCCAGTGGTTCCTGCTGCTGTGCCTCCTGACCCTGTTTTGGTTGAGGGCAATCTGGAGTATGTGGTTGAGAAAATATTAGGTTCTCGTTTTTCTAGACGGAAACTCCAGTATTTGGTTAAGTGGAGAGGTTATGGTCAGGAAGACAATTCTTGGGTGTTTGCTTCGGACATCCATGCTAGGAGACTCATCCGTGTGTATCATAGAACTCATCCTGACCGACCTGGTTGCTCAAATGAGGGTTTGGTGACCCCTCCTCAAGGGGGGTACTGTTGTGAATGGGTTTGAGATGAGTTCTAAGCAGAGACTCCCTCTGGTGGTTACAAGCGGTACTGGTCTGTTCAGTGAAGATTGTGAGGACTGGGAATCAGGTGTTACTGACTGGTCTTATATAAGGGAGTCACCTTCCCATCAGGGTTGCCGGTGATCAATTGTTCTGGTCTGAATCCTTCATTCCTGTTTCCCTTGTAGCCTGCTGTGTCGTGTCTGCATCTCCTGCTAACAGATAAGACATTTTCTTCTTTTTGTTTTTGTACTATATTTTTGCATTTTGTCCTGCACTTCTGTGGGGGCCTTCTGGGTCCCCTCCGGGGGCTTTTGCCCTCTCAGTTTAGTTCAGCCACTGATGTTTGTACTTTTGCTTTTTCCAGTTTTTTCAGTGGCTGCTGTTTTGATTTTGTTACACCAGAGAACTAATTTAGGTGGTAGAGGTCGTGTGATCTCAGGTGATTTTGAAATTAGTAGAGTTGGTGCTTTTCAGGGTTTTCTGGGATTGCAGTAAGTACCCTTCCTATCCTTTTCTATTTAGTTAGTTTGGGCCCCAGCGTTTGCTCATACTATTTTCTTTCTGTGTCAGTATTTCTTCTTGTCTAACCGCCATTACTTGTTTGGGGGCTTTCTATTATCTTTGGGGTTCTGCTCCGGGGCAGATAGCTTTCCTATTTCTATCTTTAGGTGTAGTTAGTTTCTCAGGCTGTGACGAGTCGTCTAGGACCAACGTAGGAACGCTCCACGGCTGCCTCTAGTTGTGGTGGTTAGTCAGGGTACTGCAATCTCATAGATTCCAACTGCTCTGGTGTATTGCCTTTTTTACCTGCACTCCTCAGCTACCGAAACATAACACTGGTCAGCTTCAACACAATGCTTACAAATTCGATAGAAAAGAAGAGTGCATGTTCTGCAGTTTGGCAGCGGTGGGACGTCTCCAGTGCAACGGCAACTATGGTGGTTCAGTGTTAGTGCTGTAGCTTTGCAGTGCTGGGGTCCTGGTTTCAGATCCCACCAATGACAAAGTCTGCAAACAGTTTGTATGTTCTTCCCTTGCTCACGAGGGTTTCCTCCGGGTTCTCCAGTTTCCTTCCACGCTCCAAAGACATAGTGATAGGGAATCTAGATTGTGAGCCCCAATGGAGACAGAGATGATAATATCTGTAAAGCGCTGTGGAATTAATGATGCTATATACAGGTCCTTCTCAAAAAATTAGCATATAGTGCAAAATTTCATTATTTTCCATAATGTAATGATTACAATTAAACTTTCATATATTTTAGATTCATTACACACCAACTGAAATTTGTCAGGTCTTTTATTGTTTTAATACTGATGATTTTGGCATACAACTCCTGATAACCCAAAAAACCTGTCTCAAAAAATTAACATATTTCAACCGTCCAATAAAATAAAAGTGTTTTTTAAAAACAAACAAAAAAACATCAAATAATAATGTTCAGTTATGCACTCAATACTTGGTCGGGAATCCTTTTGCAGAAATGACTGCTTCAATGCGGCGTGGCATGGAGGCAATCAGCCTGTGACACTGCTGAGGTGTTATGGAGGCCCAGGATGCTTCGATAGCGGCCTTAAGCTCATCCAGAGTGTTGGGTCTTGCATCTCTCAACTTTCTCTTCACAATATCCCACAGATTCTCTATGGGGTTCAGGTCAGGAGAGTTGGCAGGCCAATTGAGCACAGTAATACCATGGTCAGTAAACCATTTACCAGTGGTTTTGGCACTGTGAGCAGGTGCCAGGTCAGACGATGGAAGCATGAAGTGCTCCAAAATCTCCTGATAGCTAGCTGCATTGACCCTGCCCTTGATAAAACACAGTGGACCAACACCAGCAGCTGACATGGCACCCCACACCATCACTGACTGTGGGTACTTGACACTGGACTTCAGGCATTTTGGCATTTCCTTCTCCCCAGTCTTCCTCCAGACTCTGGCACCTTGATTTCCGAATGACATGCAAAATTTGCTTTCATCAGAAAAAAGTACTTGGGACCACTTAGCAACAGTCCAGTGCTGCTTCTCTGTAGCCCAGGTCAGGTGCTTCTGCCGCTGTTTATGGTTCAAAAGTGGCTTTACCTGGGGAATGCGGCACCTGTAGCCCATTTCCTGCACACGCCTGTGCACGGTGGCTCTGGATGTTTCTACACCAGACTCAGTCCACTGCTTCCTCAGGTCCCCCAAGGTCTGGAATCGGTCCTTCTCCACAATCTTCCTCAGGGTCCGGTCACCTCTTCTCGTTGTACAGCGTTTTCTGCCACATTGTTTCCTTCCAACAGACTTCCCATTGAGGTGCCTTGATACAGCACTCTGGGAACAGCCTATTTGTTGAGAAATTTCTTTCTGGGTCTTACCCTCTTGCTTGAGGGTGTCAATGATGGCCTTCTTGACATCAGTAAGGTCGCTAGTCTTACCCATGATGGGGGTTTTGAGTAATGAACCAGGCAGGGAGTTTTTTAAAAGCCTCAGGAATCTTTTGCATGTGTTTAGAGTTAATTAGTTGATTCAGAAGATTAGGGTAATAGGTCGTTTAGAGAACCTTTTCTTGATATGCTAATTTTTTGAGACAGGTTTTTTGGGTTATCAGGAGTTGTATGCCAAAATCATCAGTATTAAAACAATAAAAGACCTGACAAATTTCAGTTGGTGTGTAATGAATCTAAAATATATGAAAGTTTAATTGTAATCATTACATTATGGAAAATAATGAAATTTTGCACTATATGCTAATTTTTTGAGAAGGACCTGTAAATGAGTAAAAGAAAGAAAATAAAATAGGAGCAACGAGTTGTAAACAAAAGAAAAGTGGTAAAATCACTGCAAATGTTAATAAGTAGTAAATTGCAAAATTGCTTGCACTTACATGTACTTTCCGATAATAAACAAACATAAAGATTGGAATGTGCTTTGCACAAAAAAAAAAAAAAAAAAGAGCATAAACCGCACATCCAAAAATGATACGTTGATCTAAAGCCGCTAGACAAAAATTATCTAACTGAACATGAGGTTCTTAGTTTAACATTCTGATCAGACTGTATGAAGCCCACTGCCATGTCACGGCAAACCTCGTCGTGGGTCGTACCGCTCTAACGGAGTGGAGCCACGCGGCGACCAGCGCCACAGCACCAATGCACCAGCAGGGCAGATGGCCTGTTGCTCCACAGCACCCATGCTACAAGACTGAGTCCCCATGACTCCAGACCGCACCGCCTCACCAGCACAAAGCCACAGCAACAATGGCCGCCACACGGCACCCACACCAAAAATGAAAGGAGCACTGAAACTCACATTCCACCAGCTCTTCAGTGAGAGCCAAAATGGGCTAGACCCCTTACTATGCAGTCTCCTGCTAATTAAAATAAAGATAGGAATATTCCTTTGTAGCCAGGGCCATAATGAACAACCAATTTTTTTTCTATTTTTGCCTCTCCTTTTTTCAGCAGCCATAGGCATTTATTTTTCTCACTGACGTGGTTGTGTAAGGCTTTATTTCATGTACTAATAATTGCATTATGTTTTTAGCACTTTAGCATACATAGAGAGGCATACCTTGAAGCTCATGGAGCCCATTGTAAGAACTGCAACGGGGTCCATAGTTATTTCAAGTCTTTAATAGCATGCTCTTTTCATATACAGTACAGACCAAAAGTTTGGACACACCTTCTCATTCAAAGATTTTTCTGTATTTTCATGACTATGAAAATTGTAGAATCACACTGAAGGCATCAAAACTATGAAAAAACACATGTGGAATTATACATTAAATTTTACAAAAAAGTGTGAAACAACTGAAAATATGTCTTATATTCTAGGTTCTTCAAAGTAGCCACCTTTTGCTTTGATTACTGCTTTGCACGCAGAAAAGGTGAACGGATGGACTCTACATGCCTGGTTCCCACCGTGAAGCATGGAGGAGGAGGTGTGATGGTGTGGGGGTGCTCTGCTGGTGACACTGTTGGGGATTTATTCAAAATTGAAGCGGTGAGCGGTCCAGCTCACCCCAAACCATCTCAATTGGGTTCAGGTCTGGTGTCTGTGGAGGACAGGTCATCTGGCGTAGCACCCCATCACTCTACTTCTTGGTCAAATAGCCCTTACACAGCCTGGAGGTGTGTTTGAGGTCATTGTCCTGTTGAAAAATAAATGATGGTCCAACTAAACGCAAACCGGATGGAATGGCATGCCACTGCAAGATGCTGTGGTAGCCATGCTGGTTCAGTATGCCTTCAATTTTGAATAAATCCCCAACAGTGTCACCAGCAAAGCACCCCCACACCATCACACCACCTCCTCCATGCTTCACGGTGGGAACCAGGCATGTAGAGTCCATACGTTCACCCTTTTCTGCGTGCAAAGCAGTAATTAAAGCAAAAGGTGGCTACTTTGAAGAACCTAGAATATAAGACATATTTTCAGTTGTTTCACACTTTTTTGTAAAGTGTAATGTATAATTCCACATGTGTTAATTCATAGTTTTGATGCCTTCAGTGTGATTCTACAATTTTCATAGCCATGAAAATACAGAAAAATCTTTGAATGAGAAGGTGTGTCCAAACTTTTGGTCTGTACTGTAGGTCGAAGGGACTTTTTGGGGTCCCTTAGGCTCCAGTGCCCAGTTGCGATTGCAACTGTTGTAGTTGCATCCCTGGGTACATATAAATTTAATTCTATAAATACTGATTTTCCTTTGATCGGGTTATTGCATGGACCCTGATGATATGTAATGGGTGACTAGCTCTTTAATTTAAAATTCTGCAAAAAAGTGAGAATTAAATGGATGTAGAAATTTATATCCAGACTGGCTTAAATTTCACATGATGAATGGATTAAACATATGAGCTAATATAACACATGATGTCCATAGTTATTATTCTGTCCCGACCACTTCTCTCATATGTAACACTTTGTACAAAATCCTGCAGATGGGGATGGGGGGATTATTATGGAGGATGAGTGACAGCACCCTCTGTGCTTACAGAACACTGGACAACGGCCAACTTAAATCAATCCAACAGCTTCAGAATATCAAATGCGATTAAAAAATTGAGAAATTAAGAGTTTCAAACTTGTATTTTCTTGGTATAGTTGATTTAATAATTTAATACCTTTTTTATTTTTTACCTTAATTTTTATAACAAGTTTTTCACTATCAGTTCTTGACTGCCATAGAAAAAAAATTGAAGCTGACCAAGTTACAATCAACATTTATATAGATATATTGGGAGCAACCTGCATTAAGTGGAGGAATTTGGGAAGCATAAAAGAAGTGAGAGTATTTTTCCTACCCATCCAAGACACATAAGGAATATTTGTTTGACTTTGCTACATTTTAGTTTTTATCCCTTTCTTTGTTCCTGATTTTAAGACTATGTGGATTCTGCATTGTTAGAGATGAGCAAAAACAGATTTGCATTGTCCTGGTCCAGCTATGGAGTGCCAAAGTGAAATCCGAACCAGGGTCAGGTAAATCTTTTTTGCTCACTGTGATCTTTTTGAAATAAATTATAACAAAAACAAATTGATTAAAACGAATCAACATAGGTATTCCTTGGGCAAGTACAGGACAGAAATATGGTAGTGATAAGCCAAAGAGTTATTACGAATCCGATGCTATTTTATCTGCATCTGTTTATCACTGGCCACAAATCTTACAACATTCATACAGTATCAATACATGCCCTACTTGTAGTTCAGCCTATAACATAGAGTAAATATAGCAAATAATATCATAAAGATAATACTGTAGATAGTGAGACCAGTTCATGAGAACATTCTTGACTTCCAGTTAGACACTTTCTAGGATTACATTGCAAGAATCAAGACAGCTGCATGACATCGTGTGACATATGTCCTAGAAATCTGTAGAAATGAAGAATCAACATCTGTATATATGGAGAAGCTCTATAGCAGAACATGAACCACCAATATGTAGGAATAAGCAGGGAAAGTGGAGCACTCTTTCCAAATGTTTGTACACAAAGAGGGACAGAGAAAAAAAGCCTTAAAGCATATATAGAATATATGAGGATGCCAGACATAGGACCTACCTGTGCAGTTGATGTCCATCTGCATCGCCATCTACATATCAGCATACTTGTTGTCCAGCATTGTAAGGGCAAGGAGTGCGACATCTGGTTGCTGCTTAGACTATTGATTATGGCAATTACTTGATCCAGCTCAGGAAGCCCACTACTTGTCTGGGCAACAAAGTTTCTGGTGCCCAGTATGTGTATGTGAGGATATTATCAGTTTTATTAGTCTGATTTTTTTTTTTCGTGGGGTTCGGGGATGGAACCAGAACGCTTCTCTCTTTATGCTTTAGGATAAGATATATATATACATATATATATTGTTATCCCACAACCTGGAATTTCACTGGCTTTTCTTAGGGTTTGCATCAGTTCAGTTCTTTGTTGAGTCTCCTTTTGTAGCAATTAAAGCTGCAATTATCTTTGGATAAGTCTCTATGAGCTTTCCACATCTTGCCACTTGGATTTTGCCCATTCCTCAAGGCAAAACTGCTCCAGCTCCTTCAAGTTAGATGGTTTCCTCTGGTGAACAGCAATCGTCAAGTCTGACCTCAGATTCTCAATTGGATTATGGTCTGGGCTTTAACTAGGCCACTCCCAAACATTTACACGTTTCCCCTTAAATCACTCAAGTATTGTTTTACCAGTATGCTTTGGATCATTGTCTTGTTGGAAGATGAACCTCCATCCTAGTCTCAAATCACTTACAGACTGAAACAGGTTTTGCTCAAGAATAGCCCTGTATTTCGTACCATCCATCTTCCCCTCAACTAGGACCATTTTTCCTGTCCCTGCTAGCCAAAAAGCATACCCACAGCATGGTGCTTCCACCACAGTGTATCACTGTTGGGATGGTGTTTTTATGGTCATGAGCTGTGTTGGCTTGGCACCAAACATAGCATTAACCTTGGTAGCCAAAAAGTTCAATTTTGGCCTCATCTGACCACAGCTCCTTCCTCCATACATTTAGGGAGCATCCCACATGTCTTAAGCAAACTCGAACAAGCCTTACAATTTTTGTGTAAGTAAAGGCTTTTTTCTGTCCACTCTCCCATAAAGGCCACCTCTATGGAGTGCACGGCTTCTTGTGGTCATATGAGCAGACAATCCAGTCTCTGGGAACTCTGCAGCTCCTTCAGGGTTACCTTTGGTCTCTGAGCTGTATCTCTAATTAAGGCGTCCCTTGCCCGGGCTGGGGGTTTTGGTAGGCGGCCCACTCTTGACAAGTTTGTTGTGGTACCATGTTCTTACCATTTGATGATAATGGATTTGATGGTGCTGCAGGAGATCATCAGAGATTGGGAGATTTTTTTTATAACCCGATCCTGACTTGTACTTCTCAACAACTTTGTCCCTGACTTGTTTGGAGATCTATTTGGCCTTCATGGTGTTGTTTGGCTAGTGTTGCCTCTTGCTTATTGTGTTGCAGCCTCCATGGCCTTTCAGAAAAGGTATGCATTTACTGACAGACCATGTGACCCTAAGATTGCAAAAAACCCCAGAAAAATAGGCCCCCAAAATATAATTTTTAATGCAATATACTTAATTCCACAGAACTTTACAAACATCTTAACCACTTTCCCCATTGAGGCTCACAATCTAGATTCCCTATCAGTATGTCTTTGAAGTGTGAGAGGAAACCTACTCCAACACAGGAAGAACATAAAAACTCCTTTCAGATGTTGTCCTCAGTGGATTTGAACCCAGGACTCCAGCGCTGACAAGTAACAGTGCTAACCACTGAGCCACCATGCTGCATATTTTTCATGGGACACAAGTTTTTGTACAAACTGTTTATATACCTACATATTTTTCATTTTCCCCTTTACACAAGACATTGTAAATGCAGAACATACAGTATTTGGGTCTTCACAATGGTAATTTTCAATCTAGGCAGTAATGATTAAGGTTGTGTTCACAACTGCATTATAGTTTATGCTTATAATAACAGTTCCAAACATCACCTGATGGACCCCATATCCTTATAATAGGGTCTATTGGTATTCAGTTGAGAGTTTTCATTTCAAGAATAGTAAATCATGGAGTGCCAACCACAGATGTGACCATAACCCAAGTAGTTATTTTTGTTTTGAATGTTTGAAAAATTTGTTCAAATTTGTTCAAAAAAATTTTTTCGGAGAGTTTGGACGCAAACCCCGATGTGGATCCCTTTTTGTAGGAAGGGACCAACGAACATGTGACAAAATGCAATATGTAAGCTCCCTCAGCAATAATTATTTGGGCTTCACAAGTCTTCTGTATTTATCATTCTGTTCACTTTTCCACTTGCACAGTCCATTTTAAGAGCTGACAAAGGGAATAAGTGATTCTATGCATCAGTTATGCAAACATAAGCAGAGGGGCCCCCCTGATTTTTATTTGGTGCGTCTGGTCTTTGTTTTTCAGAAGGCGGAAAAAAATTCTGCATCCAGGACTTTTTTTTTCCATTCTAAAAAATGGAAGACAGAAACCAGATGGACCCTTCTGTTTCCGTTTGTACAACTGATGCTGCAGATCACTTATTCCGTTTGTCTGTTCCTAAAGTTGAAAAGATACATAACATTTTCAAACAGACATGTGGATGGAACCTAATGGTCCGTTTCCACTAGTGGATGGCGGCAGTCAAACGACCGCTGATCGGATACATGGAAGCCGATCGGCAGTCGCTTACTGGCCTGTTTAGACAGGTCAACTGTACAGATATGATCGTTCTGCGCACATAGGATATTGTTGTTCTCGGCAGCACATGAGCTTTTTACAAAGAACGATGTGCTACCAAGAATGATTACTTTTAAGCAAGCTTTGCTTGTTCATCAGGTGATTCGCAGCCCGGTTCATTATCAATAATAGGTGTTAGAAAGACTTGCTTCCTGAGGGCCCCGTCTCACATAGCGAGATTGCTAGCGAGATCGCTGCTAAGTCACAAGTTTTGTGACGCAACAGCGATCTCAGCAGCGATCTCGCTATGTCTGACACGTACCAGCGATCAGGCCCCTGCTGTGAATCGCTGGTCATGTCAGAAATGCCTGGACTATTTTTTGATTGCTGGTCTCACGCTGGCCAGCATGCATCGCTGTGTGTGGCAGGCAGGAGACCAGCAATCAGCTGGTAACCAAGGTACACATCGGGTTTCCAGATGCGGGGCTGTGCCTGGAAACCCGATGTGTACGTTGGATACCAGCGCGCTGCTGCAGGGGAGCTGGTAACCAAGGTACACATCAGGTTTCCAGGCACCGCGCAGCACTTGGAAACCCGATGTGTACCTTGGTTACCAGCTCCCTGCATCAGTGGGCTGGTATCCAACGTACACTGCGAGTTACTAAGCGACGTTACCCGCAGTGTCGCTGTCCTGATCGCTGCCTGAGCTGCCTGTTTGGCAGCTCAGCAGCGATCATGTAGCGATACACCAGCGATCCTGACAAGTGCATATCGTTGTCGGGATCGCTGATGCGTCGCTATGTGAGATGGGGCCCTAAGGCTAATGTTCACACATTGCATTTTTGATGTGTTTTATCTCTGCAGGCTAAACCTGCTTTCTTAGTAGTAAAGAAGCAACATCTAAAAAGCAGGTTTTGCTGAGTGTTTGCCATGTTTTTTGTGGCGATTTTGCTGCGTTTTTGCTACTTTTTTACTGCGCTTTTGTCAGGGTACATTTGTCTCTTGCGCTTGCTATAAAGTTTAGCGCATAAAAAATTATCTGATTCAACTTCAATAGGTTTTGGCACCAAAAATGCAGCAAAACCTGATACCTATGTTATTTGCAGCGTTTTTGCAGCTTTTTTTGCACCACCCATTGCTCTTAATAGGTGAAAAACACTGAAAAAATGCAGGCATCAGGCTTTGCGTCATTTTTGGTGCCAAAACCTGAAACAAGCAACATGCTTACATTTTGCAAAAACACGCCTCTTTGACAAAGCAGTCAAGAATGAAAAAAAGGTGTGCGCATGAGATTGCTGAAATCTCATAGACTTTGCTGGTACTGTAAAATTCAGCTAAAAATTTGTGTCACGTACCCGCTTCTCAGCACGTGATTTGGTGTTGCACCTGCAAGGGTTAATCTATCTCCTCTCACTCAGTCCAGCATTCACCCTCTCTGTCTTATGCTGCAATGTGAGTGTTAATCACACCCTGACACAGACCATGCACCCCGCTTCATACACGCTGCCACCACTCACCGAACACACGGGCAATGAGTCCCGGAATTACTACTACTACTGTCTGGCAATCACCAGGATCATACACTCTAAGGCTATGGATTCTTTTAGAGCATACATGGTTCAAACTTAAAAACATTTTAAGCTTTAATAGAAAAGATACAGTGCTTACAATAAAAGTGAATAAAAAATATGGAAATAAAAAGTGACATACAAATATGCTATGCAGTGATAAAATAAAAGGGGAGAAACTTACTGAAATATCTAAATTTTGCAGTCTGGTATTCTGCTCCCTGATGGGGGGATGAATATGAACTGGATCACATTAGCTTGGCTGTCCCTCAATCTGTGAACCGACTTCCTTTGTGTAAGGAATAATTTATAGATTTAACCTGGAGATCAGATTTCTCGACCAGCCTCTCATGTTAATATTCTAATTCCTGGTTTGTGACTGGACCATGGCTACTTTACCTATGAATACATTATTTTTTTCTCAAAACACTCTTTGTGTAACGTTTCTTTCTCATAGTAAATAGAAATTATCAGACTGCAATTTGGTGTCTCCCTTCAAAAGGCATCAGAGATGTGAAATGGTCCTTATTTGGTGCCTTCCCAAGAAGGCACCCTGGGGTCTAAAACTGCCCTTTCTCAGGATAACATATGCTATCACCTTTGTGAGACCTGCCGCCTAAGGACAGATGCTAGTTAACTGCCATACATCGCCTACAAATACATAGTTCTACTTCAATTTGCATAAAAAATGCACATTAAAAAATGGTGCAAAAAAGCAACATGTGAACATAGCCTAAGGCTGTGTTTCCATGGTCCGGAAACACAGCGCTTTGGACGGAGCGGAAAGTCCGCTCTGCCCAAAGCCCCGCCCCCTACTGAACGCGCGGTCAATCCGGATGTGTTCATGGAACACATCCGGAACACATGCGGAATGACCGCAGGGCTACATAGCCCTGTGTTATTTCCCTTAGGCTACATTCCCACAATGAAATTTTGGTGAGTTTTTGTTGTTGAAGATTTTCTGCAGCATTTCTACATCTATTAGGTTACTTGCATTTTTTTATTGTGTTTTAAGTTATTTTTTTACATGCATTTTTATCCAGTTATTGACTTTGTGCTTTTTGTCTCTTTTTGGTATGTCATGTTTTAAACAAAGCTGCTTCGCTTTTGATAATTCCTGGTATTTGGGTTTTTTTTTAAACTTGTTTCATAATCATGTGTGGGGTCTTTAGTACATGCATTTTTTACCTACAGAATTTCTGCATCTAATGCTATTCTTTGTGATAAATCTACACATAAAAATCAGCACACCTGCATAACAAATTCACATGGTGCAGATTTCAAATATGCAACGCAGGTCAGCTTGTGCTGCATAAAAAAATCATAATGGGCGTGAGATTTCTATCTGCACTTGGCTTGAACTATAAGACACTGTGGTTTTTGCGCAGCGAAAATACGCAGTGTGAAAAATACACCAAATACTTATTGTGGGAACTTAGGGCTTATTCACACTTTCAAGAAAAACGGACTTATTATTCTAATCAGATTGTGGTGTGAGTGTCATCTGATTTTCTGGTAAATGGAGAAATTAAAACATTTTTTTTTTTCCATCTCTATTTTGACAATCTATGGAAATCGGACTGCACTTGAATGACATCTGAGTGTGGTCCGATTTTTTTCACGGACCCTTTGACTTGCATTGCCGATTTTGATCCGACCCTCAGACATGTCTCCGCGATTGTCACGGACATGTGAGTGGACTATAACAGGTAGGCCGGAGTCACACAAAATGACAAAAAATAGGACCGTTTTAGTCGGTCGATTATCGGACCAAAATGTAATCAACAGACATCCGCCTGGCATCCGATTTTCCTTCAAAGATGCGATTTAGTCGCATGTGTCCGTACCTTGTAACATCCGATTTCCATCCGACCAGCGTTTTTTTTGTTGCAGCTTCCCAAAAAGGACCAATAACGGTTTTGAGGCCTGATACTCATTTAAATCATCAGGCAGAGCTATATTTAAGTGCTCTGCTACAGGTGTGACCCTCCCACCTTTGCACTGGTGTCATTTTGTTCCTTGTGCTTAGTGCTTTCTAGTTGCTTTATCCAAACATGAGCGACACACTCAGATTAAGGCTATGTGCACACGTTGCGGTTTTTTAGCGGTTTTGCCGCGGTTTTTCGCGGCGGAAACGGGTTTTTCCGGCGATTCCGCCACCATAGGAATGCATTGAACCGCTTACTTTCTGCATGTGGCTGTGCCCACCATGCGGAAAGTAAGCGGTTCATGTGCGGATGGTACCCAGGGTCTGGAAGAGAGGAGACTCTCCTCCAGGCCCTGGGTACCATATCCATGTAAAAACAATAATTAAAATAAAAAATAATGATATTCTCACCTTCCGGCGGCCCCGCAGCTTTCCCGCCTCTCAGCGACGCTCCCGCCAATCGCGTTCCCAGGAGTGCATTGCGAGATCACCCAGATGACGTAGCGGTCTCGCGAGATGCTACGTCATCGGGATGATTGCCGCAAAGGACTCCTGGGAACGGAACTTGCCCGGAGCGTCGCTGAGAGGCGGGAAAGCTGCGGGGGCCGCCGGAAGGTGAGAATATCATTATTTATTATTTTTTTAAATTATTTTTACATTAGATCTTTTTACTATTGATGCGACATAGGCGGCATCAATAGTAAAAAGTTGGTCACACGAGTCAAACACTTGTTTGACTCGTGTGACCACCCTGTCAGATAGCTTGTAAAACGCTAGCGTTCTGCAAGCTAATTCCGCTTGCAAAACGCTAGTGTTTAGCGGGAATACGCGTACATATAATATGCGGATTTCCCGTGGCAGGGAGGTGCGGAATTGCCGCGGAAATTTCCATGGCAATTCCGCAACGTGTGCACATAGCCTTACTCCCACTGAGCGTGTGCTTTTCCATTGGGTTATATCCGACGTTTTGGGGAGCCATATCCTGTGATATCCTGTGATCCCAGAAGACGCAGAAGAATGTGGGTACATCCACTTTTGACAAGAAGGATAACTAAAGGGCATTTTCACCACCTATATTTGTCACTGTGTAGCCATGGAGATAAGTTTTTCCAATATTGTCGAATGAGCATAGCTACCTTTGATACGTTGCTTGACATTGTGCGCCCTGGGATCACATTTCAGGACACCATGATGAGAAAAGCAATTTCTGCAGAGGAACGCCTTCTCCTAACAATAAGTTATGTGTGTCAACGACATGTTGATGATGTTTGCGTCGACATAGTCACTTTGCAAGTGTTGTAGCACACTTATTGTACACTTATAATGTGAGTAATGTATTTCTCAAGCTTACCAATCTAAATTATTGGCTTTGGTCTATTCCACAGAAGGCATGGCTTGTAATATCATTTACAGCATGCGTGCTTTAAGAAACTGAAGCATTGTAAGTGTTGTGAATGCTGTGTTTCTTCTTTTTGTTGCTGATGTCTCCATGTTCTATGTTCTATGTGTGTTACAGGTTCCTTTCTACTGGCATGTCCTACGCTGCTCTGCACTTAGAGTTCTTAATAGGGCGATCAACAATTTCAGGCATTGTGCGGTCAACTTGTGTGGAAATTTGGAGCAGACTACATCAAGACGTCATGCCTGAGCCCAAAATGTGTGACTGGTTGAGGATAGCACAGGGTTTTGAAGAAAATTGCCAGTTTCCTCACTGTATAGGAGCCCTTGACGGGAAGCACATACGTGTTCGTAAGCCTCCAAACTCAGGCTCCCAATTCTTCAATTATAAGCAATATTTTTCGGTAGTATTGTTGGTCTTGGTCGACACAAACTACAGACATTGGGGCCTATGGAAGGACTGGAGACTCAAGAGTCTTCAATACTTTCATAATGGGTAGGCGGATACGAAATAACCAACTGGACCTACCTCCAGCAAGTCAACTTACAGACTCTATTCCAGAACGTGTGCCTTATGTTATAATAGCGGATGAGGCATTTCAATTAACCCGTAATGTTATGAGGCCATATCCCTGTCGCTATCTCACCCATCGGCGTAGAATATTTAATTGTCGCCTGTCACATGCTCGACGGCTGGTGGAGTGCACATTTGGAATTCTTTGTGCTAAATGGCGGGTACTTCAATTTGCAATTCAACTCAATGAAGACAATGTTAATGTGGTCCTCAAAGCATGTGTGGTCCTACATAGTTTTTGTAGAATCCATGAATGCTCCTCACAAGATGTGGGTGACATTGCCTCTGTTAATGTGTGTATGCCTATGTCACCACCCATCCATCCCCGTCGTCCACCTTCAGCCCTAAAAGTACGTGATATGTTCACTCAATATTTTTTGTCCCTTGAGGGTGCTACTGCCTGGCAAGAGGAGGCATTATTACAGATGTGTAGTGTGCCTATGTTGCTCTGTCATAAAGACACTTTGCTTCACCTAATTGTAGATGTTGTGTTGTTTTTGGTCTCATGTTGTGTCTAAGTTACGCAGTCCATCAGGTATTGAAATAATCACATACAATCAATGCGACTTCAACATTATTTTTATGTATTATGTCATGTTTAGTCGCTGGAAACATAATGCAAAAGGACTAATGTGTCCTAAGCTTTTTTGAACATATTTGCTGCTAAATTGGCAGCAGTAAAACAAAGTACAATCTTAATAACTTAAAACAAAAACATAATAAATACATTACATATATAACTGGTGGTAGGTGTGGGGTGGTGAAGGTGGAGGGCCAGCTTGTGAGGGCTGGCTATACTGCTCTCCAGCCACTGTGTCACCATGAGTGGTGGCTGACTGTGCAGTTTGCTGGCTGCTTCTTGCTTGCTCTTGATGGGGGTTTGGGTAAGGGAAGGTTGGGAACTGTTGTGGGTAGTGTCATGTGTGCATTGCCACGAAGATCGTCGCGGTTGCACATTTTGACTTCTCACAGCTGAGCTGCTGTTTCTTTGTGTTTGGCAGCTAGGGAGTTAATTCTGTCTGTGCTCGGTGCTGGGACTGGGTGCAGTTTCTCCCGGCTGCAATTGATTATTTGTTGATTGGTTTCCTTTAAATTCCTGGTTGTCTGCTTGGGGAGTTGCCAGTGAAACCTTCATGCAGACCACAGATAGGAATGAATCTGTATAGACTTTAGTTGTGAGCTCCTTATTGTTCTAAGCTCAACTTGGTTAGAGTTTATTTCCCAGACCATTTATGTTCCTTTGGTGTTTGAGTGTGTATGCAAGCGAGTGTTATCCTGTCTGTCTTATATGTCTAATCTGTGTATTTAGCTAAGATCAGCCCATATCCCTTTGGTGGTAGTCAGGACCCTTCTTAGGACTGATTACAGGGTTCAGGGTCTGATAGGAGATAGGGTTAGGTTGGAGACTTGGACCTCTGAACCATTATCAGTACCTCCAAGGTGAGGGATTAGTTAGGACCCCAGTTTAGGGTCAGGTTAGATCCCGGTCCACCTCTTTCCTGTTTCAGCTCATCTAGTCCTCAAGATTAACCCTGAGTTCAGCAGATATCGTGTCAGGTAAATCTATTCTATACTTACATGCTGATGTTGCTATACTAGTTGTTGTATAGAGTGTTGTTCCTGTATTAATAGTTTACTGACATTGTATACATATCATTAGACAGCGTGACATTTTCACTGGCCCTAAAAATTATCTCCAGTTACCATGGATCCAGTAGCCCAGCTGGCTCTGCAGTTGCAGGGATTATCCATGGAGCTGACGGACATTAAGTCCAAAGTTTTGTCTCCCCTGGAGCAAACCAGAGTTGAACCTAAGGTTGCTCTCCCGGACAGGTTCACTGGTGGGCGAGACAAATTTTTCACCTTCCGGGAGGCATGTAAATTGTATTTTCGGCTTCGGCCTCGATCATCAGGGAGTGAGGAGCAGAGAGTGGGAATTGTTATCTCACTTCTGCAAGGGGACCCTCAATCCTGGGCATTTTCCCTTCCTCCGGGATCCCCGGCTCTACTGTCTGTAGATCAATTTTTTACTGCCCTGGGATTGGTATATGATGACCCAGATCGGGTCTCTCTTGCTGAGACAAAATTACGTAAGATACAGCAGGGAGATCGTCCGGCAGAGGAATTTGCTTCTGAGTTTCGTAGATGGGCCACAGATACTCAGTGGAATGACCCAGCTCTTAGGAGCCAGTGTTGTCATGGGCTTTCTGATAAATTAAAAGACGTTTTGGCTCAGTATGAGTCTCCTCCTTCTCTGGAGGCTGCTATGGCCTTAGCTATCCGTACTGATAGACGGCTTCGGGAGAGGGGTGAGGTAACCCCACTCCCTGTTGTTTGTCCACCTACCACTAAAGTCCCTTATGTTGAGGTTCCCCTTGTCTGTTCAGATGAGCCTATGCAGTTGGGAGGGACATCATTTCGTAGGAGGGGATTGGCGGTACGCCTCAGGACTAGAAGATGTTTTTTCTGCGGGAAAGAGGGACATTTTGTTGGAGAATGTCCATCCCGTGCCTTGTTGAGCCAAAAGTCGCCGGAAAACTGTTAATCCCAGGTTGTGTGGTGGACGACAACCTGGGAGTATGTATTTCATCCGCCAGTTCTTCTCAGTTCCTTGTACCAGTGGAGGTGGTAGTTGGTACGAGAGTGGTGTAATGTATGTAGTACAGTTCATATAGCGTCTTGTGCTTGGGTGCGATGAACATACATGAGACACAGGTTTGATATAGAAAAGTCCTGTATTACTTCATACAAGTTGGCAGAAATAGTCACACAGTTTGCAGACACAGAAACAGGAGACACAGCAGGCCAGAGCAATCCAAGCTCAGCAATCACTCTCCAATACAGATTCAGGATCTTCTTCTCTGTTACCGTAAGTCCATGCAAACGTGGGTCTTTCAAAGAGCAGGGTTCAGAGTCCACAAGTGCTTCAGAGTTCCTCAGTAGGAATAGCTGGAGTACAAGGTCCAAGGCTTACAGGAGTCAAGTCACAGGTTCACTGCAGGCTAGATTCTGAAGCACTGATTGCTCAGCTGTGGCTGCTTAAGAAGCAAAGGAGAGAATCAGGGCGGGAACATGCAAGCTGGAAACTCCATTTTGACTGAGGGCAAGATAGCTGCAGCAAGACAGAAAGTAAAATGGCTGACGAACAAACTGAGTTTCAGGAATATATACATAGAACCTTACAAGTGGAGAGATTGTCTGTTCTTCTTGATAGTGGTTCCGGGGCTAATCTGGTTGACGCTCAGTTTGCTCAGGCTCAAGGTATGCATCTGAGTGTATTGGTCAAACCGATCCCTATATTCTCCATTGACGCCAGGCCTCTCGGCCAAGGTAGCTTTGTTCATGAGGTTCATAACATTGACCTTCGGGTAGGGGCAATACATAGGGAACAATTATCTTGTTATGTGTTGGAGGGTCTACCTACTCCCATTGTGTTGGGACTTCCTTGGTTGGTTAAACATAACCCTGTGATTAATTGGCAGTCCAGAGAAATAAGCCAATGGGGTGAGTTTTGCAAAAGCAACTGCATGAACACAGTCATCAGTGCGGTCGTGCCTAGTACATTGCCTCCTTTTTTGGAGGATTTTGGGGATGTTTTGTCTGAGGAGGGGTGTCAGGAGTTGCCTCCTCATCGCGTGTATGACTGCTCTATTAATCTCCTTCCTGATGCTAAGTTGCCTAAAGCTAGGTTGTATAATCTTTCTGGTCCTGAGAGGCAGGCTATGAAAGATTATATTTCTGAAAGTCTGGCCAAAGGGCATATTAGACCTTCATCTTCCCCAGTAGCCGCGGGGTTCTTCTTTGTGAAGAAGAAGATGGAGGCCTACGCCCTTGCTTGGATTTCCGCGAACTTAATCGGATTACTGTTCGAGATCCGTATCCACTCCCTCTTATTCCTGATCTCTTCAATCAAATTGTTGGCGCCAAATGGTTTTCTAAATTGGATCTCAGGGGGGCGTATAATCTGATTAGGATAAAAGAGGGGGATGAGTGGAAAACGGCGTTTAACACGCCGGAGGGACATTATGAGAACCTAGTCATGCCTTTTGGTCTGACTACTGCACCAGCAGTATTCCAACATTTTGTTAATGACATTTTTCGTCACCTTGTGGGGCTGTTTGTGGTTGTATATTTGGACGACATTTTAATTTACTCGCCAGATCTTGTGTCTCATCAGGAGCATGTGAGACAGGTGTTGCAGATCTTGCGAGACAATAAATTATACGCCAAACTGGAGAAGTGTGTATTTGCCGTACAGGAACTTCAGTTTTTGGGTTTTTTGGTGTCAGCCTCCGGTTTCCGTATGGACCCTGAAAAGGTGAGAGCAGTGCTTGAATGGGATCAGCCAGGGGATCTTAAGGCTCTGCAGCGTTTTTTGGGGTTTGCTAACTACTACCGGAAATTTATTTGTAATTTCTCATCTGTCGTCAAACCTCTCACTGACATGACAAGAAAAGGGACGGATTTTTCTAAATGGTCGGACAAAGCTTGCCAAGCCTTTTCCTCTTTGAAGAAATGTTTTGCTTCGGCACCCGTTCTCATCCAACCAGATGCATCTCAGCCGTTCATTGTGGAGGTGGATGCGTCTGACGTAGGGGTGGGTGCTATATTGTCCCAGGGTCCGTCCCCTGGTAAATGGCATCCGTGCACTTTCTTTTCTAAGAAATTGTCGTCCGCCGAAAGGAATTATGATATCGGCAATAGGGAACTTTTGGCCATTAAGTTAGCTTTTGAAGAATGGCGTCACTTTTTGGAGGGGGCAGTCCACCCGGTTACCGTTATTACTGATCACAAGAACCTGTTGTATTTGGAATCCGCTAAGCGTCTGAATTCCAGACAAGCTCGATGGTCGTTGTTTTTTACCAGGTTTAATTTTGTCGTCACTTATCGCCCGGGGTCTAAGAATGTAAAGGCTGATGCTTTGTCTCGCAGTTTCCCAGGGGCCGGGAAAACGGATAACCCGAGTCCTATCCTTCAGGAGGGGGTGGTAGTGTCGGCTGTATTTTCTGAGCTTGAGGAGGAGGTGTTAGAGGCTCAGGGGGACGCCCCTGCAGGACCTCCAGGGAGACTGTTTGTCCCAAATCTGTTGAGACAAAAGGTTATTGAGGCACATCATAATTCTGCTCTAGCAGGACATCCAGGGAGTAAGGCTACTTTAGATCTCCTTTCTCGCCGGTTTTGGTGGCCTAATGCTAATAAAGATGTTATAACTTTTGTCGCGTCATGTGGGGTGTGTGCTCGCTCTAAAACTCCTCATACCCGTCCGTCTGGGACCCTTTTACCCTTGAAACTTCCAGAGCGTCCATGGACTCATTTATCTATGGACTTCATTACGGACCTTCCTCCGTCGTCAGGGAATACTGTCATACTGGTGGTTGTTGACAGGTTCAGTAAGATGGCACATTTTGTTGCTCTTCCTGCACTCCCTAATGCTAAAACTCTGGCGCAGGTGTTCATTAGGGAGATCGTTAGACTTCATGGGTTGCCTTCTGATGTGGTGTCAGATAGGGGGTCTCAGTTTGTGTCCAAATTTTGGAGGGCATTTTGTTTACGTCGGGGGATGCAATTGTCATTTTCCTCGGCTTTTCATCCGCAGACCAATGGTCAGACAGAGCGTCTGAATCAGAGCTTAGAGACATATCTCCGGTGTTTTGTCTCAGAGAACCAAGAGGACTGGTCTTCTTTCTTGCCTCTGGCAGAGTTCGCTCTTAACAACAGGCGGAGCGAGTCCACTGGTAAGTCCCCGTTTTTTGGGGCATATGGTTTTCATCCCCAGTTTTGTACTTTCAATGGGGGGGGCCCTTCTGGGGTTCCTGAGGAGGAGCGTTTCTCGTCGTCACTTGCTTCTGTGTGGAGAGGTGTATTGAATAATCTGAGTGCGATGGGGAACCGTTACAAACGTATGGCTGATAGGAGAGTTTCTGGTCCAGATCTGAATGTGAACGATCTGGTATGGTTGTCTACCAGGAATATAAAACTTAAAGTGCCCTCCTGGAAACTGGGTCCCAGATTCATCGGGCCGTACAGGATCAGTTCCATAATTAATCCTGTGGCATTTCGTCTGGACCTCCCTCCTACGTTTAAAATTCATAATGTGTTCCACAAGTCATTACTTAAAAGGTATGTGGCACCAGTCATACCGTCACCTCTACCTCCTCCTCCTGTGTTGGTCAATGGTAACTTGGAATTTCAAGTATCAAAGATCATTGACTCACATCTGAATCGCCGGTCCCTTCAGTACTTGGTGCATTGGAAGGGGTATGGTCCAGAGGAGAGGACGTGGGTCCCTGCGTCTGATGTTAACGCAGATCGTTTGGTTCGGACCTTCCACAGAACTCACCCGGGCAGGCCTGGCCCTGAGGGTCCGGAGGCCCCTCGTAGAAGGGGGGGTACTGTCATGTGTGCATTGCCACGAAGATCGTCGCGGTTGCACATTTTGACTTCTCACAGCTGAGCTGCTGTTTCTTTGTGTTTGGCAGCTAGGGAGTTAATTCTGTCTGTGCTCGGTGCTGGGACTGGGTGCAGTTTCTCCCGGCTGCAATTGATTATTTGTTGATTGGTTTCCTTTAAATTCCTGGTTGTCTGCTTGGGGAGTTGCCAGTGAAACCTTCATGCAGACCACAGATAGGAATGAATCTGTATAGACTTTAGTTGTGAGCTCCTTAGTTGTTCTAAGCTCAACTTGGTTAGAGTTTATTTCCCAGACCATTTATGTTCCTTTGGTGTTTGAGTGTGTATGCAAGCGAGTGTTATCCTGTCTGTCTTATATGTCTAATCTGTGTATTTAGCTAAGATCAGCCCATATCCCTTTGGTGGTAGTCAGGACCCTTCTTAGGACTGATTACAGGGTTCAGGGTCTGATAGGAGACAGGGTTAGGTTGGAGACTTGGACCTCTGAACCATTATCAGTACCTCCAAGGTGAGGGATTAGTTAGGACCCCAGTTTAGGGTCAGGTTAGATCCCGGTCCACCTCTTTCCTGTTTCAGCTCATCTAGTCCTCAAGATTAACCCTGAGTTCAGCAGATATCGTGTCAGGTAAATCTATTCTATACTTACATGCTGATGTTGCTATACTAGTTGTTGTATAGAGTGTTGTTCCTGTATTAATAGTTTACTGACATTGTATACATATCATTAGACAGCGTGACAGGTAGTCATAATATGACTGCCCACTTAGACTGTAGCCCCCAAAATGCCCATGTCTACCATACCCATGTTGTGGCCAGCATTGAAGATTGGGTATGGTCGAGTGGGCATATTGAGAATGGCCACTCTGTCCCATCTGTTGTTACCTGTTGTGTTCCACTTTGATAGGACTCAGTTTGAGGAGGAGGAGTTGGTCTCTGTGGTCCACAAGGAGGAGGTGGAGGAGGAGCATGATGATGAGGAGGAGGAGGCTGATCAGAGGCTGATGCAGACTCCCCTTGCTGGCTTCCCAACAAACGTAGTAGATTTTCATTGGAACGTTGCCACCTATCCAGTAAATCTACTACGTTGTTGGGATCATTTGGTGGGGTTCCTGCATCCAGCACAATTTGTAGCCCAGCTCTGATCTGTGCTGACGAGGAATGGCCCTGAGGTACCGAGCCAGACTGCGTACAAATGCCTCCTCCCCATCATCATGGGCAACAGTGGACAAGTAGTCAAGAACTCCTCTGTCCACCTGCCTCCTTGTGGCAGAACCAACTCCTTCTCTTCTATGCCTGGCTCACTGTGACACAACTGCAGGAGGCGAAGCCACATCCTGTGGCCTACCAGGACTGCTGCTGAGGGGAGGGTCTTGGGACTCTAGAGGCAAGCTCTTTGACTCCACTGCTGGTGGTGGTGGTGGTGATGCTGCTGCTGCACTTGCTGCTGATGACGGCCCAGCCTCCTCAACATCCCCCACGGGGTCAATCACTGCCTCAGAGTCAGAAGCTGGCTCTCTCTCTGTAAGGTTTGACTCCGTGCTAGAGATGAAAAAATTTTGTTTACAATTTATACAAAAATCTAGCAATACAATTTCTCCAGACATTAACTTACAGTCGCACATCCATAGCTGGGGCCAGAAAATTCAGTCTATCATAATAGACATATTTTCTTTTACTGCTTGCTGGTGCCCCACTGCGCCCCCTCAGCTGTCTCTCTCGCCTGTAGCAGTCTCTACAGCTGCGCCAACGCCTTGTAACATCTGACACTGAAAAAGTAACGGATAAAAGCAAAAATTATACTTATCTGCCCTTGTAATGTAGTAAAAACAGAAGTACCGTACACCAGCAATATTATCCTTTTTGGCCTGTTATGTGTACACAACACCACTACAAATTGTATGTAGGTAATATAACAAGTTAATATTACAAGGGTTCATACATACAAAGCTCTATGAGATATGTGTCACAATAATGACCATTTATTTGGGACACAGCGATGGCATTAACAAAAGGGACACATATTAAGTACTTCACCTACGCAGTGGCGTAGCGTGGGGGGGGCGGGGGGGGCGGTCCGCCCCAGGCGGCACGTGTGTGTGGGGGCGGCACCCTTTCCTTGCCCTCCGTCTCTACAGCATTAGCCTCACAGCAGCTAGCAATGACGCTGCTATTGCTGTAGTCTTCTGTGCCCACAGGACCTGTGATGAGGTCACAGGAGGGGAGGAGTCAGGGGTCAGATGATCAGTGTCCTCCAGTGCTATTGCTATAGTCTTCTGTGCCCACAGGACCTGTGATGAGGTCACAGGAGGGGAGGAGTCAGGGGTCAGATGATCAGTGTCCCCCTTGTGTGCAAGACTCTGCTGTGATGTTGTCATGGTGCTGGATTAGGGTAAGTTTGTGTGTGTGTGTGGGGGTCGGGACTTGGGTTTACAGTGTGGATGTAGCAGAGCCGTGTGTATGAGGTGTACGGAGCGGAGCCGTGTGTGTACGAGGTGTACGGAGCAGAGCCGTGTGTGTACAAGGTGTGCGGAGCCGTGTACAGAGCGGAGCCGTGTGTGCGGAGCCGTGTGTGTACGAGGTGTACGGAGCGGAGCCGTGTGTACAAGGTGTACGGAGCGGAGCCGTGTGTACAAGGTGTACGGAGCGGAGCCGTGTGTACGTGGTGTACGGAGCGGAGCCGTGTGTGTACGAGGTGTACGGAGCGGAGCCGTGTGTATAAGGTGTACGGAGCGGAGCCGTGTGTGTACGAGGTGTACGGAGCGGAGCCGTGTGTACGAGGTGTACGGAGCGGAGCCGTGTGTGTACGAGGTGTACGGAGCGGAGCCGTGTGTGTATGAGGTGTACGGAGCGGAGCCGTGTGTACATGAGGTGTACGAAGCGGAGCCGTGTGTACATGAGGTGTACGGAGCGGAGCCGTGTGTACATGAGGTGTACGGAGCGGAGCCGTGTGTGTACGAGGTGTACGGAGCGGAGCCGTGTGTGTACGAGGTGTACGGAGCGGAGCCGTGTGTGTACGAGGTGTACGGAGCGGAGCCGTGTGTGTACGAGGTGTACGGAGCGGAGCCGTGTGTGTACGAGGTGTACGGAGCGGAGCCGTGTGTGTACGAGGTGTACGGAGCGAAGCCGTGTGTGTACGAGGTGTACGGAGCGGAGCCTTGTGCGTGTGAGGTGTGTGGAGCGGAGCCGTGTGTGTACAGGGCCACAAAGAGCGGAGCCGCGCATGTACAAGGGTCCTGTTACTTGCGGGATCTGTGTGCTTGGGGGCTGCAGGGGGGAAGGATGGGTGCCATTATGTGCATGGGTCTGCGTGCGGACGGAGCGAATGCTGTTATCTGTGTAGGGCTGGGTCCCTGTCCCGCTGTCCTGGCCGGGAGTTTACTTTCCCGCATTAGAATCGTACATGCGGAAACCCGGGGACCTCCCACACGTTCTGGCAGCCACATGTCACGTTCCACCGGAGGTGACGTGCTGTAAGTCAGCTGAACGCTGGAAATGACCGCTGACCTCATTTCCGGCGGTCAGCTTACAGCAGCAGGTACTGTAACTCGTTCTCGGGAGAGTCTTCAGAACGGCGACGCATCGAGCCGCTGGATCTGTTGGAGTGAGAGCCGGGTATTGTACGGACCGCTGCATACAATACCCGACTCTCACTGAGCAAGACAAGCAGGATGTGGGGATCTCAACATGGGATCTGTTCAACAGATGAAGAGATCCCCAGATCCTGCCTGTCTCGCTCAGTGAGAGCCGGGTATTGAATGGAGCGCTGCATAGCTGGTGAGATCCCCACATCCTGGGGAAATGAGGTCAGCGATGGAACGTGACTTGTGGCTGCCAGAATGTGTGGGAGGTCCCCGGGGTTTCCGTATGTACGATTCTAATGCGGAAAGTAAACCGCCTGGCCGGGACAGCGGACAGGGTCCCGAAATCGGGACTGTCCCGCTGAAACCGGGACGGTTGAGAGGTATGTGTTTATAATTATTGTTTATGAAACAGTGTGATCAGCAGTGCTAAGTGGGTGTGGTCAGGGCGCGGATATGGGTGTGACCAGTGAAATGGGTGTGGCTAGGGGTGTGGCCTAAAATTTGCCGCCCCGGGCGCCACAAACAGTTGCTACGCCACTGCACCTACGCATTTATTGCGTAGGCAAACATTTTAAAGCTTAAGTAGATGACCATTACAGTTGGATGTAAATATTATAATGTGGTTGGAGTACTGACATAGCACTGGGGGTTTGAACAGTCATAACTGTTGTATTGGCCACATTTCAGTTTCACATATAAGGCTAGAGGGACATTATAACACATTGTTGTTGGTAGATACTGAGTAGTCATACAGTATTGTAAGCGTTTTCATTATTTTACTTACTGATGCGTTCTTGGTCCTCCCTAGACCTGTCGCCAAAATCCGGGAACATCTGTACACATATTCTCTGCCAAGCCGTGTCCTTCCGCGACCGGTTGGAATAATTGGGATCCCGCTGGTCCCAAAGTTCTGGTCTCTCCTGGACCAGAACTATCAACATTTCCACATTGATGTGACTGGCCATGGTTCTGGACTCCGTGGAGGCGGTTTCCTGTTTGTATTTGAATTTTCTTAGCCTAATTAGCATGTCAGCCCTTCCTGGCAATGATCCTGATGCAATTTCCTGACACCTGGGATAGTGGTGCGATTAAATAGAAAGTCACACGTGCGGTCCGTTTGTAATCCGATTTTTCATCGCTCCCATAGACTTGCATTGGCGATAGTCGACCCACAATCGGTGACAATCGCAGCATGCTGCAATTGCACTCAGACGTTTAAAACGGACCACAAAATATCTGATACTGGGAGCTGCTCCATAGATTAACATAGGTCCGACTGCAATGCGATATTTCATCGCATTGCAGTCGTCCGATTTTGTCGCCAGTGTGACGCCGGCCGTACAGGTACTATCTTTGAAAAACACAGATAGCACTCGTACATTAAAATCGGACGTCTAAATGAGCCCTAAGCCTAAGGCCGGCGTCACACTGGCGACAAAATCGGACGACTGCAATGCGATGAAATATTGCATTGCAGTCGGACCAATGTTAATCTATGGAGCAGCTCCCAGTATCAGATTTTTTGTGGTCCGTTTTAAACGTCCGAGTGCAATCGCAGCATGATGCAATTGTCACCGATTGTGGGTCGACTATCGCCAATGCAAGTCTATGGGAGCGATGAAAAATCTGATTACAAACGGACCGCAGGTGTGACTTGCGATTAAATCGCACCGGTGTCCTTTAGAAAAGCCGGCAATTCATCCCCGGCTATACTGTAAAAGCACACTGACAGCTTTAATAAAGACTAGAATCAATACATATACACACATAGAATACATATATATATATATATGTCATTGTGACATATATATATATACATATATTTATAGTTCTTACACTTCTACATACTGTAATAGCCGCTAATTCATTTGCCTGCTTTTGTGAAATCACAGAAGCCGACATGAAATGATACATTGTTTACACACAGTTAACCATGTCATTTCATGTATTTTTATATATGGTTTTAAATTACAATTACATAAGTGTATGTGTGCAAAATTTCAGACATGTAGGGGTTAATTAAAGGTGTAAATTCGTTGAAAAAAAATGTGTGGGCTCCCGCTGTATTTTCTCCACCAGACAGACAAAGCCAGCGAGTGGGGGCAGATAATAATAGCCTAGGGAGGGTGCATTTTTTTTGTGCCCCCCCTGGCTACTAACATCTGTCCCCAGACACCCCAGAAAAGGCAAATCTCTAATTAGATTAGCCCTTTCTGGCACTTTGCCCGTCTATTCCCATTGCACTGTAGCGGTGGCATATGGGTTAATAAGGGGTTAAAGCCACCTTGCAATTGAAAGGTCACTTTAAGCCAGGTTAATAATTGAGAGCTGTCAATTAGACAACTAACAATTATTAATCCTATTGAAGTAAATAAAACAAACACACACACTTTAAGAATAAATAATTTTAATGAAATAAAGACACATTTTTTTGACCATCTTTTATTTAACTCTTAATCCCTGCAAAGCCCTTGATCTCCTATAATAAAGAAAAAATAATAAAAAAACATTATTCTTACCAATCCGGCGTTCTGTCACGTCCCACGCTGTAATCCTTCACAAAGGGTTAACTAGCTTTCAGCCAAGCAGTACAAGTAATTCTGCCTGCTCAGCTGAAAGCTCCTGAATGAATGAGCTTATCTCCTGCCGACAGGAGAGGATGTGATTAATGAATGAAGCTTAATTGATTGCGTCCCACTTTCACTTTAGGTCAGGTCAGGGTGACCTGAGCTGAAGTGAAAGTGGCAATAAATCAATTAAGCTTCATTCATTAAACACTTCCTCTCCTTTCGCTGGGAGAGGAACTTATTCATTGGGGGGTAACAGCTCAGCAGGCAGCATTAGCTCCCTGCTAGCTGTAACCTGTTAACCCTTTCTGATGGATTACAGCGTGGGACCTGACTGTGCATCGGATAGGTAAGAACAATTTTTGCTTTTTTATTTTATTTTTATTACAGGAAATGGTTTTAGCAGGAAAATAAAATATGGTCAAAAACTGTTTGATTATTTCATTAAACTTCTTTTTTATTAAAGTGTGTGTGTTTGATTTTTCTTTCATACAATAGAATTAATAATTGATAGTTGTCTAATTGACAGCTCTCAATTATTAACCTGGCTTAAAGTCACCTTTCAATTTCAAGGTGGCTTTAACCCCTTATTAACCCATTCGCCACCGCTACAGGGCAATGGGAATAGACGGGCAAAGTGCCAGAAAGGGCTAATCTAATTAGAGATTTGCCTTTTCTGGGGTGTCTGGGGACAGATGTTAGTAGCCAGGGGGGCACAAAAAAAATGTACCCTCCCTAGGCTATTATTATCTGTCCCCACTCGCTGGCTTTGTCTGTCTGGTGGAGAAAATACAGAGGGAGCCCACGCATTTTTTTTCAACAAATTTATACCTTTAATTAACCCCTACATGTCTGCAATTTTGCACACATACACTTATGTAATTGTAAGTTTAAACCATATATAAAAATACATGAAATGACATGGTTAACTGTGTGTAAACAATGTATCATTTCATGTCGGGTCTGTACTTTCACAAAAGCCGGCAACTGAATTAGCGGCTATTACAGTATGTAGAAGTCTAGGAACTATAAATATATATATATATATATATACATGTCACAATGACATGTATATATTTTATATATATATATGTGTTCTATGTGTATATATCTATTCTTTATTTTGTGATTTAAATACTATTCTTTTGGATCCATTATATGTCAGTTTTGCAAGCCTGCGAGAAATTCTCGCAAGTCGGATGTAAATCGGATGTTACAACTACGGTCAGATGCGACTAAATCGCATCTTTGAAGGAAAATCGGATGCCAGGCGGATGTCTGATGATTACATTTTGGTCCGATAATCGACCGACTAAAACGGTCTGATTTTTTGTAGTTGTGTGTGACTCCGGCCAAAGAGTGTTCATGGAAACCAGTGGAAGCATTGCACATGTATAGGATAAATGTACAGATTAATTGCACTTAATAGCCACCTGGCTTGTTCTACCCCCAACTGTTTGATCGGCTGATACATCCATTCTATAATCAAATTCTATGTCTGTCTGTTAAATGTCACTTTAATGACACTTTTATTGCAATATATGTCTTATACCAGATTGCAGCACTATCCTCTGGTGAGTTACACTCATATAAAATCCCCATTAGATTAAACTATATGAATATGACAAAATATAAAACCTGAAAGTTTGAGTTCAGTTTGTGTCTCTCCAACTAGCGGTAGACAAAGTTTGAGTCAGCAGCAGTCAGCCAAAAAAAAAGGCAGCTCGGCAGACGCACAGATAGATCATCTGTTGTGAAGGCTGATGTCAAAGATCATAAAAATCAAATAGAATATGGGAGCAGACAGGTGCTGATTGGTGCGGTCCCTTCACACTGTGTCCTGGAGCCTTGAGCTGGCCTGAGACACTGGAATTCTCCTACAACAGATGTTTTCATGATTATAAATGCTGTATAATTTATAATCTGCAATCTTCCTGTCGAGCAAACTTAGAGAAATCTGTTTATGGGAACTGGCTGATAGATCCCCTTTCAGAGCTTAGTAACTGTGGAGCATAAGCAGCACATCATCTGCGAAACGGGAACGTGTGAACACACAAGAGGGGAACGTGCGAACAGATGACTATCTCACTTAGAAACCGTAACAACAATTGTTACCGGCGTATCAGTTCACATGTACAGTAATATCAGCCATATATACTGTATATACACTCTTCAACATTGAAATTGCAGCACCAAGGAGGAAAAGTTGTCAAATTATGAAAATAACAGGATGGATAGACATGTTAATAATAGGCAAATGACGGAAAAATAGAAACAAAAGTTTCAAAAGATCTCGATTTTTTTATTTTGAGATTGAGCGCTATAGACAGATATCTCTGAACTTTCTGTGCATGTCTAAAACTGGTGTCTGAGGAATGTTCTGCAATGCTGAATAAACTAGGGCAAATCATCAAGATCCAGCTCTGGCAGCTTCTGTTGATGATGTCCCAAATGTGCTTGATGGAAAAGAAGTCTGGAGACACCCCAGGCTGTTGCAGCACTTTTAGGCAATGCTGGCTGCTCACAGTGGCATGAGCAACACGTAGCCTGGTGTTGTGGTATTTAAAGCACAATTTCAGTGTTTATTTTAATTTCACTGCTTGATTGGTGCTTAAAATTCAAGTCCCCTGCCAACAGTCTGATACTCACCTCCTGGTGTTTTCATCTGTTCTCACCTGTTTTCACTCCATCTCCTGCAGTTTGTGACCTGCCGACTCCTGACCTGCCGACTCCTCCAGTGTTTCATGGAGCACGCTGGAGGTCACTAATCAATGTAAGTCCATGGGAGCCTCGTTCTGGCCTCATTCTGGCTCTCATAGAGTTGTATTGAGAGCTTGTGATGTAGCTTTTTAGTTCTGGCCACTCAGAAGCTGCACACACAAGATGCGAGACCAGCACCGCAAACCGGGAAAAAAACAAACTGGGAAAAAAGCTGGAGGGTGAGTATATGACCAGCAGCAGATAAGTTACGCTTAAAGCACCACTCCAGGGATGAAAAAAAACACCTGGACGCTGGACCCACTTGAAAAACCACTACTGGGACACTTTGAAGAAGGACTGTACCACTGGTTCCACCATCAGATCAATGTAACACTGAGCTTTTAATGCACCTGAAAAAAAGACTAGAGGGGTCCAGCTACCATATGTAATGTCAAACCACACCAGAATTCCATGAGTTTGACCTGTGAGACATTCCCTTGTGAAGGTCTTTTTATGGCTTTGCTCATGTGGCCTTCAAATGGAAACCAGAAGCTCTAATGGAGCACGGAGGCTTCAATGAAGGTCAGTTCTCTTCGGTAATGGGTCCCGCTTTTGTCATGGACACAATGATGACTGGAGATTGGTCTAGAAACCACTACATAATAAGCAGTAACTGTTAGAGCTTCCTGCACCGCCTCAATCACTGGAAGTGAGCATTTGATCGAGAATACAACTTAATTTTCTTCCTGTAGTCACTGTTCCTATAAGGCAGCTAGACATGATTTCAATCTATTTATCTGCGGTATACAACTATATCTGTAGATTAATAGCATTACTGTAAATGACAGAAACTCTTTAAAGAGGATCTAACACCCAAACCACATGTGGGCATGCAGCTCTTTGAAATACAAAACCATTGACACTCATATCTTCTACCTGTTGCTTCATTTCTGAGTAATCAGAGTTCAGACAGTGAGCTATCAAGCTAAAGATGCAAGCGCCAGGCAGATAAAGAACCTCAGAAGGCAGTGGCTTCTTAAGTGCTCTGTTACACCCAGACCACTTAGCGACTTTTGTATGTGACTGTCACGCTCACGCCTTGGCAGATTGGCGTGAGCGAGGGGGTTGTGGACCCACTGTGCCACAAACCGGACTACCCTGGAAGGGACGTAACTAATGCAACTTCCTTGGTCTTCTCTGGAGCCTCTGATGGTGAGGTCAGGCTTGTGCGGCAGGTAGCTGCCAGGCGCCACTCCAGGGTGGGTTCTGGCTGTGGCTGCTGATCCCACTGGGGAACAAGACACTAGGACAGATGCGACTGACAGGCAGGTGAGCACGACAGGCACGGCTGATACTCTGGCAGGTGGTCATGGCTGAAGGAGTGGTGTATGAAGGAACAGGTTTGAACCTGTTCACACTAGAGATGCAGGTACTGGTACTGGCAGGAAGGAGTGGTGTATGAAGGAACAGGTTTGGACCTGTTCACACTGGAGGTGCAGGTACTGGTAGCAAGAGGTTCAGCAGCAGCAGAAGCAGAACAAAGCTGAACGGAGCAGAACCACAGGAGTGCGGAGCAGAGGCAGAAAGTGGTTCAGCAGCAGGAGCGGAGCAAAGCAGAACAGCAATGTATGTGGAGCAGAGCTGCAGAAAGAGGTTCTGCAGCAGCAGGAATGAAGCAAAGCAGAACCGCAAGTTATGCGGAGAGGAGCTGCAGCAAGAGGTTCTGCAGCAGCAGGAACGAAGCAGAGCAGAACCGCAAGGTATGCAGTGAGGAGCTGCAGCAAGATGTTCTGCAGCAGCAGGGGCGAAGCAAAGTGGAACTGCAAAGAGGAGCTGCAGCAAGAGGCAAGACAGAGGGAGTAAACACAAGAGCATGCAAGGCAGGTAAGGACAGGCCGCAGCCTGGGCTACAATAGACACAGGTATAGGACAGAGTAAAGGCAGGGAAAGGAATGAGACAAGGCACAGAAACAAAGACACAGAGACCAGGATATACAGCCTCCTGGAGGGCAGACAGACAGGTACAAGGCAAAGCTAGGAACAAGGACACAAAGACCTGGATATTCTGCCTCCTGGAGGGCAGACTGACAGTAATAAGGCAAAGCTAGGAATCAAGCCTCCAGAGAAGGCGAAACACAGGACAGGACCTGGCAACTCAGCAGCAAGACACTAACTGAGTAAAGGCGTTGCTCAAGCAGTTACCACCGGGTGGAGCTGCCTTAAATACCAAAGGCCCCTTGGCAATTGGCCAGGGACACATTAGGCAGGTGCACACTGAATCCATAAGAACCAGAGAGTGCCGGCGCCGCCCCCTATGCACACAGCCAGGAAGCATGCAGAGAGCAGGCAGGAAGCAAGAGGCACATAGCATGGAGCCGGCAGCAGACAGAATTCACAGCATGGCCTGGAGCAGTGAGTAAGTTGGTGTGTGGGGGATGGGAGGCTATGCAGTGATGCCGGCAGGGTTGTTACAGTGACTTAACCTCTTCACGACATGCGTTGTACATGTACAGCGCATGTCGTGTCCCACCCTTTGATGTGGTCTCCGCGCTGAGCCCACATCTTTCCCAGCACATGTCAGCTGTTTTGAACAGCTGACATGTGCCCCTAACAGCCATGGATGGAATCGTGATCCACCCGCGGCTGTTAACCCATTAAATGCCGCTGTCAATCTCTGACAGTGGCATTTAATGTGATTGCGCGGAAGCGCGTCACTGATCCCGCCCATCGGTGACCCCGTCTGTGGCTGTGGAATGACCTACTGCATGTAGTTGTAATGGCTGATACTTTATCAGTATGTACCAAAGTGCTGGTTGCTCTTCATATAACAAATGGCATTGTGGGTTATATATAATCTAGTAATAGAGAATGTATAACTGGTAGAGAAAAGCTGAACTTTATGGACCTAAGTCTTTTTCAACCAATCCACCTATGTTAACTATGTAATATTATATAATTTACATTATGTAAAAGAGGTTACATCAACCTTACATCCCACACGAAGAAAGATGATACAGATGAATCTATGGATATAGACATGAGCATTAGGTTCTTATTTGTTGCCATCGCAGCCGTATTCAGTGCAGCACAAATTTGTACACATTTACTAAGTCAACCTGACAGATTTCAGAAGGACCATTCTCCACCCCCTGCTCTGTTCATGCTAGTGTCACTGGACCTAATGTTAAACCTGCAGTGAAGCTGCTCTATCATGTATTCCTTCTTGTCAGTGCCGCACCATTATCACTCACAAGGGTGACCAGGCAAACTGTGGATCTCCCTCCTCACTCTGACAGGGCCTAATTATCCAGAGTGTCAGGGCACGGATGAGAATTCTCCTTCCGCGCAGAGAAGATAACTGCTGCCTGAGATCAGGCCAGATGAAAGTGACACAAAATATTCCATTCGTGTTGCATGCTCCAAATAATTGATGCTGAGTCTTTGCGTTAATGGCTATATCACAAACATTTTCTTTCTTTCGTTTTTTCTATTCTATCACATTTTAAAAATCTGGAGTTTTATGCAACTTAAAGATTAACAAAATGTATATGGTTTCAAAATTAATTACAATTTCTTATTGGAGAAATTAATAGAGGTAGTAATCCAAAAATGTCCTATTCCCTGTTGGTTGTTTGGCTATCTTCTTCTGCGAGCTGTAGGCAGCATTTTTTTTTTTTATGGGCAGTTTATACTCTGCACATAGCACATGCAGTCATGATATAGTCTTTAGCCTTTCGGAGTGATTCCAACATAGAGTTGGATGAGAGACCATTGTCTTGTTGTGAGCTGAAATAAATATATGAATCTTCAGAAACAGCCTATATCCAAGACACATATCTTGACCTATGGAGAAAAATTCTGATCCCTGAGTAGAGGCATAAAGTGCCTTAGGGCTATACAATATAGCACAATAATGACAGGCTAAAATCCACAATGGCCGTCATTAGCAAGAGAGGTCAGAACATGATTTTATGAAAAGTTCTGGATGCTCTTTCTTCCTTTGGTTTCTTAGTGATCTCCACTACTCCTGTCACTCACTATTTGTCCTTCACCTATAAGTTGAGTTAGTCTCCGTAGATTGCTGGACCCAAGAGTAGCTGATATGTCTGCTACCATCATGGTCAAGTTCCTTTTAAAATAAAATAAGCTTAGTTTTTTGCCATGTGTCTCCCAGATCCATGTTGTTGACTCTACTGCGTTGTCTTATTTAAGATCTGAAGATTACTCTCCATGGTTGTATAAGGCTTCGTTCCCATGATGAGCATTTTGTGAGTTTTATGATGTTCCTGCATTTCTGCACCTATTTGGTAAATTATGTTACTACAGTTTTTTTACGTGTTTTTATCACATTTTTGACACTTTTTTTGTCTTACTATTATGTGTCATGTTTTAAACAAAGCTGCTTCGTTTTTGAGACTTCCTGGTATTTAGTTTTGACAACGCTTTATTGGTCTAGTCATGTGTAGATTACACGCGATTGTAGTTTGTTTTTGCACCGGAAAAACACTAAAAACGAATGTGTTTTTTACCTGAGGATTTTCCAAATCTCATGCAATTACATTGGGAAAATCTGCACATAAAACTCCATGTGCCCACAAGAGAAATTGACATGTTGTGGACTTGTAACACACAACAGATTCTTGTTTTTTAGATGATACATGTCAAAAACCATTAGTAATTTCATGATGACATGTTTTGCCATCCACAGACTATATAACTACAGTACTTATTTTAGTTGCTTATATAGCGCCATTATATCCACATTGCCTTTTAGACATCATCACTGTCCCCATTGGGGCTCACAATCTAGATTCCCTATCAGTATGACTTTGGAATGTGGGAGGAAACCAGAGAACTCAGAAGAAACCCACGCAAACACGGGGAGAACATACAAACTCCTTGCAGATGTTGTCCTTGGTGGGATTTGATCTTAGGACCTCAGCGCTGCAAGGCTAACCACTGAGCCACCGTGCTTCCCGTATACTGTATCTTAACGATTTGAACATTTTAATGTATTTTAATTGTGTTGATCTTTTAATATGCAATAAGCAGACAGATTTATTGGTCCTTCAGATATCCACAGAATGTCTATAGATAAGCATTTTGGTTTTCCCGGCATTATCTTATACAGTACAGACCAAAAGTTTGAACACACCTTCTCATTCAAAGATTTTTCTGTATTTTCATGACTATGAAAATTGTAGAATCACACTGAAGGCATCAAAACTATGAATTAACACATGTGGAATTATACATTAAATTTTACAAAAAAAGTGTGAAACAACTGAAAATATGTCTTATATTCTAGGTTCTTCAAAGTAGCCACCTTTTGCTTTGATTACTGGCTTGCACGCAGAAAAGGTGAACGGCTGGACTCTACATGCCTAGTTCCCACCGTGAAGCATGGAGGAGGTGGTGTGATGGTGTGGGGGTGCTTTGCTGGTGACACTGTTGGGGATTATTCAAAATTGAAGCGGTGAGCGGTCCAGCTCACCCCAAACCATCTCGATTGGGTTCAGGTCTGGTGACTGTGGAGGCCAGGTCATCTGGCGTAGCACCCCAACACTCTCCTTCTTGGTCAAATAGCCCTTACACAGCCTGGAGGTGTGTTTGGGGTCATTGTCCTGTTGAAAAATAAATGATGGTCCAACTAAACGCAAACCGGATGGAATAGCATGCCGCTGCAATATGCTGTGGTAGCCATTCTGGTTCAGTATGCCTTCAATTTTGAATAAATCCCCAACAGTGTCACTAGCAAAGCACCCCACACCATCACACCACCTCCTCCATGCTTCACGGTGGGAACCAGCATGTAGAGTCCATCCGTTCACCTTTTCTGCGTGCAAAGCAGTAATCAAAGCAAAAGGTGGCTACTTTGAAGAACCTAGAATATAAGACATATTTTCAGTTGTTTCACACTTTTTTGTAAAGTGTAATGTATAATTCCACATGTGTTAATTCATAGTTTTGATGCCTTCAGTGTGATTCTACAATTTTTATAGCCATGAAACTACAGAAAAATCTTTGAATGAGAAGGTGTGTCCAAACTTTTGGTCTGTACTGTATGTAGACTTGATTCTTTTAATAAAACTAAGCTTTATGGTACATAATTTGGTGAAAACTTGTAAACTACTCAATTCTTTCTCCTTAGAGTGTTTCTGGATTACTCGACTTCCTCTGAGATCCGGGCTTTAATGCACCTAACAATAAGCTCCATGGCACTCGAGTACATTAATTTAGCGGCTGTCTCTTGAGCATGTACCGAGAGGCAGATCCTATACATTTTCTCTCCACAGGAGCCTAGAAGCCCTGTGGGTTACTTCTTGCCTTCTGTGCTGATTTGTATTCAATGGCTGATCATGAATTCTTGTTGGAGAATTTGCATTTTCTGCTTCAGGGCCAAACACACCCTCATTTTAAAATTTCACAATCGCTTACACCTTCTAAAATAACAAAGGCGGCAAATATACAGCTCTGCCATTCTTCATGGACCTCAACTATTGATATCTCTCATACAAGACAATACTCAAGGAGCCTGCGCACACATTACATTTTAGGTGTAACAGCAGATTATAATTACATATCGGTATTTTACGATTGTTGACTTTTATTACAAATTGAAACATGTGATTAAAAGAAATGACATTGGTAACAATACGGGAAAAAACATTTGAGAAAATAGTAGTGAAGGCTAATGTCATAATACTTTTCAATCTGAAAGAAAACAATATATAAATCAGACAATCGGTTTTTATACAACGGCCCTGAATATTTGGATGGGTATGAAATTGTGATGTGCTCAGATTTACTGAAAAAGGACATTTCAATGGATATTTTTTTTTGTTTAAACTGAGTAAATCATGTAATTGCCGATATTCCACTGATTGTGGAACAGTTTTTCTTTTTCCTCTGTGCCCTTCTGTTCCAAAGTTATGTCCCTCGGTAATCATGGTGAAAATTTTCTGTTCTACAAACTAGACGTATACCATAAACTTCTTTGTAGACATGGGCTTTTTTTCCTCTGATGATGGTAAATCAATACACAACTGCTCCAACAGGGAAGTTTTGTGCTATACGCCAGGTGGTAGTAGGGAAAATTTGCACCATTATTACCATCATTATTATGAGGCATAACTTTGGAACAGAAAGGCATAGCTCTTTTGAAAAGGGTGTAAAATTAAGGAGTACACTCAGGCTTCTTGGTCTTGGACTCATCTGAAGAGTCCAAGCAGCAGGCACAAAAGCAAACAAGATCTTAGGGAGTATAAAAAGAGAGATAAAATCCTGCGATCCCAACGTATTGTTACCACTCAATAAGTCACTGGTGAGTCCACATCTAGAATATGGGATCCAGTTTTGGGCTGCACATTTTAAAAAGGATATTCAGAAGTTAAAGTTTGTTCAAAGGTGGCAACCAGATTATTACCAGGGATGGAAGGCCTCTTATATGAGGAGAGGTTGGAAAAGTTGGACTTGTTTACTGTAGCTTAGAAAAAAGACGCCTCAGAGGGGATCTCATTTACATGTATAAATATATGTGTGGTCAGTACAAAGGACTGGCACATGACTTATTCCTTCCAAAAACCATACTAAGGACCCACTCATTACAGATGGAAGAAAGGAGAGCTAACTAGGAAAAGGTTCTTTACAGTTAGAGCAGTCAGACTGTGGAATGCCGACCACAGGAGGTAGTAATGGCCGACACTATAACAGCTTTTAAAAAAGGGCTGGATGATTTCCTCAATACACATAACATTGCGGGTTATAGTAAAGTGACGAAATGTGCAATTGATGGAGAAAGGTTGAACTTGAAGGACCCAGGCCTTTTTCCAACCAATGCAACTATGTAACTATGTAATACCCAAGGAAAAGGCAGAATACAATAGAGTTAACTGAGCAAAGAATAGTTTGGTTACTAGAGGATAAAAAAACTGTTAAGTTATATATTTGAGTTACTTTTATAAGAATAAAGCATTTTTACTGAAAATGAAAAGCTTGACTATGAAGGTTGAGTTTCAAACAACCAATTAAATGATTTATGATTGTAAATAAAGTTATCCAGAACATTAGTGATTTTGGATGTTACCTGAAGATGGAGTTGACCCGATTCCGAAGCGCATTGTGTGAATAAAGTTCCCATTAACACACATCCAGTCTCAGCACTTCTTGGCAGTGGTTTTTTCTCACTTTCTTCACATTTCCTTCCACCAGTGTGCGGGCCAGTGGCCGGAGCAGCGCGCTATCCATTTGCCACACGACCTATGGTGTTGTATCAGGTCACAAATAACTCAGGTAAGTGTACTCCTTCTCATGCTTTTTTACTCCTGCCTTGTGGTAACACACTTGGAGCGCCTCTTTCTCTTTTATTTCATATGATTTTGGATGTTAAAATAAAGAATGACTTAACTTCACTGGTCATAGATTAGAGTAAAAGCAACAATCCCACATCGTAAGTGGACGAAACACAATACTACCTGTATATGTCTGTAAATAGTAAGAACAACTGAATATTGAGGCGGTCACAACAACATGCAATATCGTTGGTGATCCTCTGTACCTATACAAGACCTTCATGTAATATAATTCCAATATAATAATGTAATTACCACAATTACAATGGGAAAGTGAGAAAAGATTAATGTGGCAACTGCCTAAAGACCTCTACTGGATATAAAGTTTTACCAGCTCATGTGCAGGTTGCACTGTAGACAACCTTAGGAAAGTCATCCGGATTGAGTATTGATAAGGTAGATTGATATGTCAGGTCTCTACTCACTCTAGAACCTTTCCAAGTAAAGTACTTTGCATTCAACAGGAACTGTTACTTTGCCCCATTCTGTGAAATGTCCGGACTCTACAGCAGAGAGTATACTGCAGTTTCTAGTAAAGAAGCACTATCATCAAAGTTTTTATCCTCTTAATGTACTGCAGTCATCACATTTTATAGCACTGTGTACTCACAATTGATCATTTTGCCTTTCTTAATTATTATTTTTTCCATTAGGTCTATGACATCACATGATTGAAAAACAGAAACAGGAGGACACATTTCTCTGCACAAGTCATGAGTCACTGCAAAAGTCTATTGAAGGGAAGGAGCTGAGCAGCTGGGTCAGTAGTTGAAGAGGGGGATGAGTCAAGCAGGGACAATAGACTTCCTGTTTCTACAAAGAGCAGTGAAAAGAGAAAATTAAATGGGTAGAAAGACAAAATGAGCAATTGTAAGTTCACATATAATGTGATGATTGCAATATATTAAGAGAATGAAAACTTTGAAATGAGAGCTTTTTTAAAAAAGGCCTGTCACTTGCAATGAATATGTTATTTTTTACCTGGTGTAAATGCAAGGTGACATCAACCCCACAAATATGAACCCCACTTGCCACCGCCCAGATGCGCCTTTTTTGGGTGGCTGCAGGCTGCTATTTTTTGCTTAGGGAGCCAATATTCATGGCCCATTACCAGCCTTAGAATAACAGCCCCCAGCTGTCTGCTTTAGCTTGACTGGTAGCCAAAAATTTAAATATTTAAAAATTACCCCTCTATTGTTGAAAACCAGCTTTGCTGAAGTTGACAGCTGAGGTTGCAGCCCCCAGCTGTGAGTTTTGCATGGATGGTTATCAAAAATACTGGGGAACCCATGCTAGTTTTTTTTTGTATTATTTATTTTTACATTGAAGGAGCCGGCTGATAAGTACTCCCATCAGTCACTCCTGCTCTCATTGTTATTAGTGGCAGCAGGTGCTGGCTGATGGGAGCAGTAGTCGCATCAGCCGACACCATTGTCCGGAGGTAAACTTTATACCTCCAATCACAGCTGTGCGCTCACGCTGTCATTTGACAGCGTGGGAACCACGGCTCTCTGACTGGTGGGGATGATTTCATGCCGATCAGAAGCGATGTTTGCCACTCTGTCATGCACATGACAACGCGACAAACACCCGGTGTTTGGGCAGCCGAACCTGAACAGTAACACAAACTTCTTGGTGAAGTCCATGTTTGGTGTCGGTGCCCGAACAGTAGGTGTTCAGTACGGACGCTGAATGTTACTGTTCTGGTTCGCCCATCTCTAATTACAACCTATTCTCACATTCCCTATTAGCTCAGTGTGTTATTAGGTTGATTCCCAATCGAAAGGTAACTGGTTCAAATCGAGGAGCAGCCATGAAGACGATATCCTAAGAAAAGAGAAACAGCATCATCCAGCCTATCAATAGCAGTCTCTTGGCCAAGAAAATGGCCACACTGCATCAAGAGAGTGTACTGGTGGACACAGACAGAAAAGGACCCCCGTACAAGAACAATATATGAGCAATTTGCAGTCTAACAGCTCCCCAGAATCCACAATTACTCCTGCTTTGAAAGTGGAAATGAGCCCCCTTAACTCTTGGGCCCCTGTGTGACTGCACAGGCTGCACCAATAATATTTCCTCCCCTCTGTGAATGCCATGACTGTGGAAGGATATGAAATGAAGTCCATCTAGCCATTCAAAAGCAAAGAGGTGGTCATCCAGCCAAAATATCGGCGATAATAAGTCAGCTCATCACAAGGTCTATCAGTTCTGAAGCGACAAAGATAGCAGTGGATGTGGCTCGTATGCCAAGATCACGGACGTCCATGGAAGAACAGTGCGACGCACGTTACAAAAGTCTGCAATGCTGGCCCAAAAAAAGGTGAAGAAGCCTTGACTTCAATATCGTCATAAGAAACGTTGTCTTGAATTTGTGTAATTTGGAACAATGAGACAAAAGTCAATAGACTAGGCTCTGATGGGTGCAAATGGGTCTGGAAGAAACAAGGGAAAAAGGGGCTAATGGATCGAGAAATTGAAGGAACTGGCAAGTTCAGTGAAAGAATCCTTATGATATGATGTTTTACAGCCAAAGGCATTGGATACTTGACCGGGATTGATGGTGGTGTCAATGCTGAGCTATATGTGAGTATCCTACAAGACCAGTTACGTTGTACACTCCAGTACTATGGGTATGAAAAGGATAAGATTGTGTTCCAGCAGGACAACAACCAGAAGCATATATCAAAATTTACAAAGAAATGGTTCCATGACAATGAAGAAGAGGTGCTGGATTGGCCTCCACAGTCCTTAGACCTCAACCCAATCAAACCCTTGTGGGTAGAGTTTAAAAAAAAGTTGTATACGTATCCAAGTGAGTCGACCAGTATGCATGAACTTTAGGAACGTGTAGAAGAAACCTGGGATCAGATTTCAGTTTAGACATACTTGAATCTGATCAAGAGCATGCCCAGAAGGTTTTAGGCAGTGTTGAAAGCTAAAGGTGGAGTTACAAAATATTAACAAAACAATAAAAATGTAATGTTAGATTTTTAGGAGAAAGACAGTAACAATGCAGTGACATTTCTAGAATCTGCATAACTAATCATATGCTAAATAGTTGCAAGTCAAATTTATATATGAGATATCCAAGATGATTATCTATAAAATGGTGGTAGACTCACATTCGAAGGAGTTCAAAACATTTTTACCATGTTGCTCCTCAGTGTATCTCAGAAACGGAGATGCGAAGGAACAAAAGAAAAACAAAGCCAGATTCAGAAGAACTTGAGCATTTACACTAAGTGATTACATATTTATGTAGATCGACAGATATTCTTTGGGCATTTTGACATTACATTGGAGTATTGTTTGGTCACCATCTGGTACTTTTATTGTTGTAATATGGAACTTTATTAGACTATTATTTGGCCACTGCATGATATAAAATACTTAGATGCTTTGTCAATCTTTTTTATAGGTGATATAGACTTCTGGAGAAGCCTGCGTCAGATATCCAGGGTCGCAGCAAGGTGGGTATGCCACCATTTTATTTCAGTGCATTCATTCATTCACAAAAAACAATTCTAGACTGGACAACCCCTTTAGGTTATTTTTTGATGTCAGTCCTCACAATTTTTAAGACTTTGATGTGACCTTTTGGATGCATATTGGACATTTTCAGGGAGAAAAAAAATAATGAATATATTTCAGAAATGACCTTCAATTAAGGATTGAAAGTAAGAAAACATATTACCTTCCTCCTCCATCATGAAAAGTAAGGAGTGCCATTCATGCTATTTGTCACGATATACCTTCATGTGATTTACAAACCCATAGAAAACATAGAAAAATGCTAGGAACCATTGCTGGATATTCTCAATATTAATAGGTAACATTGAATAATTCCACCTCAGATTAGGACCTTAATATCTGAGACTTCATTGCACTGTTTCCTTACCTGTCTGTCCAAGTCTGATTGATTCCTGCCCTGTCATGTGTAATTGTTTTTCAATATGCTCAGTCACAATAAATGGAGCTGTCTCCGGTCCCCACCCTGACAATCTTGCACATCTTTATGTCTGTACGGACAAGACAAGTAATATATGAAATCTCTGCACGCCCAGCAGCTGATAAAAAAAGGATGTGTCTGTACCACAGAATGTTTGTTAAAGCAGTAAATGACACTGGCTGGTAAGGATCTATGCCTCTTGCTATGGGATATGATTGGCAAACCCCCAAGGAGGCCGGTAATCACCTTTTCTGGGAGCCTGAACACAACAGGCAGCAGTTGTGCATGCAAAAAGATGATTATAGGAAATGAGTTTGCATGGCCAGAATGTAGATGACACTTTACATCAGAATCCTAAGGCTGTCTGCAGCGCTCAGGTGAGAGGTTGAGCTCTTGTTTTCTTCCTGTGAATAACAGCTCTGACTTAAATACCCCAGCGGACTTGCAGATCCAATGAACAGAATATACATGATTTAATCAGAGGCCTCTGGAATGTGGTGCTGGGCTCATAAGCAGCTTTATCAAGTGATAGAAACTGATGTAAAGATTAATATGTCAAAAGTGTCCAGTAGCCATGGCGGTACTTACACAACGGGCAAATCAAGGGAACAGAATATCCGCAACCATAGAACAAATGTGTCAGAACACTTATAGAGCAAAAATGCCTATATGTACATACTGATATATACAGTTTACAAGCTCTGATACTTTGGGTGCTAACCATGCAGGGTGCCCAAACTTTTGAATCTGTCTATTTTCCTTTTTGTAATTTTTTAAATTTAAAGATGGAAATGTTTTTTTTTACTAGAACACAAAGAAAAAGTGTCACCTTTAACTTTAGTACTTTCAGAGATCATTATATACTGTATATAATGTATATAGTAGAAAGAAAAAACATTTCCATCTTTTATATTTTAAAAATTACTAAAAGGAAAGTGGGCCGATGCAAAAGTTTGGAAACTCTGTATGGCTAGTGCCTTGTAGCACCCCCTTTTGCAAGTATCACAGCTTGTAAATGCTTTTTGTAGCCAGCCAAGAGTCATACAATTCTTGTTTGAGAGATTTTCATCGATTCTTCCTTGGAAAATTCTTCTAGTTTTGTGAGATTCCTGCGTCGTCTTGCATGCACTGCTATTTCGAGGTCTAGCCACAGATTTTTAATGATGTTCAGATCAGGGGACTTTGAGGGCTATTGTAAGACCTTCAGCTTGCGTCTTTTGAGGTAGTCTATTGTGGATTATGAAGTGTGTTTAGGATCATTAATTATCCATTTGTAGAAGCCTTCCTCTTTTTAACTTCAGCTTTTTTACAGATGGTGTTATGTTTGCATCAAGAATTTGTTCAAATTTCATTGAATCCTTTCTTCCCTCTACCCGTGAAATGTTCCCCGTGCCATTGGCTGCAACACAACCCCAAAGCATGTTTGATACACCCCCATGCTTAATTGTTGGCAAGATGTTCTTTTGCTGAAATTCTGTGCCTTTTTTGCTCACATATGCCTTTGATCATTGTAGCCAAAGAGTTCTATTTTAACCTCATCAGTCCACAGGACTTGTTTCCAAAATGTATCAGGCTTGTTTGGATGTTCTTTTGCATACTTCTGATGCTGAATTTTGTGAGGACGCAGGAGAGGTTTTCTTCTGATGACTCTTCCACTGATTGTATTGAAACAGTAAAACAAAACCTAGTAAGGGACACATCACTGGAATCTGGACCTATGCCTATATCATGTTGCTCTCAGATTATATATTAAAAACCTGCTGATAGACCCTTTAATCTCTGTTTTGTCTTATATGTTCTCTATGTGTTGCATGAGCTTAGCTATGTCATCCTCCTCCTCATTTTTCTGCATGTAAGTGTAAGACAACTGGCTACAGCAGAGGCCTGTCTGCTGTGACATGCCACTTGGATAGGAAAGCTGGCTTCAGTCAAGAAGCTTTTTGTCAATATACAGTGTACACAAAGAGCTGTCGTAGTGTGAGTGAGTTTACACAAAGCTCAGCATTCAGAGCTCTGCTAGAGCAGCAGCAGAGAAAACTGTGATACTATCACAACTTCTGCACCCAGTAAACTAAGTGACACATTGTAGGAATCATGCTCTTTGCCCCTACATCATGCTGCTCTCAAATTTAATAGCAATAACTTGCTGATAGATTCCAGCAATTGAAGTTCGAGTGAGACAATTTGCATATTCCTGATGCATTCTGGGAAAAGTGAAGAGTTGCTGTGAGTCTGAGGACCTTTGGGTGTAGCTGGATCGAGCTGCTTGCAGGAAATCGTCAAGCCAGGAACAGAAGCTCGAGGGAGATAATTTGCATATTTCTGGTGCATTCTAGGAAGAGTGAAGCGCTGCGAGTCTGAGGATCTTTTGGTGTAGCTTGATCGAGCTGCTTGGTGGAAATTGTCAAACCAGGAATTGAAGCCCAAGGGAAATAATTTGCATAATTATGATGCATTCTGGGAAGAGTAAAGAGTTGCCACGAGTCTGAGGATCTTTGGCTTTAGCTGGATTAAGCTGCTTGGAGGAAATCGTCAACCCTGATGGCATCCAAATCTTTATGGCGATTCCACAGAAATACCTCAACCTTCAATGTACTAAAATTATTGTGCATGCCCTCATCATCTCCCACCTCGACTACTGCAAAGTCCTTTTCTGTGGCCTCCCTGCTAACACTCTCGCACCTCTCCAGTCCATCCTTAACTCTGCTGCCCGACTAATTAATCTCTCTCCTCGCTACTCCTCTGCTTCTCCCCTCTGCATATCTCTTCACTGGCTCCCACTCCCTCAGCGTATCCAGTTCAAATTACTGACATACAAGGCCATCTATAACCTGTCTCCCCCATATGTGTTAGAACCCTCTTGTTAGATTTTGTTTCAGTTTGCTGGTCACATGACCTTTTTTCCCTATTTAGTCTGGCTCCGCCCTTCTGGCTTTGCTGGACTTCATTGTATTATCTACTCTTAAGCTAGCCAGGTGCTTAGGTGCCTTACTCTGTCAGTTTTGCTTGATCTTAGGATCTCTTTGTATTTGTTTTCTGTTTTATATTCCCTGCTACACTTTCTGTTAGGAGGTGTCCACCTTTTCACCCAGTCCCTAGATCTTGTAGGGATGCCTTCCTCGCAACTATAGGTCTTCGTTCAGACTATCTGAGGACTTTAGCGGGTCTGGTCGCAGGATCAGGTTCTCCGTTACATTGTAGGGATCCAGCTCAGTCCTATTGTAGGGACAGAATTCCCACCTTTCCTTAGTGCTTGTAGCAGATCATAACAGTAAGTCCAGCCCAAAGAAAAAAAAAATCTCTAAGGAAAGATTTTCAGTTTCTATTATGGTGTCGGTTCAGGATTTGGCTGAACGCCTGCAGCGACTCTCTCTGGAGGTGGCTGAAATCCAGCAACATGTGAGTAGTTGTTCTGGAGCTGATTTGTGGAGCCAAAGGTACGTTTGCCTGATTTATTTTTTGGTGAACAACAAGATTTTTTTCTTTTAAAAATGCTTGCTTGTTGTATTTCCGTTTGAGACCCAGATCCTCTGGTGATGAATCACAGCGCATAGGGTTCATAATGTCACTTTTGCGCAAAGAACCTCAGGACTGGGCCTTTTCTCTGCAGCCTAGTGATCCATGCTTTGGATCAGTGGATGGTTTTTTTTCTGCTTTGGGGTTGTTGTATGACGATCCGGATCGTGTTTCATCAGCTGAGACAGAATTGAGACGTTTGAGACAGGGATCAGGTAATGTGGAAAAATATTGTACTCACTTCCGTAGGTGGTCCACCCAGGTGGGCTGGAACGATTCAGCTTTGAAAAGTTTATTTCTTGCAGGGTTAAGTGAAAGGGTTAAAGATTTGCTGATTGCTTATCCCATACCTGGTAACTTGCAAGAGCTATGCAATTAGCCATACGGGTGGATAGGAGACTGCGTGCTAGGGTTAATGAGAGTAAATCTGCCTTGTCAGCTCCAAGTTTGGAGAAGGAATGTACTGACATTGCAGAGCCGATGGAAATTGGAGAAATGACATCTCACTCTCGAGAAAAAGAACGCAGATTTGCTCAAGGTTTGTGTTTCTATTGTGGTATATCTGAGCATTTCATTAAGAACTGTGCGCTTCGAATGAATAAAGAGAGAAAAAAAAATGAGGTCAGTTTTGCCCGCATAGCTTGTTTAAACAATAAAGGTGTCTTTCTTTCTGCTACCACTGCTGTTGAGGAGGAATTAATGGATTTTCGGGTATTTGTGGATTGTGGTTCAACTCTCAATGTGATTGATGGGAAATTTTTGGAAAAACTAAAATTAAAACCCAAACTTCTATCTTCTCCTATTAATGTGGTGTCTGTGGATGGTTCTCACTTGAAAAATGTTACTCACCATATCTGTGAATTTCCTCTTACTATTAATGGTGTTCATCAAGAGAATTTGGATTTGGTAGTTTTGAATAATTTGCCCTCACCGGTGATTTTGGGGTTACCCTGGTTAAAATTGCACAATCCGGTACTGGATTGGTCTACCAATGAAATTAAGTCCTGGAGTCCTCAGTGTTATGACAAGTGTTGTAACGGGCGTATTGCTGCTGTAGTTAAGGGGGAGTTACCTGTACCTATTCAGGATTTTTGGAAAGTTTTTTCTGATAAGGAATCGCAGGTATTGCCTCCTCATAGAGATTATGATTGTGCAATTGAATTTGTCCCTGGAGCGACTCTTCCTAAAAGTTGTTTATTTAATTTGACTATTCCTGAGAGAAAGGCTTTGGAGGAATACATACAGACAAGCTTGGCCGCCGGTCACATTAGGCCTTCCAAATCTCCTGTGGCGGTTGGATTTTTTTTTTGTTAAAAAAAAGGACGGCGGTTTACGGCCTTGTCTAGACTTTCGTGAGATTAATAAGATTACTGTACGCAATCCTTACCCACTGCCATTGATTCCTGATTTGTTTAATCAGTTAGTGGGGGCCAAGTGGTTCTCGAAAATTGATCTTCGAGGGGCATACAATTTGTTGCGCATGAAGGAGGGGGATGAATGGAAGACTGCGTTTAACACTCCACTGGGTCATTTTGAGAATCTGGTCATGCCCTTTGGACTTTCCAGTGCTCCGGCATTTTTTCAGAATCTTATTAATGACATCCTTAGACCTTTGATCGGCAGAAGTGTGGTTGTGTATTTAGATGACATTTTGATTTATTCACTGGATTTGGAGTCTCATTGGAGGAGTGTGCGTGAAGTATTACAGTTACTGAGTGATAATTCACTTTTTGCCAAACTAGAAAAATGTGAGTTCGCTGTACAGAGACTTAGTTTTTTGGGCTACATTGTCTCCAGTGAAGGTTTTGAGATGGACCCGGTGAAAGTGCAAGCTGTGCAGGATTGGCCTAGACCTATTGGTGTGAAATCAATACAGAGGTTTTTGGGGTTCGCCAATTATTATAGAAAATTCATTAAAAAAATTTCTGTGATTGCCAAACCTCTGACCGATCTCACCAGGAAAGGTGCTGATGCGGTTCAGTGGACTACTGAGGCCATTGAGGCTTTTGTGTTGCTAAAGGAGAGGTTCAGCTCTGCTCCCATCCTTACGCAGCCTGATGTGACTAAACCATTTTTGGTTGAGGTTGATGCTTCTTCTGTGGGGGTCGGCGCGGTGTTGTCTCAGGCAAAGACGGATGGAGTACATCCCTGTGCTTTTTTTTCAAAGAAATTTTCTGAGTCTGAACTAAATTATGATATCGGTAATCGGGAATTGTTGGCAACTAAACTCGCATTTGAACACTGGCGTCATTTTTTGGAGGAGCGGAATTTCCCGTTCAAGTCTTCACCGATCATAAAAATCTGATCTACCTTGATGCTGCCAAACGCTTGAATGCTCGTCAGGCTAGGTGGGCACTGTTTTTCTCACGGTTTAATTTTACCGTTACTTACATCCCAGGTACTAAAAATGTTAAAGCTGATGCTTTGTCTCGCAGCTTTTCTCCTATGGTGGGTACTGAGGAGGAGGAGGAAAACATCTTGCAAGAGGGGGTTGTTATTGCTGTTTTGGACTCCGTGTTGGAAGATGAGATTCTTAAAGCACAGGAGAATGCTCCATCTAACACGCCGCATGGGAGGTTGTTTGTGCCTGGTACCCTGAGGAGAGATTTGTTTGTTGAATGTCATGACTCTCGGTTGGCAGGTCATCCTGGAATCTCTGAGACCAAGAGACTTGTGGGTCGCAGTTTTTGGTGGCCAGGATGGCAGAAGGAAGTCATTAAGTGGGTGCGTCAATGCACGGTGTGTGCTAGATCTAAGTCTTCTCATACTCCTGCTGCGGGGTTGCTTTGCCCTCTGGAGGTCCCTGGTGCACCTTGGACACATTTGGCTATGGACTTTATTACTGACCTTCCCCCCTCTGAGGGTTTCACTGTCATCTGGGTGGTCGTGGACCGTTTTAGCAAGATGTGTCACTTGGTTCCTTTCATCAAATTGCCCTGCGCTAAGACTCTCGCTAAGGCCTTTGTCAAGGAAATAGTCAGACTACATGGTGTTCCTACTGACATTGTTTCTGATAGGGGACCTCAGTTTGTGGCTCGTTTTTGGCGCGCTTTTTGTGACAGGTTGGGAGTTCATTTGTCGTTTTCATCCGGATATCATCCTGAGTCTAATGGCCAGACAGAAAGGAAAAACCAGGATGTTGAGCAGTTCTTGCGTTGTTTTTGTGACTGATAATCAAGAGGGGTGGTCTGAGTTTCTGCCACTTGCTGAGTTTGCTCTTAACAATCATACATCCGCTTCTGCTGGTTGTTCGCCTTTTTTTTGTTGTACTGGGAGACATCCGTCTTTTGGGTCATTTTCCAAGTTGGGATCGGCTGTACCTGAAGAGGAGAATTTTTCTGGTGTTTTGGAGAGAGTTTGGACTGATGTACGTGGTAATCTTCAGGAGGCTAACAAAAGATCCAAAGTGTATTTTGATAGAAAACGACAAGAGGTTTTGTTTGCTATTGGTGACATGGTTTGGTTGTCCTCTAAGAATCTGCGCTTGAGGATTCCGTCTAAGAAATTGGGTCCCAAGTTTGTAGGGCCCTTTAAGGTGCTTCAGGTTATTAACCAATCTGCTGTTAAGTTGGAGCTTCCTACCTCCTGGAAGATTAATCCGGTGTTTCATGTTTCTCTCTTGAAAAAAGCTGAGGTCTCAGATGGAGACGTCTCGGCCACTATTCCCCTGGTGGTGGAGAACGGGCAATATGAGATTTCCCGCATCCTAAATTCTAGACGGTATAGAGGGAGTTTGCAGTACCTCGTCGCTTGGAAGGGTTATGGACCCGAGGATAACTCATGGGTGAGGGCGGATGATGTTTCTGCGTCTAGACTTGTCAGAGCGTTTCACAAGAGGTTTCCGGATAAGCCTAAGTCCTAGGGGATCCTCTTAGAAGGGAGGGTACTGTTAGAACCCTCTTGTTAGATTTTGTTTCAGTTTGCTGGTCACATGACCTTTTTTCCCTATTTAGTCTGGCTCCGCCCTTCTGGCTTTGCTGGACTTCATTGTATTATCTACTCTTAAGCTAGCCAGGTGCTTAGGTGCCTTACTCTGTCAGTTTTGCTTGATCTTAGGATCTCTTTGTATTTGTTTTCTGTTTTATATTCCCTGCTACACTTTCTGTTAGGAGGTGTCCACCTTTTCACCCAGTCCCTAGCTCTTGTAGGGATGCCTTCCTCGCAACTATAGGTCTTCGTTCAGACTATCTGAGGACTTTAGCGGGTCTGGTCGCAGGATCAGGTTCCCCGTTACATCGTAGGGATCCAGCTCAGTCCTATTGTAGGGACAGAATTCCCACCTTTCCTTAGTGCTTGTAGCAGATCATAACAATATGTCTCTGAACTAATCTCCAGATACCTTCTCTCACATAATCTCCAATCCTCACAAGACCTCCTTCTCTCCTCCACACTTATTCGCTCCTCACCAAACCACCTCCAAGACTCTCCCGAATATCCCCCATCCTCTGGAATTCTTTTTCCCAACACGTCCCACTATCAACCACATTCGGATCCTTCAGACAGAACCTGAAAACCCACCTCTTCAGGAAAGCTTACAGCCTGCAATGACCCTGCTACCTCCTCACCACTACCGGAGATATTGCCTCAACCAACACCGGAACTGCTGCAACCCACCAACCTGCTGTCTCCTTCCCCACCATCCTGTAGAATGTAAGCCCGAAAGGGCAGGGTCCTCTCCCCTCTGTACCAGTCAGTCGTTGTTAGTTTGTTTATTGTGATATCAGTAATTTGTATGTACAGCACCATGGAGTCAATGGCGCTATATAAATAAATAATAATAAATTCATTTTGTTCAACATGGAGAAGGAGATTACCCATATGGTGTCCTGCAATGTGTGCTATATGTTACAGACTTGCCAGAGAAAAGACAAACTTTATGTGCCAGAAATGCAAGCTTGTAACTCAGAGGAAAAGGTGCAAAGTCTTCAGGAGAGAATAGCTATACTGAAGCTCATCAAAGAAGAAGAGGATTTCCTTGACAGAGCGGAAGAATCTCTTCAGATTGTTGCAAGAGAAGAACTTTTCAGTGTTACTGCAGAAGCTAATGACAGAATAAAAATGACTGTTCAGAATGTCCAAAAAGAAGCACCTTTCAATGTACCTGCAGAAGGAGAGAAATCGAAGTATGTGACCCAAAGAAGCAGGAGGATGAGGAGGCAGTCAGCACCCATACCGCTGAAGAACTACTACCAGGCTCTCACGCAGGGCAAGTATGAAGATGTACATCAAAAATCTGCTTTGCCCACAAAGAACACTGCAGTAAAAAGTCAGAAGCCTCTCGAAGGAAGAAAAAGATGCACTGTAGTGAAGAAAATGAGAGTGGTAGTCATGGGGAATTCCTTATTGAGAGAAGCAGAAGCCGCTATCTGCTGACAGGACATTACTTCGCTAGAAGTTTGCTGTCTTCCAGGTAACCAAATCAAAGATGTGTCTGGTAGGGTATCAAGACTCTTCAGTACTACTGTACAGACGACCACCCATGTCCAAGAACCATTGACAGCAAAAAAGGACTTAGAAACTACATGCATAGACTTTGAAGACCTAGGCTGAAAGTGAAGGAACTGGGAGTGCAGATCATCTTCCCATCCATCCTTCCAGTGGATGGACATGGACCAAGGAGTTTGAACAATATTCTGCAGGTGACCAACTGGCTACATTGATGGTGTCGTGAGTAACGTTTCGGATTTCTTGACCATGGAGTGAATTACCTTTATGATGGATTATTTGCTAGAGATAGGTTGCAACTGACACAAACAGGAAAACACACATTTGGTAGACGCTTTGCTATACTCATCAGGAGAGCTTTAACCCCTTAACCCCAGAGGTATTTTTGTTTTTGTGTTTTCGTTTTTTGCTCCCCTTCTTCCCAGAGCCATAACTTTTTTATTTTTCAGTCAATATGGCCATGTGAGGGCTTGTTTATTGCGGGATGAGTTGTACTTTTGAACAACACCATTGGTTTTAACATATTGTGTACTGGAAAATGGGAATAAAATTCCAAGCAGTGAAATTGCAAAAAAAATGCAATCCCACAGTTGTTTTTTTTTAACCATGTTCACTAAATGCTAAAACTGACCTGCCACTATGATTCTCCAGGTCATTACGAGTTCATAGACACAAAACATGTCTAGGTTATTTTTTATCTAAGTGGTGAAAAAAATTCCAAAGTTTGTTAAAAAAACTTGCTCCATATTCCAATATCCACAGTGTCTTCATTTTTTGTGATCTGGGGTCGGGTGAGGGCTTATTTTTTTGCGTGCCGAGCTGACGTTTTTAATGATACCATCTTGGTGCAGATATGAACTTTTGATCGCCCGTTATTGAATTTTAATGCAATGTTGTGGCAGCCAAAAAAACATAATTGTGGCGTTCTTACTTTTTTTCTCCTTACGCCATTTAGCAATTGGGTTAATTATTTTTTTATATTGATAGATTGGGCGATTCTGAAAGGGGTGATACCAATTATGTGTATGTTTGATTTTTTTTATTGTTTTATTTTGAATGGGGCGAAAGGGGAGTGATTTGAACTCTTATATTTATTTTTTTAATATTTTTAAAAACATTTTTTTTTCACTTTTGGCATGCTTTAATAGTCTTCACTGAAGACTTGAAGCTGCACTTGTCTGATTGGCTCTGCTACATACAGGCGATGATCAGATCGCCTTAATGTAGCAGAATTGCTCACTTGCTATGAGCGCCGGCCTCCGGGCGGCGCTCATAGCAATCCGGCAGTAACAACCATAGAGGTTTGCTGGAGACCACTGGTTGTCATGCCAACCCATTGGTGACCCACGGTCACGTGACGAGGGTCACTGATGGCGGGATTTCCGGCGCACTTGCCGGAAATGCAAATTAAATGATGCTTTCAATCTCTTAACAGGTTAAGAGCCGTGGGTGGATTGCGATTCCACCCGCGGCTGATAGAGGCACATGTCAGCTGTTCAAAATAGCTGACATGCGCCGTAAAAGATGTGTGCTCAGCGCCGAAACCCACATCAAAGGGAGGGATTCCGACATTGGCATACTATTACTATGACTATTCGTAAACGCGCCGGAGTATTCAGTAGTGAAACCTGTGCTTGCAGTGTTAAGAGAAAATAAAGGGCCGTCCACCGGCTCAAGCACTGTGATCCCTGGCACGTTCTCCACCCCTGCTCTAATATTTTCATTTTAACCATTAAATCCCATTGACTATGTCTACAATGATTTACTTTCAGCCAGACTGTAGTTAATATCTTTACGAGCCAATGCCCCCTAGAAGAACACATCTCCAGCACTCTTTTATGATGTGCATATAAAGCAGTATTATTAAATGTACCTTTCCAGTCTGCTATAAATACACAAATGATGTAAGATGACAAAAGATATTTTCCCTTCAAGCTTTTACTATTTTCCTGGCAGGGAAGATTCTTTATGTGTCGTTCCAAGGGAAGATAAATAAAATCCCAGTGGAACTTTCCCTGCTGACCATGATGATCTTCAGCACATCAACATGCATTTATTCTGAGTGTTTCTAGTATCTGCCAAGTGAAACAATAAGAAAAACGCACTGCCCTGGAGTGCTCCATACTACTGCTAGGAGAAATCAGCCTTTGTTTGCTTCACTTGTAGAAGATGGAGGGAAACTGACAAACTTTCTTTTTGTAGTGAAACGTGAAGTGACTTGCAGAAGGTCACTAGGAGGTGAGTGTAACCAAACTCCACCAGTTAAAAGTTGCACGAAACACGCACATCATGTGTCAATTTGGATCATGTTTGTTTCTTTAACGGGCAGCAAGCATGTCTCAAACAAAACCAGATATTCCAAGAGTGCGATTGTGCGCCTGTCCAGCTGTGGTGGAGCGGCAGTCCCGGCGTGCTGCGCCAGGAAGGCTTTGTTTTTAATTAGTATTATGTTTTACAATGGAAAACCCAGTATAACTTTGTGTCTCAGAGAAAGGATCAAACAGGAACCCAATAGTAAAGCTCAGCTAGCCGAATAATTGCATACAGTAACTCAAATCTCTGTCTCTCTTTACTATTTAAAGGGCTATTATTATTAGGGTAACTTCACACATTGTGACTTTGCTGCAGACACTGCCCACAGCAAGTCTACAAATTTCTTTAGGGAAAGTCAGCAGTGGAAGATCTGCACAAATTTGTATAGACCTTGTTGCACATTTTCCTGTGGACTAGCAACATAATTGGGGGGAGGAAGGGAAAAGTAGATAAACACTTCTACAGGTGATTCTCCAGCCACATTGCGCCTTCACCAGCTTTCCGTTCCATGTGACCATCACAGCCTCTTATTGGCTGTAGATGTCTGTGTCAGAAATTGAAACAGCGACCCTTCACCCAACTCTCTAAAAAAAGCATCCAGAAATGAATAAACAGTACACATAAATATATATCAAATGAGGAAACTGTATACATATATATCAGCAGTACCGTATGCATAAGTACAGTATGATTGACATCCAGCAATGAATAAACACACAAATATATATCAGCAGTGAAGAAACCATATGCATAAGTATATACCAGCACCTATATATTTAGATATATACCGTGGATACGGACAATATTCAGACCGCTTTAAATTTTTCACTCTTTGTTTTATTGCAGCCATTTGGTAAATTCAGAAAAGTTCATTTTTTCTCATTAATTACACTCTGCACCCCATCTTGACTGAAAAAAACAGAAATGTAGAAATTTTTGCGAAATTTATTAAAAAAGAAAAGCTGAAATATCACATGATCATAAGTATTCAGACCCTTTGCTCAGACACTCATATTTAAGTCACATGCTGTCCATTTCATTGTAATCCTCCTTGAGATGGCTCTACTCCTTCATTGGAGTCCAGCTGTGTTTAACTAAACTGATAGGACTTGATTTGTAAAGGCACCACCTGTCTATATAAGACCTTACAGCTCACAGTGCATGTCAGACCAAATGACAATCATGAGGTCAAAGGAACTGGCCAAGAAGCTCAGAGACAGAATTGTGGCAAGGCACAGATCTAGCCAAGGTTACAAAATAATTTCTGCAGTACTCAAGGTTCCTAAGAGACCAGTGGCCTCCATAGTCCTTAAATGGATGAAGTTTGAGACCACCAGAAATCTTTCTAGACCTGGCCGTGCAGCCAAACTGAGCAATTGTGGGAGAAGAACCTTGGTGAGAGAGGTAAAGAAGAACCTCGAGATCACTGTGGCTGAGCTCCACAGATGCAGGAGGGAGATGGGAGAAAGTTCTACAAAGTCAACTATCACTGCAGCCCTCCACCAGTCAGGCCTTTATGGCAGAGTGGCCCGAAGGAAGCCATCCTCAGTGCAAGACATATAAAAGTCTGCATAGAGTTTGCTAAAAAACACATGAAGGACTCCCAGACTATGAGAAATAAGATTCTCTGGTCTGATGAAAAAAGATAGAACTTTTTTTGATAATTCTAAGCGGTATGTGTGTAGAAAACCAGGCACTGCTCATCACCTGCCCAATACAATCCCAACAGTGAAACATGGTGGTGGCAGCATCATGCTATGGGGGTGTTTTTCAGCTGCAGGGACAGGAGACTGGTTGCAATTAAGGAAACATGAATGCGACCAAGTACAGAGAAATCCTGGATGAAAACCTCTTCCAGAGTGCTCTGGACCTCAGTCTTGGCTGAAGATTCACCTTTCAACAAGACAATAACCCTAAGCACACAGATAAAATAAAGGAGTGGCTTCAGAACAACTCTGTGACCATTCTTGACTGGCCCAGCCAGAGCCCTAACCTAAACCCAATTGAGCATCTCTGGAGAGACCTGAAAATGGCTGTCCACCAACGTTCACCATCCAACCTGACTGAACTGGAGAGGATCTGCAAGGAAGAATGGCAAAGGATTCCCAAATTTAGGTGTGAAAAACTTGTTGCATCATTCCCAAGAAGACTTATGGCTGTACTAGCTTAAAAGGTGCCTCTACTCAATACTGAGCAAAGGGTCTGAATACTTATGACTATGTGATATTTTAGTTTTTCTTTTTTAATACATTTGCAAAAATTTCTACATTTCTGTTTTTTTTCCAGTCAAGATGGGGTGCAGAGTGCACATTAATGAGAAAAAAATTAACTTTTTTGATTTACCAAATAGCTGCAATGAAACAGAGTGAAAAATGTAAAGGGGTCTGAATACTTTCCGAACCCACTGTATAAATATATATATATATGAAAAAATAAATTTTTTGGAATAGCCTGGTCACCGTTTTGAAGAAAACCAGGAATAAGTCCAGCCTGTGGTTGCAGTTCGCACGGAAAACGGATTGGGATAAATCCTTACATGTAAAGGAAATAGTATTTGTTTCTCCAGCGATCAGTTCAATGGTAGGGTAAAATATAGCTTTTATTTATCCACTAAAAAGTTCCAGGTTTCTTCAATAATAATTTTGCCTATAGTTAATCCCTTTTGGACAACATGTTTCGACACTACATGTGTCTTCCTCCAGGTCCCTATATATTATATATCAGTACAGACCAAAAGTTTGGACACACCTTCTCATTTAAAGATTTTTCTGTATTTTCATGACTATGAAAATTGTACATTCACACTGAAGGCATCAAAACTATGAATTAACACATATGGAATTATATACTTAACAAAAAAGTGTGAAACAACTGAAATTATGTCTTATATTCTAGGTTCTTCAAAGTAGTCACCTTTTGCTTTGATGACTGCTTTGCACACTCTTGGCATTCTCTTGATGAGCTTCAAGAGGTAGTCACCGGAAATGGTCTTCCAACAATCTTGAAGGAGTTCCCAGAGATGCTTAGCACTTGTTGGCCCTTTTGCCTTCACTCTGCGGTCCAGCTCACCCCAACCCATCTCGATTGGGTTCAGGTCTGGTGACTGTGGAGGCCAGGTCATCTGGCGTAGCACCCCCACCTCTCCTTCTTAGTCAAATAGCCCTTACACAGCCTGGAGGTGTGTTTGGGGTCATTGTCCTGTTGAAAAAATAAATGATGGTCCAACTAAACGCAAACCGGATGGAATAGCATGCCGCTGCAAGATGCCGTGGTAGCCATGCTGGTTCAGTATGCCTTCAATTTTGAATAAATCCCCAACAGTGTCACCAGCAAAGCACCCCCACACCATCACACCTCCTCCTCCATGCTTCACGGTGGGAACCAGACATGTAGAGTCCATCCGTTCACCTTTTCTGCGTCGCACAAAGACACGGTGGTTGGAACCAAAGATCTCAAATTTGGACTCATCAGACCAAAGCACAGATTTCCACTGGTCTAATGTCCATTCCTTGTGTTTCTTTAGCCCAAACAAGTCTCTTCTGCTTGTTGACTGTCCTTTAGCAGTGGTTTCCTAGCAGCTATTTTACCATGAAGGCCTGCTGCACAAAGTCTCCTCTTATCAGTTGTTGTAGAGATGTGTCTGCTGCTAGAACTCTGTGTGGCATTGACCTGGTCTCTAATCTGAGCTGCTGTAAACCTGCGATTTCTGAGGCTGGTGACTCGGATAAACTTATCCTCAGAAGCGGAGGTGACTCTTGGTCTTCCTTTCCTGGGGCGGGGTCCTCATGTATATATACAGTACAGACCCAAAAGTTTGGATACGCCTTCTCATTTAAAGATTTTTTCTGTATTTTCATGACTATGAAAATTGTAAATTCACACTGAAGGCATCAAAACTATGAATTAACACATGTGGAATTATATACTTAACAAAAAAGTGTGTAACAACGGAAATTATGTCTTACATTCTAGGTTCTTCAAAGTAGCCACCTTTTGCTTTGATGACAGCTTTGCACACTCTTGGCATTCTCTTGATGAGCTTCAAGAGGTAGTCAACGTAAAATGGTTTTCACTTCACAGGTGTGCCCTGTCAGGTTTAATAAGTGGGATTTCTGGCCTTATAAATGGAGTTGGGACCATCAGTTGTGTTGTGCAGAAGTCTGGTGGATACACAGCTGATAGTCCTACTGAATAGACTGTTAGAATTTGTATTATGGCAAGAAAAAAGCAGCTAAGTAAAGAAAACGAGTGGCCATCATTACTTTAAGAAATGAAGGTCAGTCAGTCCGAAAAATTGGGAAAACTTTGAAAGTGTCCCCAAGTGTAGTTGCAAAAACCATCAAACGCTACAAAGAAACTGGCTCACAAGAGGACCGCCCCAGGAAAGGAAGACCAAGAGTCACCTTTGCTTCTGAGGATAAGTTTATCTGAGTCACCAGCCTCAGAAATCACAGGTTAACAGCAGCTCAGATTAGAGAGCAGGTCAATGCCACACAGAGTTCTAGCAGCAGACACATCTCTACAACACCTGTTAAGAGGAGACTTTGTGCAGCAGGCCTTCATGGTAAAATAGCTGCTAGGAAACCACTGCTAAGGGCTAAAGAACACAAGGAATGGACATTAGGACCAGTGGAAATCTGTGCTTTGGTCTGATGAGTCCAAATTTGAGATCTTTGGTTCCAACCACCATTTATAAGGCAAGAAATCACACTACTCGTTTTTTTCTTTACTTAGCTGCTTTTTTCTTGCCATAATACAAATTCTAACAATCTATTCAGTAGGACTATCAGCTGTGTATCCACCAGACTTCTGCACAACACAACTGATGTTCCCAACCCCATTTATAAGGCCAGAAATCCCCTTATTAAACCTGACAGGGCACACCTGTGAAGTGAAAAAACATTTCCCGGGGACTACCCCTTGAAGCTCATCAAGAGAATGCCAAGAGTGTGCAAAAGCAGTCATCAAAGCAAAAAAGGGGGCTACTTTGAAGATCCTAGAATATAAGACTAATTTCAGTTGTTACACACTATTTTGTTAAGTATATAATTTCCACATTTTGTTAATTCATAGTTTTGATGCCTTCAGTGTGAATGTACAATTTTCATAGTCATGAAAATACAGAAAAATCTTTAAATGAGAAGGTGTGTCCAAAAATTTTGGTCTGTATTGTATATATTTATTTATACAGGGTGGTCCAAAAGTAGGTGGACAGTATGTGTAATAGGGTTATGAAGGGGGAGATTTATCAAACATGGTGTAAAGTGAAACTGACTCAGTTGCCCTTAGCAACAAATCAGATTCCACTTTTCATTCTTCACAGACTGTTTGGAAAAAGAAAGGTGGAATCTGATTGGGGTTGCTAAGGGCAACTGAGTCAGTTTCACAGATCCAGTTTTCACAGATAAATCTCCCCCCAAAAAGGCAAATAATTTAAATACAGATCAAAAAAAATGGATTTTAAAGAGTATTGGAAATCTCAAAATGCTGACACAGAGCAAATTGGGTTGAAACATTTGTTACTCAAGCCCCAAAGAGACAACCATTTACCGCATTCGTGACAAATTTGATGCCACTGGCTCAATCCTTAATGCTCAAAAACTGGTCGACCCAAAACAGCCTGTACAGAAAAATAATAAACAACTTGTTGCTTAAACATTTGTTCAGAGTCCAAAAAGTCCACCAGAAGAGTCTCTTTAGAATTGGGAATTTCACGAGCTTGCATCATGCGAATCCTGAAATCTATTGGGTGGAAAGCTTATCGTCCAGTCTAATTCATGGTTTATTGGAGGATGATCCAGAAAGGCAGCTGCAATTTGTGAGATTATGCTTAACGAAATTGAAGAAAATCCATATAATTTTAGATAACATTATGTGGAGTGATGAAGCTTACTTTCACATTATCGGGCCATATTAACAGACATAATTGTATTTACTGGTATAATGAGAACATGCATTTAACATTAGAGCAACAACTAAATGAGCCTGGTGTCAATGTTTGGGGTGGTATTTCAATTTTTGGGTGTTTTTGGATCATCTTTTTTTATGGAACAGTCACAGGAGATAAGTATCTCGAAATTCTAATGAATCAAGTTGTTCCCCAGTTACAGAAAAACAGCCTAATTAAAATGACCTTTATTTCCAACAAGATTGGACCCCTCCACATTATTCAAGAGCAGTCCACGAGTATCTTGAGGGAAACATTTCCTAATAAATGGATTAGCTGAAGAGGCCCACTTGATTGGCGCACGTTCACCAGACTTGCCCCCAATGGATTTTTTCTTTTGGAGAGTACTCAAGGACAAAGTTTATAGTCGAAAACAAAAAGTGTCAGTGATTTGAAAAATTACATAAGAGATGCATTTAAAAAAAAATTAATACCCAAGAGATTGTGCAAAAATGTTTGTAGAAGCGTAAGAGGCAGACTTCAAAGCTGTGCAAATTGTGATGGAAAACAGTTTGGGCACCTGCGTTGATAAAATTTAGGGCTTTTGTGTTATTGTTCAGAATAAAATTTAATTGTCAATGTTATGCTTGTGTTAGAAAAATATAATTTTATATATAAATCAAAATAAATGTTATTATTTTCTGTCCACCTACTTTTGGACCACACTGTATATGAGAAATTTGGCAGCACTACCAAAAGAACCCCAGGTACAATAAAACCTGTTAAGTTGATGTCCAAACCTCCAAAATAGAGAAAAGAAAAAAACAGGCAGCCCTTCAAAAATTAAAGTGAAAAAACCGTGGCCTTACTGATCCACTAGCAGCAACGTTTCGTCAGATTTCTCTACCTTCCCTACAGATTATAACCACTGTAATTATTGCAGTAATCATTCATACCACCACCGCAGTTTATTAACATAGTATCAGTAATTTCTAGTTATGATCCATCATTTTCCATCACCGGTGCCTCCACTATCTGCTATCACAGTCAGAATGACATGAACTAATCAACCATCACATGCTCTTACTGTGGATTCCCACTGCACGATTAGCAAAACCTGATAACCGTGCAGTGAAAAACCTGCTGGCAATCACCCTATGGATGAGCAAGGTGCTCATTGAAAGGGTAACAATATTTTCAGGCTGGCTTAAAAATCTATTATTTTCTGCATCACTTGACCATTTTTAAGAAATTAAACTGATCGGCAGTCATTTAATGCCACATGCCTGCTAGCGTTGACCCGTACGTAGCCCCCATACAGTAATAATATCCCCCAATTGGTATCATACAGCATAATGTTCCCCATTCTGGTCCGATACAGTAATAATGCCCCCCTTTTATGCCCCCATACACCTCCAGTACAATGTACCATATTGTGACCACCATAAAACATTATGTCCATCATTCCAATTAATGGCACTTAATAAGTATGATGTCCCCCTCTGTGGCCCTATACAATATAACATTTCCCTCTGTCATACAGTGGGGAAAAAAGTATTTAGTCATCCACCAATTGTGCAAGTTCTCCCACTTAAAAAGATGAGAGAGGCCTGCATTTGACATCATAGGTAGACCACAACTATGAGAGTCAAAATGAGAAAACAAAATCCAAAAAAATCACCTTGTCTGATTTGGCAAGATTTATTTTGCAAATTATGGTGGAAAATAAGGATTTGTTCATTAACAAAGTTAATTTCAATTATTTTGTTATATATCCTTTGTTGGCAATGACAGAGGTCAAATGTTTTTTTGTAAGTCTTCACAAAGTTTTCCACACACTGTTGGTGGTATGTTGTCCCATTCCTCCATACAGATCTCCTCTAGAGCAGTGATGTTTTGGGTCTGTCGCTGGGAACACGGACCCTTTTAAATCCCTCCAAAAGTTTTCTATGGGGTTGAGATCTGCAGAGTGGGTAGGCCACTCCAGGACCTTCATATGCTTCTTACGAAGCCACTCCTTCATTGCCCTGGCGGTGTGTGTTCGGGATGATTATCATGTTGAAAGACCCATCCCCGCTTCAACTTCAATGCCCTTGCTGATGGAAGTAGGTTGCACTCAAAATTTCACAATACATGGCACCATTCATTCTTTCATGTACACAGATCAGTCATCCTGGTCACTTTGCAGAAGAACAGCCCCAAAGCATGATGTTGCCACCCCATGCTTTGCAGTAGGTATGGTGTTCTTTGGGTGCAACTCGGAATTTTTCTCTCCTCCAAACAAGACGAGTTTTGTTTCTACCAAACAGTTCTACTTTGGTTTCATCAGACCATATGACATTCTCCCAATACTCTTCTCGATAATTCAAATGCTCTCTAGCAAACTTCAGACGGGCCTGGGACATGTATGGCTTAAGCAGAGGGACAGTCTGGCACTGCAGGATCTGAGTCCCTGGCGGCATAGTTGTGTTACTGATGGTAGCCTTTGTTATGGTTGTCCCCGCTTTATACAGGTCATTCACTATGTCCCCCCCGTGTGGTTCTGGTATTTTTGCTCAATGTTCTTGTGATCATTTTGACCCCATGGGGTGGAGATCTTGGCGTGGTAGCCCAGATCAAGGGAGATTATCGGTGGTCTTGTATGTCTTACATTTTCTTATTCTTGCTCCCACAGTTTAATTTCATCACACCAAGTGCTTGCCTATTGTAAATTCAGTCTTCCCAGCCTAATTCAGGGCTATAATTAGGCTGGGAAGATTGGAGTGAGACTGTTTGAGGTTGTGGGACAGGTGTCTTTTATACCGATAACAAGTTCAAACAAGTGCTATTACTACAGGTAATGAGTGGAGGACATAGGAGCCTCTTAACCCCTTTCTGTCATCTGACGTACTTTCCCCCCTGTGCCCGGGACTTAATTTTAAAAGGAGGATATACTTATAGTAGATCGGCTGTGCTCACGGGGGCCATCGTGGGGGTGTCAGTGATTCTCATAGCTGACACCCGGCATAAGTGTCAGGAGCGGTCACGGACCGCTCCTGCATTTTAACCCCTGACACACTGCGATAAACATGTTGCAGTGTTCGGCGGCCTGCAGAGGGGCTGATAGCCCCTTGCTTTGGACGGAGACCCGATCGCTGCCATGGAGACCCGATGTAGTCGATGACATCCGGGTTCAGGGCCGAGGGACTTCCTGTCATGCGCAGTGATGACCAGGAAGTCTTTAGGTCGTGTATAGGGCTGCAGCGTGACAGCTTCTGTAGCATGTAATGGGGATAAAGCGTTTAAAAACTAAGAATTAAATTTAAAAAAAAAATTAAAATAATTGAAAAATATTAAAAAAAATAGTAAAAAATATTAATATAAAATCAATATTTATTCCAGCAATAATAAAAATTTTAATAAAAAAATATCTAAACAATAAAAAGTACACTTTTTGGGATCGCGCGTCCATAACGACCGTCTTATAAAACTGCCCATTAGCAACCCTTTAGCAACACCATAAAAAACAAGGAAAAAAAACAATGCTTTTTCATACCGCCTGAGCAAAAAGTGGAACAAAAACCGCGATCAAAAAATAGATATAAATAAATGTGGGTACCGCTGAAAACATTATTTGTCCCGCAAAAAATAAGATATCATACAGCGCCATCAGGGGGAAAAAAATAAAAAAGTTATAGCTGTCAAAAAGAAGCGACGCAAAAATAATTTTTTTTCAAAACAAATAGTTTTTATTGTATAAAAGCCAATTACATAAAAAATGAATTAAATGAGGAACGCTGTAATGATACTGACCCGAAGAATAAAACTGCCTTATCAATTTTACCACAGCAGAATGGTGAAAAACACCCCCCCCAAAATAAAATTCATGAATGTGGATTTTGTCTTCTGCCTCCCAAAAATCGGGAATAAAATGTCATGTGCATGAAATAGTACAATAAAAAACGTTCAACCAACCCCCAAAAAAAACAAGCCTCACATGACTTTGTGGGCCAAAATAGGAAAAAATTATAACTCTCAAAATGGGATGCAAAAACTATTTTTTTTTTCAATAAAAAGGTCTTTTAGTGTGTGACAGCGCCAAAGATTAAATCCCACTATAAAAACCAGCTATAAAAAAATAAATCAAACCCTCTTTATCACCCTTTAGTTAGGGAAAAATAATTAAAATTAAAAAAATGTATTTATTTCCATTTTCCCATTGGTTTAGGGTTAGGTTTGGGGCTAAAGTTTACATTTCTGCTATGAAAACTATATCTGGGTTTTTGGGTTTTCATTGGCTGTAAAACCATAATATCCCGCATTAACAGAAATAAACCTTGGGGATAGATCACTCTGTTGTAATGACTATATATTATATGAGTTTCACTTTTTGCATTTTAAGAACTGAAATAAACCCAACATTTTTATGATATTCTAATTTTGTGAGAAAACATCTGTATGTGTTTTTGTCCACAATCTTCAAGACCTATCCTAACCATCTAAATTCAACCATAAACACCTTTAAATATTTTTGTTTCCATAAGATATTAGGACCCAGGATGGTACTTAGAGTTGTTTTAGTTGCCCATGGATTATGGTACAAAGGGGGGAACCAGAGGCCCTGGAGCCTTTTTTTTTTTTTTGAGATAACGGGGGCAAAATTTAAATTTAGCTTTAAACCAGAGATAGAAAATATTTGCAAAATAAAAGTTTTTTTAAAAAAGAATTTATAAAAGAAACTGTGCATTTTCACCTTACATCCAAAAATGAACATCTGTGCTTGCTATGGCGGAAAAATTTACTGCAAAGTTTGTATAATTTTTACCTATTATTAAATATCGCATGTGAAAGAGTGGATTTTTGGTAAAAATTTTCTACATTCACTATAAATTGTTGGGATTTTACAGATAGTTTTATTCTTCCTCAATAAAAAGAAAAAGTCCTAATAGCCCTCTGTGTCTGTACTTGTACAATATTGTTTGGTGACTGGTTCATTTAGCATTGGTGAATTCCTATTTATTACATGGGTTGGTTGGGCCATATAATATTAGCAATTGTTCCTCCACCTTTGTGCTCCCCTATTTCCTCATAGATTGTAAGCTTCAGCAAGGCCCTCTTTTCTCTTGTTTTATTGATTATGGGAATGTTATTCTAAAATGTCTTTTATTGTCTGTACTGTACAAGGCCCCTCTAAAATGTAAAAGTGCTGCTGAATATGTTGGATATAGAAATAAAATTATTATTATTATTTCTCCGTGGCAGCAAACCCACGTGACTGCTCACCAAAAATTTACATTACCCGGCAAGGATTATACAGATGTCCTAGGGAAAACCATTTGTGGTCGAAAAGTTTTGGGCAAACATCTGTCTGTTCTTTGGTGTCGTTTCACAATATTAGAAAAAGAAAAAAGTTTGTTTTATCCGCTCACCACATGTAGACAGAAATCCGGGCATGGAGGTCAGCGGTGCCCGAGGAAAACAATCGATCATGAAGGAAGGTCCCAAACTCCTTTATATCCAATCATTATTTATTTGTAATTATTAAAAATTGATACAATGGCCCTTTAATGAAAGACCCTTTTGGGGGGGGTATTTAGCATGCTGCAATATTCATGGAAATCATGGGCTGGACCTTCCTTCTGACTGTTTCACAATAAAAATACTTTTGCAGCAAAAAGTCCTGTGTTTGTCGTGTTGAGATTTACGTATATACTAACAAACATGAAAAAAGAATTACCAAGCAATAATTACCATATACATATAAAATGGCGACTAAAAAATAGCACTAATAAGGAGAAAAAGAGTCAAAAAGTTGCCAATAAATTAAGCACTAATCATATTTATTAAGATATTCATGAACTTCCACTAAAAACACCATGTATTACACAAGATAAAGTATTGGGATACATGTGATTGACTCACTGAGTGCTACAAAAAAATGACCACAAGGTTTTGGTGGGTGGTGTCGGGCTCTGTAGTTTGGCTGCAGCGGGGCTCTGTGCTGCGGGGGCTGCTCCGCCGGCATTTCCCTTTATAGCCAGAAATCCCCCGAGCTCCGTTGCACTTGTGCAATGCGGTGGCCTCCAGAAAGATGACCGCGCATACTCAAATTCATTCTCGGCAACGAGATCTGGGACAAGATCTCGTTTGGGGGATTGACTTGAGCATGCGCGGCCATCTTTCCAGGGCCCCAGGCGGCCATTTCGGAGGCCTCCGCCTGCCAGCAAGCGCAACGGAGCTTCGAGGGGCTTTCTGGGCTATGATGAAATGCCGGCGGAGCCCCCACGCCGGGACAGAGCCCCGCTGCAGCCACCCCTACAGAGCCCCATGCAGCCCACTTCCGAGCCCCGACACCACCGCACCAAGAGCAAAAGGGGGGCCTGCCCTGGGACCACCGCCACGGAATTGTAAGAATTTTTGCCACCCCCCAGAGCACAGCCACCCACAGAGCACCCGAACTCCAAGGGGCAAACCCCTGCAACACAGGCACAGACCCCCCCCACAGGCCCCAGCCACCCCCCAGAGCACAGAAACCCCACAGAAACAATATCCAAAAAACTGACCGGCACATCCAAACTTAAAATTCGTGTGAATAGGTTCAAAAAACCCGAGTCACCAACTCAAATAATACAAGAAGGAAAAGGTAGCACACGGGAAACGGGGTATAGCTTGCAAACAGAAATATGAAAAATATGGAAAAAGAATACATCTTACCTTAGAAATAGAAAAATTGAGAAGTCTTGCGCATAAGTCCAAATTATGTGAAACCTGATAGCCCGTCAAGGCTCTTCGTATATAGGTCCCTAACTAAAAGCCTATCCTCGCTTTTGAAAAGTCTGTTGCATGGGGAACCTTGAATCCTCTTTTCAGGGTAAAATCTACATCTCTTTGGAGGGGGTGTTTTAAACC
>JARQOD010000009.1:120068877-120113557 GCA_033576555.1 Oophaga sylvatica | reverse complement strand
ACACTGAAGGCATCAAAACTATGAATTAACACATATGGAATTATATACTTAACAAAAAAGTGTGAAACAACTGAAATTATGTCTTATATTCTAGGTTCTTCAAAGTAGTCACCTTTTGCTTTGATGACTGCTTTGCACACTCTTGGCATTCTCTTGATGAGCTTCAAGAGGTAGTCACCGGAAATGGTCTTCCAACAATCTTGAAGGAGTTCCCAGAGATGCTTAGCACTTGTTGGCCCTTTTGCCTTCACTCTGCGGTCCAGCTCACCCCAACCCATCTCGATTGGGTTCAGTTCTGGTGACTGTGGAGGCCAGGTCATCTGGCGTAGCACCCCACCACTCTCCTTCTTAGTCAAATAGCCCTTACACAGCCTGGAGGTGTGTTTGGGGTCATTGTCCTGTTGAAAAATAAATGATGGTCCAACTAAACGCAAACCGGATGGAATAGCATGCCGCTGCAAGATGCCGTGGTAGCCATGCTGGTTCAGTATGCCTTCAATTTTGAATAAATCCCCAACAGTGTCACCAGCAAAGCACCCCCACACCATCACACCTCCTCCTCCATGCTTCACGGTGGGAACCAGACATGTAGAGTCCATCCGTTCACCTTTTCTGCGTCGCACAAAAACACGGTGGTTGGAACCAAAGATCTCAAATTTGGACTCATCAGACCAAAGCACAGATTTCCACTGGTCTAATGTCCATTCCTTGTGTTCTTTAGCCCAAACAAGTCTCTTCTGCTTGTTGACTGTCCTTAGCAGTGGTTTCCTAGCAGCTATTTTACCATGAAGGCCTGCTGCAAAAAGTCTCCTCTTATCAGTTGTTGTAGAGATGTGTCTGCTGCTAGAACTCTGTGTGGCATTGACCTGGTCTCTAATCTGAGCTGCTGTAAACCTGCGATTTCTGAGGCTGGTGACTCGGATAAACTTATCCTCAGAAGCGGAGGTGACTCTTGGTCTTCCTTTCCTGGGGCGGTCCTCATGTATATATACAGTACAGACCAAAAGTTTGGAACACCTTCTCATTTAAAGATTTTTCTGTATTTTCATGACTATGAAAATTGTAAATTCACACTGAAGGCATCAAAACTATGAATTAACACATGTGGAATTATATACTTAACAAAAAAGTGTGTAACAACGGAAATTATGTCTTACATTCTAGGTTCTTCAAAGTAGCCACCTTTTGCTTTGATGACAGCTTTGCACACTCTTGGCATTCTCTTGATGAGCTTCAAGAGGTAGTCAACGTAAAATGGTTTTCACTTCACAGGTGTGCCCTGTCAGGTTTAATAAGTGGGATTTCTGGCCTTATAAATGGAGTTGGGATCATCAGTTGTGTTGTGCAGAAGTCTGGTGGATACACAGCTGATAGTCCTACTGAATAGACTGTTAGAATTTGTATTATGGCAAGAAAAAAGCAGCTAAGTAAAGAAAAACGAGTAGCCATCATTACTTTAAGAAATGAAGGTCAGTCAGTCCGAAAAATTGGGAAAACTTTGAAAGTGTCCCAAAGTGTAGTTGCAAAAACCATCAAACGCTACAAAGAAACTGGCTCACAAGAGGACCGCCCCAGGAAAGGAAGACCAAGAGTCACCTTTGCTTCTGAGGATAAGTTTATCGAGTCACCAGCCTCAGAAATCACAGGTTAACAGCAGCTCAGATTAGAGAGCAGGTCAATGCCACACAGAGTTCTAGCAGCAGACACATCTCTACAACACCTGTTAAGAGGAGACTTTGTGCAGCAGGCCTTCATGGTAAAATAGCTGCTAGGAAACCACTGCTAAGGGCTAAAGAACACAAGGAATGGACATTAGACGAGTGGAAATCTGTGCTTTGGTCTGATGAGTCCAAATTTGAGATCTTTGGTTCCAACCACCATTTATAAGGCAAGAAATCACACTACTCGTTTTTCTTTACTTAGCTGCTTTTTTCTTGCCATAATACAAATTCTAACAATCTATTCAGTAGGACTATCAGCTGTGTATCCACCAGACTTCTGCACAACACAACTGATGGTCCCAACCCCATTTATAAGGCCAGAAATCCCACTTATTAAACCTGACAGGTCACACCTGTGAAGTGAAAAACATTTCCGGTGACTACCTCTTGAAGCTCATCAAGAGAATGCCAAGAGTGTGCAAAGCAGTCATCAAAGCAAAAGGTGGCTACTTTGAAGATCCTAGAATATAAGACATAATTTCAGTTGTTACACACTATTTTGTTAAGTATATAATTCCACATGTGTTAATTCATAGTTTTGATGCCTTCAGTGTGAATGTACAATTTTCATAGTCATGAAAATACAGAAAAATCTTTAAATGAGAAGGTGTGTCCAAACTTTTGGTCTGTATTGTATATATTTATTTATACAGGGTGGTCCAAAAGTAGGTGGACAGTATGTGTAATAGGGTTATGAAGGGGGAGATTTATCAAACATGGTGTAAAGTGAAACTGACTCAGTTGCCCTTAGCAACAAATCAGCTTCCACTTTTCATTCTTCACAGACTGTTTGGAAAAAGAAAGGTGGAATCTGATTGGTTGCTAAGGGCAACTGAGTCAGTTTCACAGATCCAGTTTTCACAGATAAATCTCCCCCAAAATGGCAAATAATTTAAATACAGATCAAAGAAAATGGATTTTAAAAGAGTATTGGAAATCTCAAAATGCTGACACAGTAGAGCAAATTGGGTTGAAACATTTGGCACTCAAGCCCCAAAGAGACAAACCATTTACCGCATTCGTGACAAATTTGATGCCACTGGCTCAATCCTTAATGCTCCAAAAACTGGTCTACCCAAAACAGCCTGTACAGAAAATAATAAACTACTTGTTGCTTAAACATTTGTTCAGAGTCCAAAAAGTCCACCAGAAGAGTCTCTTTAGAATTGGGAATTTCACGAGCTTCCATCATGCGAATCCTGAAATCTATTGGGTGGAAAGCTTATCGTCCACGTCTAATTCATGGTTTATTGGAGGATGATCCAGAAAGGCAGCTGCAATTTAGTGAGATTATGCTTAACGAAATTGAAGAAAATCCAGTAATTTTAGATAACATTATGTGGAGTGATGAAGCTTCTTTCACATTATCTGGCCATATTAACAGTCATAATTGTATTTACTGGTATAATGAGAACATGCATTTAACATTAGAGCAACAACTAAATGAGCCTGGTGTCAATGTTTGGGGTGGTATTTCAAGTTTTGGTGTTTTTGGATCATCTTTTTTTATGGAACAGTCACAGGAGATAAGTATCTCGAAATTCTAATGAATCAAGTTGTTCCCAGTTACAGCAACAGCCTAATTCAAATGACCTTTATTTCCAACAAGATTGGACCCCTCCACATTATTCAAGAGCAGTCCACGAGTATCTTGATGAAACATTTCCTAATAAATGGATTAGCTGAAGAGGCCCACTTGATTGGCCGGCACGTTCACCAGACTTGACCCCAATGGATTTTTTCTTTTGGAGAGTACTCAAGGACAAAGTTTATAGTCGAAAACCAAAAAGTGTCAGTGATTTGAAAAATTACATAAGAGATGCATTTAAAAAAATTAATACCCAAAGAGACTTGTGCAAAAATGTTTGTAGAAGCGTAAGAGGCAGACTTCAAAGCTGTGCAAATTGTGATGGAAAACAGTTTGGGCACCTGCGTTGATAAAATTTAAGGGCTTTTGTGTTATTGTTCAGAATAAAATTTAATTGTCAATGTTATGCTTGTGTTAGTAAATATAATTTTATATATAAATCAAAATAAATGTTATTATTTTCTGTCCACCTACTTTTGGACCACACTGTATATGAGAAAATTTGGCAGCACTACCAAAAGAAGCCAGGTACAATAAAACCTGTTAAGTTGATGTCCAAACCTCCAAAATAGAGAATAAGAAAAAAACAGGCAGCCCTTCAAAAATTAAAGTGAAAAACCGTGGCCTTACTGATCCACTAGCAGCAACGTTTCGTCAGATTTCTCTACCTTCCCCTACAGATTATAACCACTGTAATTATTGCAGTAATCATTCATACCACCCACCGCAGTTTATTAACATAGTATCAGTAATTTCTAGTTATGATCCATCATTTTCCATCACCGGTGCCTCCACTATCTGCTATCACAGTCAGAATGACATGAACTAATCAACCATCACATGCTCTTACTGTGGATTCCCACTGCACGATTAGCAAAACCTGATAACCGTGCAGTGTAAACCTGCTGGCAATCACCCTATGGATGAGCAAGGTGCTCATTGAAAGGGTAACAATATTTTCAGGCTGGCTTAAAAATCATTATTTTCTGCATCACTTGACCATTTTTAAGTAATGACTGATCGGCAGTCATTTAATGCCACATGCCTGCTAGCGTTGACCCGTACGTAGCCCCCATACAGTAATAATATCCCCCAATCTGGTATCATACAGCATAATGTTCCCCATTCTGGTCCGATACAGTAATAATGCCCCCCTTTATGTCCCCCATACACCTCCAGTACAATGTACCATATTGTGACCACCATAAAGCATTATGTCCATCATTCCAATTAATGGCACTAATAAGTATGATGTCCCCCTCTGTGGCCCCTATACAATATAACATTTCCCTCTGTCATACAGTGGGGAAAAAAGTATTTAGTCATCCACCAATTGTGCAAGTTCTCCCACTTAAAAAGATGAGAGAGGCCTGCATTTGACATCATAGGTAGACCACAACTATGAGAGTCAAAATGAGAAAACAAATCCAAAAAATCACCTTGTCTGATTTGGCAAGATTTATTTTGCAAATTATGGTGGAAAATAAGGATTTGTTCATTAACAAAAGTTAATTTCAATATTTTGTTATATATCCTTTGTTGGCAATGACAGAGGTCAAATGTTTTCTGTAAGTCTTCACAAAGTTGCCACACACTGTTGGTGGTATGTTGTCCCATTCCTCCATACAGATCTCCTCTAGAGCAGTGATGTTTTGGGTCTGTCGCTGGGCAACACGGACTTTCAAATCCCTCCAAAAGTTTTCTATGGGGTTGAGATCTGCAGGTGGGTAGGCCACTCCAGGACCTTCATATGCTTCTTACGAAGCCACTCCTTCATTGCCCTGGCGGTGTGTGTTCGGGATGATTATCATGTTGAAAGACCCATCCACGCTTCAACTTCAATGCCCTTGCTGATGGAAGTAGGTTTGCACTCAAAATTTCACAATACATGGCACCATTCATTCTTTCATGTACACAGATCAGTCATCCTGGTCACTTTGCAGAGAAACAGCCCCAAAGCATGATGTTGCCACCCCCATGCTTTGCAGTAGGTATGGTGTTCTTTGGATGCAACTCGGAATTCTCTCTCCTCCAAACAAGACGAGTTTTGTTTCTACCAAACAGTTCTACTTTGGTTTCATCAGACCATATGACATTCTCCCAATACTCTTCTCGATAATTCAAATGCTCTCTAGCAAACTTCAGACGGGCCTGGACATGTACTGGCTTAAGCAGAGGGACACGTCTGGCACTGCAGGATCTGAGTCCCTGGCGGCATAGTGTGTTACTGATGGTAGCCTTTGTTATGGTTGTCCCAGCTTTATACAGGTCATTCACTATGTCCCCCCCGTGTGGTTCTGGTATTTTTGCTCAATGTTCTTGTGATCATTTTGACCCCATGGGGTGAGATCTTGCGTGGAGCCCAGATCAAGGGAGATTATCGGTGGTCTTGTATGTCTTACATTTTCTTATTCTTGCTCCCACAGTTTAATTTCATCACACCAAGCTGCTTGCCTATTGTAAATTCAGTCTTCCCAGCCTAATTCAGGGCTATAATTAGGCTGGGAAGATTGGAGTGAGACTGTTTGAGGTTGTGGACAGGTGTCTTTTATACCGATAACAAGTTCAAACAGTGCATTACTACAGGTAATGAGTGGAGGACAAGGAGCCTCTTAACCCCTTTCTGTCATCTGACGTACTTTCCCATCCATGTGCCCTGGGACTTAATTCTCAAGGACGGGATAGTACATCATAGTAGATCGGCTGTGCTCACGGGGGCCGATCGTGGCCGGGTGTCAGCTGATTCTCATAGCTGACACCCGGCACTAAGTGTCAGGAGCGGTCACGGACCGCTCCTGGCACTTTAACCCCTGACACACTGCGATCAAACATGATTGCAGTGTTACGGCGGCTGCAGAGGGGCTGATAGCCCCTCTGCTTTTGGATCGGAGACCCGATCGCTGCCATGGAGACCCGATGTAGTCACGATGACATCCGGGTCTCAGGGCCTGAGGGACTTCCTGTCATGCGCAGTGATGACCAGGAAGTCTCTTAGGTCAGTGCTATAGGAGCTGCAGCGCTGACAGCTTCTGTAGCATGCATAATGGGATAAAGCGTAAAACTAAGAATTAAATTAAAAAAAATTAAAATAATTGAAAAAATATTAAAAAAAATAGTAAAAAATATTAATAATAAAATCAATATTTATTCCAGCAATAAATAAAAATTTTAATAAAAAAAATCTAAACAATAAAAGTACACTTATTTGGGATCGCTGCGTCCATAACGACCAGTCTTATAAAACTGTCCCATTAGCTAACCCCTTTAGCGAACACCATAAAAAACAAGGCAAAAAACAATGCTTTATCATCATACCGCTGAGCAAAAAGTGGAACAACACGCGATCAAAAAAAGATATAAATAAATGTGGTACCGCTGAAAACATTATATTGTCCCGCAAAAATAAGATATCATACAGCGCCATCAGCGAAAAAATAAAAAAGTTATAGCTGTCAGAATGAAGCGACGCAAAAATAATTATTTTTTCTACAAAATAGTTTTTATTGTATAAAAGCACCAATACATAAAAAATGATATAAATGAGGTAACGCTGTAATGATACTGACCCGAAGAATAAAACTGCCTTATCAATTTTACCACAGCAGAATGGTGTAAACACCCCCCCCAAAATATTCATGAATTGCTGGATTTTGTTCATTCTGCCTCCCAAAAATCAGAATAAAATGTCATGTGCATGAAAATAGTACCAATAAAAACGTCAACTCATCCCGCAAAAAACAAGACCTTCACATGACTTTGTGGGCCAAAATATGGAAAAATTATAACTCTCAAAAATGGTGATGCAAAAACTATTTTTTGCAATAAAAAGCGTCTTTTAGTGTGTGACAGCTGCCAAAGATAAAATCCCACTATAAAAACCAGCTATAAATAATAAATCAAACCCCTCTTTATCACCCTCTTAGTTAGGGAAAAATAATAAAATTAAAAAAATGTATTTATTTCCATTTTCCCATTAGGTTTAGGGTTAGGTTTGGGGCTAAAGTTACATACTGCTATGAAAAACTATATCTGATTTTTGGGTTTTCATTGGCTGTAAGCCATAATCATCAGCATTAACAGAAATAAACACTTGACATAGATCACTCTGTTTGTAATGACTCTATATAATATATGAGTTTCACTTTTTGCATTGAAGAACTGAAATAAACTAACATTTGATGATATTCTAATTTTGTGAGAAGCATCTGTATGTGTTTTTGTCCACAATCTATCAAGACCTACTCCTATCCATCTAAAATCTACAACCATAACACCACCTTTACTATAGTATGTTTCCATAAGATATTAGGACCCAGGATGGTACTATAGAGTTGTATAGATTGCTATTGGATCTATGAGTACAGAGGTATAACTCAGAGGCATGGAGCCATTTTTTTGTTTTTGAGATAACGAGCAACATTTAAATGAGCTTTAAACCAGAGATAGAAGTATTTGCAAATATAAAAGTTTTATTAAAAAAGAATTTATAAAATGAAACTAGTGCATTTTCACCTTACATCCAAAAATGAACATCTGTGCTTGCTATGAGCAGGTGTAACTTTACTGCAAAGTTTGTATAATTTTTACCTATTATTAAATATCGCATGTGAAAGAGTGGATTTTTGGTAAAAATTTGCTACATTCACTATAAATTGTTGGGATTTTACAGATAGTTATAATTCTTCCTCAATAAAAAAGAAAAAGTCCTAATAGCCCTCTGTGTCTGTACTTGTACACATATTGTTTGGTGACTGGTTCATTTAGCATTAGGTGAATATCCTATTTATTACATTGGTGGTTGGGCCATATAATATTAGCAATTGTTACCATCCACCTTTCGTGTCTCCCCTATTTCCTCATAGATTGTAAGCTTCGAGCAAGGCCCTCTTTTCTCTTGTATTTATTGATTTATGTGATTATTGTTATTCTAAAATGTCTTTTATTGTCTGTACTGTACAAGTCCCCTCTAAAATGTAAAGTGCTGCTGAATATGTTGGCACTATAGAAATAAAATTATTATTATTATTACTTCCGTGGCAGCATCCTACAGTGACTAGCTCACCAACTTTACATACCCGGCAAGGATCTATACAGATGTCCTAGAGGAAAACCATTTGTCGGTCGAAACGTTGGACAAACATCTGTCTGTTCTTTGGTGTCGTTTCACAATATTAGAAAAAGAAAAAGTTGTTTTATCAGCTCACCCACATGTAGACAGAAATCCGGAGCATGGAGGTCAGCGGTGCAGCAGGAAAACCAATCGATCATGAAGGAAGGTCCAGCTCCATGATATCCAATCATTATTTATTTGTAATTCATTAAAAAATTGATACAATTGGCATAAATGTCACAAGCACCCTATGGGGAGGTATATAGCATGCTGCAATATATCATGGATATCATGGAGCTGGACCTTCCTTCATGACTGTTTCACAATAAACTACTTTTGCAGCAAAAAGTCCTGTGTTTGTCAGTGTTGAGATTTACGCTACTATACTAACAAACATGAAAAAAGAATTACCAAGCAATAATTACCATATACATATAACAATGGCGACTCAAAAATAGCACTAATAAAGGAGAAAAAAGAGTCCAAAAAGTTGCCAATAAATTAAGCACTAATCATATTTATTGAAAGATAGTCATGAACTTCCACTAAAAACACCACTGTATTACACAAGATAAAGTATATGGATTACACTGTGATTGAATCACTGAGTGCTACAAAGTGACACAAGGATGTGGTGCGGTGGTGTCAGGGCTCTGTAGTGTGGCTGCACGGGGCTCTGTGCTGCGTGGGGCTGCTCCGCCGGCATTTCGTTTATGCCAGAAATCCCCCGCAGCTCCGTTGCACTTGCTGCAATGCGGTGGCCTCCAGAAAGATGACCGCGCATACTCAAATTCAAATCTCGGCAACGAGATCTAGGGACAAGATCTCGTTGCGAGATCTGACTCTGAGCATGCGCGGCCATCTTTCCAGAGGCCCCAGGCGGCCATCTTTCCGGAGGCCTCCGCCTGCCAGCAAGCGCAACGGAGCTGCGAGGGGCTTTCTGGCTATGATGAAATGCCGGCGGAGCCCCCACGCAGCACAGAGCCCGCTGCAGCCACACTACGAGCCCCACTGCAGCCACACTACAGAGCCCCGACACCCACCGCACCACAGAGCACAGGGAGCCTGCACTGGGACCACCGCCACGGAACTTGTAAGTATATTGCCACCCCACAGAGCACAGCCACCCAACAGAGCACAGACACTCCACAGAGCACCCCTGCAACACAGAGCACAGACACCCCACAGAGCACAGCCACCCCACAGAGCACAGAAACCCCACAGAGCACATATCAAAAAACTGACCGGCACATCCAAACTTAGATTCAGTGTGAATAGGTGCTAAACCCAGAGTCACCAACTCATATACATACAAGAAGAAAAGGTAGCACACTGTAGCGCTATAGCTTGCAAACACGAAATATGAAAAATATGAAAAATGAATTACATCATTACCTTAGAAATATGAAAAATTGAGAAGTCTTAGCGCATAAGATGGCCAAATTATGTGAGCCTGATAGCCACGTCAAGGCTCTTCTCGTATATCAGGTCCCTAACTAATGCCTATCCTCGCTTTAGAAAAGTCTGTCTGCATGGGAACCTATGAATCCTCTTTTCAGACTAAAATCTACATCTCTGTGGAGGGGTGATGAACCTGCTGTAATTAAAAGGCCTGTGACCACCAGGTGGAGTGCTCAGGCAGAAGGTAAATGAATACATATCAAAAAACTGACCGGCACATCCAAACTTAGATTCAGTGTGAACAGGTGCTAAACCCAGAGTCACCAACTCATATACATACAAGAAGAAAAGGTAGCACACTGTAGCGCTATAGCTTGCAAACACGAAATGTGAAAAATATGAAAAATGAATTACATCATTACCTTAGAAATATGAAAAATTGAGAAGTCTTAGCGCATAAGATGGCCAAATTATGTGAGCCTGATAGCCACGTCAAGGCTCTTCTCGTATATCAGGTCCTAACTAATGCCTATCCTCGCTTAGAAAAGTCTGTCTGCATGGGAACGTATGAATCCTCTCTTCAGACTAAAATCTACATCTCTGTGGAGGGGTGATGAACCTGTTGTAATTAAAAAGCCTGTGACCACCAGGTGGAGTGCTCAGGTAGAAGGTAAATTAATACATATCAAAAAACTGACCGGCACATCCAAACATAGATTCAGTGTGAACAGGTGCTAAACCTAGAGTCACCAACTCATATACATACAAGAGAAAAAGGTAGCACACTGTAGCGCTATAGCTTGCAAACACGAAATATGAAAAATGAATTGCATCATTACCTTAGAAATATGAAAAATTGAGAAGTCTTAGCGCATAAGATGGCCAAATTATGTGAGCCTGATAGCCACGTCAAGGCTCTTCTCGTATATCAGGTCCTAACTAATGCCTATCCTCGCTTAGAAAAGTCTGTCTGCATGGGAACGTATGAATCCTCTCTTCAGACTAAAATCTACATCTCTGTGGAGGGGTGATGAACCTGTTGTAATTAAAAAGCCTGTGACCACCAGGTGGAGTGCTCAGGTAGAAGGTAAATGAATACATATCAAAAAACTGACCGGCACATCCAAACATAGATTCAGTGTGAACAGGTGCTAAACCTAGAGTCACCAACTCATATACATACAAGAGAAAAAGGTAGCACACTGTAGCGCTATAGCTTGCAAACACGAAATATGAAAAATGAATTGCATCATTACCTTAGAAATATGAAAAATTGAGAAGTCTTAGCGCATAAGATGGCCAATTATGTGAGCCTGATAGCCACGTCAAGGCTCTTCTCGTATATCAGGTCCTAACTAATGCCTATCCTCGCTTAGAAAAGTCTGTCTGCATGGGAACGTATGAATCCTCTCTTCAGACTAAAATCTACATCTCTGTGGAGGGGTGATGAACCTGTTGTAATTAAAAAGCCTGTGACCACCAGGTGGAGTGCTCAGGTAGAAGGTAAATGAATACATATCAAAAAACTGACCGGCACATCCAAACATAGATTCAGTGTGAACAGGTGCTAAACCTAGAGTCACCAACTCATATACATACAAGAGAAAAAGGTAGCACACTGTAGCGCTATAGCTTTCAAACACGAAATATGAAAATGAATTCCATCATTACCTTAGAAATATGAAAAATTGAGAAGTCTTAGCGCATAAGATGGCCAAATTATGTGAGCCTGATAGTCACGTCAAGGCTCTTCTCGTATATCAGGTCCTAACTAATGCCTATCCTCGCTTAGAAAAGTCTGTCTGCATGGGAACGTATGAATCCTCTCTTCAGACTAAGATCTACATCTCTGTGGAGGGTTAGGACCTGATATACGAGAAGAGCCTTGACGTGGCTATCAGGCTCACATAATTTGGCCATCTTATGCGCTAAGACTTCTCAATTTTTCATATTTCTAAGGTAATGATGTAATTCATTTTTCATATTTTTCATATTTCGTGTTTGCAAGCTATAGCGCTACAGTGTGCTACCTTTTCTTCTTGTATGTATATGAGTTGGTGACTCTGGTTTAGCACCTGTTCACACTGAATCTAAGTTTGCATGTGCCGGTCAGTTTTTTGATATGTATTCATTTACCTTCTGCCTGAGCACTCCACCTGGTGGTCACAGGCCTTTTAATTACAGCAGGTTCATCACCCCTCCACAGAGATGTAGATTTTAGTCTGAAAAGAGGATTCATAGGTTCCCATGCAGACAGACTTTTCTAAAGCGAGGATAGGCATTAGTTAGGGACCTGATATACGAGAAGAGCTTTGACGTGGCTATCAGGCTCACATAATTTGGCCATCTTATGCGCTAAGACTTCTCAATTTTTCATATTTCTAAGGTAATGATGTAATTCATTTTTCATATTTTTCATATTTCGTGTTTGCAAGCTATAGCGCTACAGTGTGCTACCTTTTCTTCTTGTATGTATATGAGTTGGTGACTCTGGGTTTAGCACCTGTTCACACTGAATCTAAGTTTGGATGTGCCGGTCAGTTTTTTGATATGTATTCATTTACCTTCTGCCTGAGCACTCCACCTGGTGGTCACAGGCCTTTTAATTACAGCAGGTTCATCACCCCTCCACAGAGATGTAGATTTTAGTCTGAAAAGAGGATTCATAGGTTCCCATGCAGACAGACTTTTCTAAAGCGAGGATAGGCATTAGTTAGGGACCTGATATACGAGAAGAGCCTTGACGTGGCTATCAGGCTCACATAATTTGGCCATCTTATGCGCTAAGACTTCTCAATTTTTCATATTTCTAAGGTAATGATGTAATTCATTTTTCATATTTTTCATATTTCGTGTTTGCAAGCTATAGCGCTACAGTGTGCTACCTTTTCTTCTTGTATGTATATGAGTTGGTGACTCTGGGTTTAGCACCTGTTCACACTGAATCTAAGTTTGGATGTGCCGGTCAGTTTTTTGATATGTATTCATTTACCTTCTGCCTGAGCACTCCACCTGGTGGTTACAGGCCTTTTAATTACAGCAGGTTCATCACCCCTCCACAGAGATGTAGATTTTAGTCTGAAAAGAGGATTCATAGGTTCCCATGCAGACAGACTTTTCTAAAGCGAGGATAGGCATTAGTTAGGGACCTGATATACGAGAAGAGCCTTGACGTGGCTATCAGGCTCACATAATTTGGCCATCTTATGCGCTAAGACTTCTCAATTTTTCATATTTCTAAGGTAATGATGTAATTCATTTTTCATATTTCGTGTTTGCAAGCTATAGCGCTACAGTGTGCTACCTTTTCTTCTTGTATGTATATGAGTTGGTGACTCTGGGTTTAGCACCTGTTCACACTGAATCTAAGTTTAGATGTGCCGGTCAGTTTTTTGATATGTATTCATTTACCTTCTGCCTGAGCACTCCACCTGGTGGTCACAGGCCTTTTAATTACAGCAGGTTCATCACCCCTCCACAGAGATGTAGATTTTAGTCTGAAAAGAGGATTCATAGGTTCCCATGCAGACAGACTTTTCTAAAGCGAGGATAGGCATTAGTTAGGGACCTGATATACGAGAAGAGCCTTGACGTGGCTATCAGGCTCACATAATTTGGCCATCTTATGCGCTAAGACTTCTCAATTTTTCATATTTCTAAGGTAATGATGTAATTCATTTTTCATATTTTTCATATTTCGTGTTTGCAAGCTATAGCGCTACAGTGTGCTACCTTTTCTTCTTGTATGTATATGAGTTGGTGACTCTGGGTTTAGCACCTGTTCACACTGAATCTAAGTTTGGATGTGCCGGTCAGTTTTTTGATATGTATTCATTTACCTTCTGCCTGAGCACTCCACCTGGTGGTCACAGGCCTTTTAATTACAGCAGGTTCATCACCCCTCCACAGAGATGTAGATTTTAGTCTGAAAAGAGGATTCATAGGTTTCCATGCAGACAGACTTTTCTAAAGCGAGGATAGGCATTAGTTAGGGACCTGATATACGAGAAGAGCCTTAACGTGGCTATCAGGCTCACATAATTTGGCCATCTTATGCGCTAAGACTTCTCAATTTTTCATATTTCTAAGGTAATGATGTAATTCATTTTTCATATTTTTCATATTTCGTGTTTGCAAGCTATAGCGCTACAGTGTGCTACCTTTTCTTCTTGTATGTATATGAGTTGGTGACTCTGGGTTTAGCACCTGTTCACACTGAATCTAAGTTTGGATGTGCCGGTCAGTTTTTTGATATGTATTCATTTACCTTCTGCCTGAGCACTCCACCTGGTGGTCACAGGCCTTTTAATTACAGCAGGTTCATCACCCCTCCACAGAGATGTAGATTTTAGTCTGAAAAGAGGATTCATAGGTTCCCATGTAGACAGACTTTTCTAAAGCGAGGATAGGCATTAGTTAGGGACCTGATATACGAGAAGAGCCTTGACGTGGCTATCAGGCTCACATAATTTGGCCATCTTATGCGCTAAGACTTCTCAATTTTTCATATTTCTAAGGTAATGATGTAATTCATTTTTCATATTTTTCATATTTCGTGTTTGCAAGCTATAGCGCTACAGTGTGCTACCTTTTCTTCTTGTACCCCACAGAGCACAGACACCCCACAGAGCACCCCTGCAACACAGAGCACCACCACCGCACCAGCCTGGACCACCGAACGACCCCTGGGACCACTCCTCTACCTGTGCTGATCCCTTCGCTGGTAAGCTGAATTCGGACTGTAATACGGACCCCCATTTGACACATTATTTTTTTTTCCCTATTTTCCTTCTGAAAATTTGGGGTGTGTCTTATGGTCCGGTGCATCTAGTCCGAAAAATACGGTATATATCGTGATGGGAAACAAAAAAAAATTGTCAAATTTAAAAAAAAATGTATTGTTTCATGTAACACAAAAACCTGATTTAAACAATGGATAGTTTTCTGATTATTGACTCCATTTAATCTATATTACTACATTTTCTAATAAGATACATGTTTTGCTTTATAGAAATACATAAACCAGTAGGTTCCTAAGAGTAGTATTAAAAGAATTAATTTGGGTTGAGAATTAATTTGGCTTGCAGCTATGGAAAATACCAAATTTTTTTCTTCTCTGCATAATGTCTGCACAAGATTGCATAGCAACATGCGGCACATAAGAAAGAAGATAGCTTTGCTCTTAACATTACAAAAATAATGCAGCTGTAATTACAGTGAAGTGAGATAAACATCTCTGGAATTATCGTTATCGCGCTTTCTCTCTCTGTAATTAACATAAATGCTGTTAAACATAGAAGTTTTCTGTCCATTTAATCACAGTAGAGAAAAGTTCTAAAGATAATAGTATTTCATTACACATCAGGGCACAGCCCACACAGCGTAAGCGGAAATTTTTACATAAAGGATCAACTGAATTATTCATGAATAAGCAATGAACTTTAGAGGTGAAGATGGACAGTATTGGGGGCTCACGGCACAAACTACAGAAGAGGGTACCCGATATTCAGAGACTATGATACTTATGAGAGTTCCCTCTCTTGATCTGCCTTCTACAAATTATTACTATTGGTGATGAGCGAGCGTGCTGGGCAGGGCCGGCTCCAGGTTTTTATGGGCCCCGGGCGAAGGAGCCTCAGTGGGCCCCTTTAACACAGACCACGATTCATGATGCACAGATACAGCAGAGAAATATGGGTACAGTACAATGCCAAATACTTCTCTTCTTACATTACATGAGTGATATCTATTGTAAATTGTACAATAGCTCAAAAACCGCCAAATCCTCACAGCGCACAGAACAGACTGGACAGTACAGTCCTCCATACAATATTATGGGCACCACAGTCTCCCCCTCATCACCCATATAATACCCCATGCAGGATGTCACCCCCATATAATGCTCCATACAGAATACTGGACCCAATATAATGCTCCATACAGGATACTGGTCCCCATATAATGCTCCATACAGGATACTGGTCCCCATATAATGCTCCATACAAAATATGGAGCTCTCCTCTGCGCTGTACTGCGTTCTGCACTGTTACGGCTCAGGAAAGGGCGCTGTGGAAAGACTCCCCATTATCATCATGATTGCCTCCCCATCATCATCATTGCCTCTTTATCATCATCATTGCCTCCCCATCATCATCATGGCCTCCCCATTATCATCAATGCCTGCCCATCATCATCATCTCCTCCCCATCATCATCAATGCCTGCCCATCATCATCTTCTCCCCATCATCAATGCCTGCCCATTATCATCAATGCCTGCCCATTATCATCATCTTCTCCCCATCATCATCAATGCCTCCCCATTATCAGCAATGCCTGCCCATCATCATCTCCCCATCATCATCAATGCCTGCCCATCATCATCTTCTCCCCATCATCAATGCCTGCCCATTATCATCATCTTCTCCCCATCATCAATGCCTGCCCATCATCATCTTCTCCCATCATCAATGCCTGCCCATTATCATCATCTTCTCCCCATCATCATCAATGCCTCCCCATTATCAGCAATGCCTGCCCATCATCATCTTCTCCCCATCATCAATGCCTACCCATTATCATCAATGCCTGCCCATTATCATCATCTTCTCCCCATCATCATCATCAATGCCTCCCCATCATCATCAATGCCTGCCCATCATCATTCTCCCCATCATCAATGCCTGCCCATTATCATCATCTTCTCCCCATCATCAATGCCTGCCCATCATCTTCTCCCCATCAATGCCTGCCCATTATCATCATCTTCTCCCCTCATCATCATCAATGCCTCCCATTATCAGCAATGCCTGCCCATCATCATCTCCTCCCCATCATCATCAATGCCTGCCCATCATCATCTTCTCCCATCATCAATGCCTGCCCATTATCATCATCTTCTCCCCATCATCAATGCCTGCCCATCATCATCTTCTCCCCATCATCAATGCCTGCCCATTATCATCATCTTCTCCCCATCATCATCAATGCCTCCCCATTATCAGCAATGCCTGCCCATCATCATCTTCTCCCCATCATCAATGCCTGCCCATTATCATCAATGCCTGCCCATTATCATCATCTTCTCCCCATCATCATCATCAATGCCTCCCCATTATCAGCAATGCCTGCCCATCATCACACACAGACAGCACACAAGCACTCTCTCGCATACTTATACACACACACACACAAAGCACCGCACTACATACACACAGACACACACAGAGACACACACACACACGTCTTACCTGTCCGACGTCCGCGCGCTCTCTGCCACAGCCGGCCGCTGAATGATGATGTCATTCAGCGCCGCTGCTGTGAGAGGAAGCGCCGGCGCCCCCTGGAGCCCGGAGCTGCGGCAGCGGAGGCACGGGAGAGGTAAGTATTGTGCCAACTGATGCCGGGGCCCTGAGCAAGCGGGGGGGGCCCAGTGGCGGCGCTGACACCGCTCTCCTCTGCTAACGGGCGCGGGGGTGCCAGACGGCGAGTGGGCCCCCCCGCCTGCTCAGGGCCCCGGCACTTGCCCGGGTGTGCCGGGTGCTGACGCCGGCCCTGGTGCTGGGATAAGGTGTTATCTGATCATGCTCGGGTGATAACAGAGCGTCTTCGGAGTTCTTGAAAAATATGTTCTAGTCCCTGCGGCTGCATGTCTTGCCGCTGTACGACAGTGGCAACAAATGGAGGAATTGCCCAAGAAATGGGCAATCCCTGCATGTGTTGTGGCTTTCAGACAGCCGTGACACATGCAGCCGCAGGGACTCGAACATATTATTTGAGCACGCCGAAGACACTCGGTTAGCACCAGAGCATGCTCGGATAACACCTCATCAGAGCTCATTCGCTCATCACTAATTACTATGTGAATCCATCTAAACTATTTTGCAGGCTTGTCCTGGATCAAGAAGAGATTAAGTTACCGTATATACTCGCGTATAAGCAGAGATTTTCAGCCCATTTTTTAAGGCTGAAAGTCCCCCTCTCAGCTTATACGCGAGTCATATACCGGGGGGTCGACGGGGGAGGGAGCGGGGGTGTCAGATCATGCTTACCCCTCCGCCGGCGCATCTCTGCAGCCCCCCTGCTTCTCCCACGATTTCAAGCTCCTTCCTGCAGCGGTCACGTGGTACCGCTCATTAAAGTCATGAATATGCACATATTCATGACTTTAATGAGCGGTACCACGTGACCGCTGTAGGAAGGAAGAGCTGCGGGAGAAGATCAGGGGCTGCAGAGACGCGCCGGCGGGGAGGTGAGTATATGCGATATTCATCAGTCCCCGTTCCACCGCTGCTCGCCGCTGTGTCCTCGCGTCCTCTAGCTGTGAATGTTCAGGCAGAAGGCGCGATGACATAGTTAGTACGCGCCGCGCCCTCTGCCTGAGCACACACTGACAAGAGGACCCGGAAGACAGCGGCGTGCAGCGGTGGACAGGGGACCAGTAAATATCTCAGGTGCTGGGGCCCTGAGTGAGCGGTGACACCGGCACCTGTCCCCCATAGCGCGCCGGTGTCCCCGCCTGCTCAGGACACCGGCGCCTGGCACCCAGCGACGAGAGGTGAGTATGTCATTTTTTTTTTAGTTGCAGCGGCAGCAGCAGCATAAGGGAACTATACTATGGGGCATAATCTGTGGAGCACATGGGGCATAATCTGTGGATCATATGGGGCATAATCTGTGGAGCATATGGGGCATAATCTGTGGAACATATGGGACATAATCTGTGGAGCATATGGGGCATAATCTGGAACATATGGGGCATAATCTGTGGAACATATGGGGCATAATCTGTGGAGCATATGGGGCATAATTTGTGGAACATATGGGGCATAATCTGTGGAGCATTTGGGGCATAATCTGTGGAGCATATGGGGCATAATCTGTGGAACATATGGGGCAGAAAATGTGGAGCATATGGGGCATAATCTGTGGAACATATGGGGCATATTCTGGAGCATATGGGGCATAATCTGTGGAGCATATGGGGCATAATCTGTGGAGCATATGGGGCATAATCTGTGGAACATATGGGGCATAATCTGTGGAGCATATGGGGCATAATCTGTGGAGCATATGGGGCATAATCTGTGGAACATATGGGGCATAAAATGTGGAGCATATGGGGCATAATCTGTGGAACATATGGACATAATCTGTGGAGCATATGGGGCATAATCTATGGAACATATGGGGCATAATCTGTGGAGCATATGGGGCATAATCTGTGGAGCATATGGGGCATAATCTGTGGAACATATGGGGCATAATCTGTGGAACATATGGGGCCTAATCTGTGGAGCATATGGGGCCTAATCAGTGGAGCATATGGGGCATAATCTATAGAGCATTTTATGGGGGCATAATCTATGGAGCACCATATGGGGGCATAATCTATGGAGCATCTTATGGGGCCATTATTAACCTTTGTGCAGCATTATATGGGGCGCATTTTGTATGGAGCATCTTATGGGACAATCATGAACTGTATGGAGCGTTATATAGGGCTCGTGATTCAGTACGGATATTCAAAAACATTTAACCTACTGATGTCTCAATTAATTTTACTTTAATTGGTATCTATTTTTATTTTTGTAATTTACCAATAGCTGCTGCATTTTCCACCCTAGGCTTATACGCGAGTCAATAAGTTTTCCCAGTTTTTTGTGGCAAAATTAGGGGGGTCGGCTTATACACGGGTCGGCTTATACATGAGTATATACAGTATATTATTCTCAAACAAATAAAAGCAACCAGTGGCGCTTCTATGATCAAGTCACAATAGCTGCATACAAATAATCTATCCACTAGAGATTAAAAAGTAATATAGTAAAAAAAATCTCAATTCTAATTTTTGCATTGTGACTAAATTTAAAGGGAGCCTGATTGGAAACCAATTAATGCTGCCTAAACCACACATAACATGAATCACAGTCTGGCTTTGACAATTGCAGTCAGATATATTATTTGTTGAAATGCTCTTGATTTTCAAAGAAAAAATTTATATTATTGATGATTTGGCCGGCTCTTCCCAGCACTGCTGCAGGTGATTGACAGGTCTCTCACTGTGTGCAAATAGAAGATACCTGCCTAGCTAAAGTGCATATGTCATCAGGTTTTTGCTACTGTATGTAATCTGAAAGCAGTACGATGTAAGTATTGAGACTCTGATTCCAGTGATATGTTACTTACTAGGCTGTGTGTTGTTATTTCAATAAAATCACTGTTATAAGCAGGCAATTATCACTTGGGGCCTAGGTGTCTCATGCCATGTAGTCCTTCTGCTCTGCACAAAATGCATCAGACAGTAAAAATGAACCATGATACGAAAGTGCTCTATTTGCACCCCACAAGGAAACTGTGCCACCTTTTGTACTCCACACAGTAATAATGATTTTCTCAGTACTCCATAAAATAATAGTATCCCTTTAGCCATCAGATAATATCCAATCAAACTTTGTGCTCTATGCAAAGTAATAATAATCTCTTTGTGGGTTCACATTTGTGCCACATGGACAGTTATAATTCCCTTTCACAGTCCCAACACTGCAATACTAACCACCTTTATACCATCACAAAGTCGAAAATGCCCTTTTATTTGCTTTACATATTAATATTTCCCTTTTTCAGCGCTAAAACCATGACATCTACCCATGTTGTGAATATGCTGGATGCGGCTTCTGAGCTGGGGCTCCCTCCGGTGGTTGCTGAGGGTAGTGAACTGATTTCTGAATGGCCTTCAGCTGGCGCTGAATGGTAGGATATAAGTGGCCTGAGTTCCCAGCAGCCTTGCCAGTTATCAATTGTTCCTTCTGGTCTTGCTTGATGCACTGCTAGGTTCCTGCTCTCCTTCAGATAATTGTTTGCTGTTTTTTTTCCCTGTTTGATTTTCATTGCTGGTTTGCTGCTTGCAGTGGACTGCAGCCTGTCCCCTTTTGGGGATCTGGCGCTGCAATTGTGCTCCGTTTTTGTCTGCACTTTTGCTTTGCTCCTTTGTTACTTTTTATTTGCTGAGTTGCTTTTGTTACACCAGAGATCTGATTTAGGTGGATGAGATCGTGTGATCTAAGGTTTTTTGGCAATCAGAAGTGTTGGTATTTTTTTTAGGGTTTTTGTTGGATTGCAGTCAGAATTCTTTCCTGTACTTTTCTGTCTAGACAGATTAGGCCCCAGCGGTTGCTCATTCTATTTTCTGTCTGTGTCCGTGCTTTCTTCTTGTCTAACCGCCATTACATGTTTTGGGGCTTCCTATTTTCTTTGGGGATCTGCTCCGGGGCAGATAGCTTTCATCTTTCTGCCTTTAGGTGTAGTTATCTCTCAGGCTGTGACGAGGCGACTAGGATCAACGTAGGAACGCTCCACGGCTACCTCTAGTTGTGTGTTAGTTCAGGTTACTGCAATCCAATAGGTTCCAGCCTCTCTGGTGTATTACCGCTTTTGCTATTTCTCCTCAGTTACCGAAACATAACATACCCCCCCTTTGTGACACCCAAACAAAAAAAATGACAACCGCTGTGCCCCTAAATGGTTATCAGTACCCACCCAAATAAAATACAACTTATACTAACCTAACCTCATGTTTACCATGAGTAAAGCAGCCAAGCAAATGTTTTGCCTGTGAAATTAGTAGCAGTATCTGCTGATGTCACTGAGCAAATGTCCTATGCATGGTCTTGACATTAATACTCTTGGGTCAGTGGCATAAGGCTAATAGCAGCAGAACACGCGGCCACTACACTGCTCGGCGCCAAGTCCTCCAGGTGTAATGTAAGGAGTACAGTTCATATAGTATCTTGTGCTTGGGTGCGATGAAAACACAGGAGTCACAGGTTTGATATGGAAGGTCTTGTATTACTTCATACAAGTGGCAATAATAGTCACACAGTTTGCAGATACAAAAGCAGGAGACACAGCAGGCCAGAGTAACTTAAGCTCAGCAATCACTCTCACAACAGGTTCAGGATCTCTTCTCTGTTACCATAAGTCCATGCAAACGTGGATTTATCAAATAGCAAGGTTCCAAAGTCCACGAGTGTTCCAAAGTTCCACAATAGGAAATAACTGGAGTACAAGGTCCAAGGCTTCCAGGAGTCAGGTCACAGGTTCACTGCAGGCTTGATTCTGAAGCACTGATTGCTCAGCTGTGGCTGCTTAAGAAGCAAGAGGGAGAGAATCAGGGCGGGAACATGCAAGCTGGAAACTCCATATTGACTGAGGGCAAGACAGCTGCAGCAAGACAGAAAGTAAAATGGCTGACGGAAAAACTGAGTTTCAGGAACATGTACACAGAACCTTACATTACTCCCCCCTTAGGGACAACCTCCGGATGACCTCAGACCAGGCTTGTGTGGGTACCTCTGATGAAACTGACGGAGCAAGCGAGGAGCATTAACATTATTGACTGGTTCCCATGAATTGTCCTCCACTGGGTAGCCCTGCCATTTAATCAAATATTGTAATTGATTTCTATACAACCTGGAATCTAGAATCCTTTCCACCACAAATTCTTCCTGACCATCGACTAGCACTGGGTCAGGGCAAGGAGAAGAACGTCCAGGAAACGTATTGGGTGTCGCAGCCTTTAGTAGAGATACATGAAAGACAGGGTGGATTCTCATAGTTCTGGGCAGTTGAAGACGACAAGCGACAGCACTTATAATTTTACTGATTTTATAAGGTCCAATGTATTTATGTCCCAACTTAGATGATGGAATTCTTAACTTAAGATTTCTGGTTGACAGCCAGACCAAATCTCCTACCTTGAAAGCTGGTGCAGGTTTACAAAATTTATCTGCGGCTTTCTTGTACCTTTCCTGAGCCAATTCCAGATTTCCCTTTAGAAGATCCATATTCTTTTGTAAAGACGTGATTCTTTCAGCCACTGCTGGCAAAGGCGTTTCTATGGGAAATCGAGGAAGAATATTAGGATGATAACCTAAATTGGAGTAAAAAGGAGACTGCTTAGTGGAGGCGCTCTGAGAGTTGTTATAAGAGAACTCAGCCAGTGGAAGTAGATCCACCCAATCATCCTGTAGGTGGCAGATAAAGCAGCGAAGATACTGCTCCAGGGTCTGATTGGTTCATTCCGTCTGTCCATTAGTCTGAGGATGAAAAGCAGAAGAAAGGTTCACTTTAATGTCCAATGCTGCACAGAAATTTTGCCAAAACCTTGAAGTGAATTGCACCCCTCGATCCGAAATAACCTCATCTGGTACTCCATGTAAACGAAACACATTTTTAATCATCAAATCTGATGTCTGTCTTGCAGTGGGTAAGCTGACACAAGGGATAAAATGAGCTGCTTTTGTTAAACGATCAACCACCACTAGAATGGTGTTCTTCCCTTGAGAGGTTGGTAACTCCACAATGAAGTCCATAGAAATGGATCCCCACGGGCGGGACGGGGTGGGAAGAGGTTGCAACAGACCAGTTGGTGAGGAGCGAGGTGTCTTGCACAGACTTCACATGAAGTGACATAGTTTAAAACATCCTTCCTGCAAGTGGGCCACCAAAAGAAACGAGAAAGAAATTCCTGTGTCTTTAGAATTCCTCTATGCCCAGCTATCTTGGAATCGTGAATGAGTTGCAATACTCTCAATCTGACTGTTTCAGGAATATACAGACGTTGTCCCTGAATCCACACACCATTCTTAAAGACAAGACTTACGTCCCTTGGGGGTTGTGCCAAAAAGGAATCCGCATGGTATGCTTCCTTGATGTCCTTAAGTAGGTCTTGATTATGAATCACTCCCAGGAATCTAGAGTCAGGAAGAATAGTCTTAGGAGGAGTAAGTGGACGTGTCTCTGCTGAATAAATCCTAGAGAGTGCATCAGCCTTTCCATTGCGCGATCCTGGTCTATAAGAAATGATAAAATTAAATTGGTTTAAGAAAAGATTCCAGCGAGCCTGGCGAGGAGTCAGGCACTTAGCCGACCTGATAAATTCAAGGTTACGATGGTCTGTCAGGACGACTATTTGCTGTGCAGCTCCCTGAAGAAGGTGTCTCCATTCTTTGAAGGCGGCAATAATGGCCAACAACTCTCTATTGCCCACATCGTAGTTCCTCTCAGCCGAAGACAACTGCTGGGAAAAGAAGGCACAGGGATGCAAGACATTCTTCTCACCTGTTCTCTGAGAGAGTATAGCTCCAACGGCACAGTCTGAAGCATCCACCTCTATTATGAAGGCAAGTTCGGGGTTGGGATGTACTAAGATAGGTGCAGTGGTAAATTTATCTTTTAGACGGGAAAATGCTTCCTGGGCTTGGGGAGTCCAGGAGAACCTAGACTCTTTCCGGGTAAGTTGGGTGATAGGTGACACTACCTCAGAGAAATTCCTAATGAAACGTCTATAGAAGTTGGCAAACCCGATGAAGCGCTGCACCTCCTTCACATTTCTAGGACTTGGCCAATCCTTGATGGCTTGGGTCTTGCTTCCATCCATACTAATTCCTTGTGTAGACAGTACATACCCCAGAAATTGAATTTCGGTCCTATGGAATTCACACTTTTCAAGTTTGATGTAAAGGTGATTTTGTCTTAGACGTTCCAAGACCATTCTCACATGTCCATGATGTTCCTCTGTGGAGTTAGAAAAAATTAGAATATCATCCAAATAAATCACCACGAATGTATCTAGGAGATCCCTGAAGATGTCATTCACCAAGTGTTGGAAAGTGGCTGGGGCGGTACTCAGACCAAAAGGCATAACTAGATATTCAAAGTGTCCATAGCGTGACCTGAATGCAGTCTTCCATTCATCCCCAGGTCTAATACGGACTAAGTTATAGGCCCCACGGAGATCTAGTTTAGAGAAAATTTTGGCATGTCGCACTCTCTCCAATAACTCAGGGATTAAAGGCAATGGATAACGGTTTCTAATAGTAACCTTATTGAGTTCCCTATAGTCTACGCAGGGTCTCAGAGATCCATCTTTCTTCTTTACAAAGAAGATGGGTGCACCTGCAGGAGATGAAGAGGGGCGTATGAAGCCCTTGGCTAGATTTTCGTCTATGTAATCCTTTAAAGCCTTTAGCTCGGGCCCCGCCAGGGGGTAGATCTTACCAAAAGGTATCTCTGCTCCAGGCAATAATTCAATTGGACAATCATATGGACGGTGAGGGGGAAGCTGGTCAGCGTTCTTCTTGTCACATAAATCCACATAGTCCTGGTATACAGCTGGTAGTTCAGGGACTGACATAGTTCCTTTAGGAACAGAGCAAGCTGAAACTTTTGGACTCATCTGTTTCTCTGGAAAGTGTAATTCCTTGGTCTCCCAGTTAATGGTAGGATTCTGAGCCTGCAGCCATGGTAGCCCTAGAATAATGGGAAAGTGGGGAGAAGAGATAAGCATAAAGGACAGTTTCTCTTGATGATCTTTACCCATAAGAACCCTCAAAGGCTCTGTTTCCTGATCCACTGGTCCAGAGGTCAGCAGGGAGCCATCCACAGTTTCCATCTGTACTGGAGTAGCCTTCTTCACTGAACGTATCCCCTGTTTCAGAGCAAAGGAGACATCCATAAAATTTCCACTTGCCCCTGAGTCGATCATAGCAGAGCTAGACACCCAAGCTGAGTCAACCCAGAGTTTGATGGAAAGAAAGCAATGAGAATTGTTTTTCTTACAACTCAGCTGGGACACCGCTGAGGAAACTTGAAAAATTGCAGCGTTTACACAGTCAACGTCCTCAGAAGTAACGGAGTTTAAGTCCGAGAAATCAAGATCTGTTGCTGCAGATCTCTCTGGAGCCTGAGGCTCGGACCTAACAGATCCCCTCTCGCAACACTCACAGTGAATGAGTGCTGCAGTAGTCTTACGAGAACGGCTGGGGCAGTTTATAATGAAGTGCCCTGACTTACCACAATAGAAACATAGATTCTCCTTAAAACGATGTTCCTTGCGTGCATCACTAACCCGTCGTTGTAAAGAGTCTACCTGCATAGGTTCAGGTTCCCGTGTGATCCTACTCAAAGGTTCCTTAGCTGGAGAGGAAGGTAGGAAAAGGTTAGTGCGATTGTTTCGAACCATCTCTCTTGCCTGCGTTCAGTCAGACGAGTATCAATACGGATGCAGTAGTTAATAAAGTCACCTAACGCAGTGGGAGGGTCGGCACGAGCAAGTTCATCCTTAATCAGTGGAGATAACCCTTTTCGAAAAATAGATTTTTTGGCGGAACTGTCCCAGGTGGTATCAAGGGCCCATCTCCTGAAATCCAAGGCATATTCAGCTACCGAGTGCTTACCTTGGCGCAAAGCTAACATGGCTGCTTCAGCTGTTGCACCTCGATTGGGGTCATCAAACACCTGCCCCATGGCTGAAATGAAAGCATCAAGATGATCCAAACATTCATCCTCAGTCTCAGTCAGAGGGTTTGCCCACATCAAAGCCTTGTTGGTAAGCAACATAATTATAGTAAGCACTTTAGATCGTTCAGTGGGAAATTGTGAAGCATGTGCAGAAAAAAAAAGATTGCATTGATTAATAAATCCCCTGAATTTCTCACGTTCACCGCCAAAACGAAAAGGGGGCAACTTAGGAATCCCAGAACTCGGGCTACGGCAGGAGCCTAGACTCACTCCTCTAGAACCTCAATCCTGGCTCGCAAATCCTGGGCAGTCTGTCCAAACACTTGCAAATTGTGATTAGTGAGGTCCTGTAGGTTTGTAAAACGGGTTTTTATAGTCTGCAAATCTGCAAGGATGTTATCAGTCACTCCGCAAAGTTCCTTTATGCGGGCCTCCATTTTCCAGATCTTTTAAGACAGGAGTACTGGAAGGAGAGGAGAAGAAAAAAAAAAACAATAGTGTTTACCTGTGGTAACACTGCAGAGAGAAAAAAAAATTAAGGGAACTGCTCACCTGGAATGGTTGTGAGAAGTCACAACCACTATCATCACAGAAAGTTCAACCGGACATCTGATATCCACAGTTACAGCAGACACAAAAGAGGAAAGAAAAAAAAAAAACAATAGTGTTTACCTGTGGTAACACTGCAGAAAAAAAAACTTAAGGGAATTGCTCACCTGGAATGGTTGTGAGAAGTCACAACCACTGTCATCACAGAAAGTACAACCGGACATCTGATATCCACAGTTACAGCAGACACCGCCTTTCCAGACCCAGCAGACACTAACGTTTGGCTTCAGAATCTTGTAATGTAAGGAGTACAGTTCATATAGTACTTGTGCTTGGGTGCGATGAAAACACAGGAGTCACAGGTTTGATATAGAAGGTCTTGTATTACTTCATACAAGTGGCAATAATAGTCACACAGTTTGCAGATACAAAAGCAGGAGACACAGCAGGCCAGAGTAACTTAAGCTCAGCAATCACTCTCACAACAGGTTCAGGATCTCTTCTCTGTTACCATAAGTCCATGCAAACGTGGATTTATCAAATAGCAAGGTTCCAAAGTCCACGAGTGTTCCAAAGTTCCACAATAGGAAATAACTGGAGTACAAGGTCCAAGGCTTCCAGGAGTCAGGTCACAGGTTCACTGCAGGCTTGATTCTGAAGCACTGATTGCTCAGCTGTGGCTGCTTAAGAAGCAAGAGGGAGAGAATCAGGGCGGGAACATGCAACTGGAAACTCCATATTGACTGAGGGCAAGACAGCTGCAGCAAGACAGAAAGTAAAATGGCTGACGGAAAAACTGAGTTTCAGGAACATGTACACAGAACCTTACACCAGGCCTCACTGTTTCAATAGCATCTGAATCCTAAAGATGCGGATACATTTGAAATTGAATGGTGGAACAAGAACCACTGGGACGTGATACTGTGTGGGGGGCTGTAGAGCCATCATACTGGGTTTGGGTGTCATAGTAAGGGCATCATAGTGTGTGAAGGCTCTAGGGACATCTTGCTTTTTTGGGGCGGTCACTGTAGGAATATCGTATTGTGAAGGGGGTCCTTGGAGTCTTATAAAGTGTGGAGAAATTGTGGGGGCATAATACTGTGGGGTGGCAGTTACTGTGTGGTCTCATTATGTGTGTAGGGAACTGAGGGGATATCATACTGTGTGGGGGCACTTTAGGGGCATTATGCTGTGTTGGGGGCATTAAGGCAACATCATACTGCATTTGGGGCACTGTCTGGTCATCACACTGTGCGTGCTGATGGGGTTCTGCGGTGGAATTCACTATGTGGGTGTACAATTTTCTGTGTGGGAACATTTTTGTTGGCATCATACCATAAAAAGTGTATGGTGGGGGTGAAAAATCTAAGGAGCTTCAACAGGTGCAAAATTACTGTGTAAGTGCCACAATACTGTATATGTCCCTGTTTCTAAAAGTTGGGAGGTACGCCTTTGTGTGACTATGACTATGAGCCATGACCCCACTTACTTGACCTAATTTTTTTATGTAGGAGGAATGGGGACCCATTAAGGACCTTCGCTATGGGGGTCTCATGATTTCCATACACGTCCCTAACCTCACTAGACCTAAGAGACAGAGAATGTGATATTAGTATATTGGTAAAAATAATTGCTAACTTTAAAATGTGAAACATAACTGGGCTCCACATTGCAGAATCAAGTATAGGAACATAGCTATAAAAAATAAAGTGGCGAGATCCTACAGTCTTGTTAAGTTCTTGCCTTCATTAAATATTCAGTAGGAGCACAAGGTATCTCTCTTAAGTGCTCCAGCAAGGAACTTCTCACAATCTGTTTTAATCTATGTTGCACTATCTTAAAAGTGGCTTTAATTTGTCTCCTTTCCAGCATAGCAAATATGTTGACACTAGATAAATAAAGGCTAATAATAGTAATAATCATCACAATCAACTAAGCTGCATCTTCTCGGAGGAGACATAAAAGCTGTCGGACGACTGGAGCAGGAGACTCATCCGCCTGGGCAAGTTTCTTCTCTTCAATAACAGCATATTCCCCATTTCCTCACCTGTTATGATGAGTACTGGTCTCATAGCAGAGAAATTAATTTACTGAAACACTGACCTCGTGTTCAGGACGGGCCCTTAATGTGCCATAGAACAGCAAGGGAAAGGCCTTTTCTGGCAGCAATGGCTCCACAGAGGCCGGTGATCTGCAGCCTCCTGGTAAAACATGTTAAAGGAAGTAATCTAACAAAAATATATTGAGGTTATAATGCTATCATTAACGGTATAAAGCAATTGCAACATTTCAAGCATGAAAAATGAGTGTCGAGAGTTGCGGAAACGCAGTTGTTCCCTTTTACTTTTTACATTCGTTTATACAGAACATAAGATTTTATTTATTGAACAATTACAAACCTACTGAGAATTGGAAATATCATAATGGAAAGCATTTTACAATGCCATCACAACAGATATTCTCCAACTTGTCATACTTTTCATTGTCATTTGCACAAAATCATCGTGAAATGCTGTGATTTTTTTTTTCCCCGCAACATGACTGCGATGTGTGACAACAATCCTAAGGTGAATAAATAATAAAAGGGAACCTGTCAGGCGATTCATGCTACCCAAACCATGAATGCCCCAAATCATGGGCAACATGAATAGTATCCTGGTTACATAATTGCAGCCAGGTATATTACTCTCTGAAACACCGGAGTGTATCAGAGAGTAATATACTTTAAAGATCCGGCTTGGACCAAAGCTGGAGACCAGACTAGTCCAGGCCCACTGCTGGCCATCTTCTCTAAAGATCACAGCATGTGATTGACAGGTCTCTCCCTCAAGTGTATGAAAGGAGAGGAGTCATGCAGACAAGGATGGGGATATGGAGCTATGCAGACAAGTATGTGGATGAGGAGCCATGCTTCAAGGATGGGGATGAGGAACCATGCATACCAGGATAGGGATGAGGGGACAATGCATACCTGGCCTATACTCGAGTCAATAAGTTTTCTCAGTTTTTCGTGGCAAAATAAGGTGCCTCGGCTTATACTAGGGTCGGTTTATACACGAGTATATATGGTAATTCATAAAAATCAGTAAAAAAATCTGACGGTTAAATGATGCCTAAGGCCACCTTCACACTTTCAGTATTTGGTCAGTGCTTTACATCAGTATTTGAAAGCCAAAACCAGGAGTGGAACAATCAGAAGAAAAATATAATAGAAACCCGTCACCACTTCTGTATTTATCATTCAGTCCTGGTATTGGCTTACAAATACTGATGTAAAATACTGACTAAATACTGAACTTATAAACGTGGCCTAGGAGTCAGGAGAAATGCTAGGCAAGTATTTTCTGAGAATCACAGGTAGGGCTCATACTCATCTACGTTTAAAACGGACGTTTAAAAAATCCTGCATCGAACTGAGAAAAAAAAATCATAACATGCTGCGAGTGCCTGCTTAAATCATACAAAAATTTTCTCACGATGTGAGCGGTGATGTCAATAAGGTGACCAGGGTTCATTGGCTATAAACTCTGGTGACCTTACTCACGTCAGCACTAGACTCTGCAGGAGCATTCTCACGCTCCTGTCTCACTGTGTTTCGGCTGGCTTGCTGAGTGTCACATCATGCCACCACTCAACAAACCATCCAGATGTAGCAGAGCTGGAGTTCTTTATGGGACAGCATCACTTAGGGATTATCTGTAGACAGGTGAAGATTAGTTTGTGTTTCTATTTTTCTTTGGATATTAATAAATGAGTAAAAGATGGTCAGGGAGCTTTTATTTCAAAAAAGGAATTTGTGTGCTTCATTCAACTAAAGGATAGTGTTGAGCGATAGTGCTCGATATCTAAAAATATCGTATCGAAATTGTATCGCCGATAGCACTAAATATCGTCGATATCCGATTTCGATAGCGGAAGTCCCATGTAAGTCTATGGGAACAAAATATCGCAACAAAAAAAACCCTTTCTTACGTTGTAAACACAAAATATACACACATAGAATACATATATATATATATATATACATGTCATTGTGACATATATATATACATATATTTATAGTTTATACACTTCTACATAGTAAAATAGACTCTGATTCAATTGCCGGGTAAAGCCGTGACATACCCCATAGAAGTCGACGGGCTCGGTGCCGAGTACCCCCAAAACCTCTGGCTCTGTGCGACTCAACTTGGGCGTCACGAACAGGATTCTGTAGCTCGCTATAAGCGAGTCCTGTGTGCCTGAATTGAACTGGTTTTGTGCTTGAGAATTGCTAAAATCATCAGAGAATGTATTTGCCATTTTTTCCGCCATATCTGCGTCACGACGAGGCACTGGTGAAGAAGAAGGGCGTGCTCTTCATGGGTGTACTGTACACTCACTCAGTGACGCGAAAACGATGGCTCTAAATGGTACTGCAATGTAAGATCGTGCCCCACAGCTCTTCAGTTCCGCCTCCTCATCCTCCTCAGTGTGTGGAAACTAACACGAAGGTCCCGCCTCCCTACAAAAGAGGGGCCCTCTCCAGATGCTAATGACACATGTGACTTGGCAGAGATGGCTAATGGACACGAGCAGAAGTGTGAAGGGATGGAGCAGTCAGAGCTCTCCCCCCACGGAAGCGACCCGATCGCCACGGAACCACCGTTGGGCACCCGGCCTGGAAACCCTCCTACGCTGCAAGAAGCGGCGGATACCCTAAGAGGCCTGGCCCGGCACCGGGAGGAGGTCGCCAGGATGGAAGCCAGCTGGCGTGCCCTAAAACTAAACTTGGATCGGCGCCAATCCCTCTTACCTGAAGTGTCTGTACCGGAAGGTGAGGCACCCGTTCTAGTAGAGGAGTCCTTGCAATGTGATCCGGTTGACGTTGTCGCAGTGGAGGCACCCGTTCCTGCAAAAACCGCAGCACCGTCAGCACCCCAGATCCCGCTGTCTGCCCCCGTCGCTGAGACAGAAGAAGTGACACCCGTCCTCATGGAGGAGGCCGCGCAGGCACCAGAGCACTACCTGCCTTACCGGAGCCCCGACTGTCATCTGATTTAGAGACGTCTGCTTCCTCCGCAGGGGAGCGCCGCCAGGACTGGGGGGCGACAGGAGAGCTGCCGCAAACCGGATACTGTAAGCTGCAGTGGAGTGGTGGAGACATGGAGCAACTGGTGGAGGAGAATTTCAACCGGCGTCAGGAGGAAGAGTGGAGACGTTGGGAGCGGGAAGCAGAGCGACAAAGGGAGCAGCGAGAAACCCTAAAACTTCGGCAACGTAACCTGGAGAAGGACCGGGCAGATAAGGACCGGATGAGAAAGGATAAAGGAACCCTGTGTGAGCCGCGGCGTAAGGGTGCAGTACGGAGCTTTAAATTGAAAGGTGGTTGGGGCTTCATCAAGGAGCCTGGACTTTATTTAGAAGTCTTTGTGAACCGGCGGGACGTGGAGGCTCACCTCCCAGAAGGACACCCGGGGAGGGACCTGTTGCCAGGAGACTTGGTGACTTACACCCGACACTGGGGTTACAATGGATGGTACGCCCTAAATGTTACCAGGGGCGACCCCTACTCCCCAGTGTGTCAGGAACCTGTGAGACCCTCGGAGCCTTCAGCCTCCCACATCCAGGCCTCTGCAAAAGTGCCCACCCCACGCCGTAAATCTCCCAAGCCTCCCTCAGTGGTCTCCTCAGCAGCCCCAGCTATGGACATGATAAGTATAGCTGGCCCGTACCCGGCGCCTGTTAGGCCCCCTGGGGTTCGTTCAGTCCGGGACATAGGGTTCCAGACCCAGAGGAGATGAAAGAGGTGGCCACACAGACCCAGATAGCGAGTCACGACTTGACTGTACAGGCCACACGACGTCATCAGGTCCTGGTGGTCCTTGGTGCCTCGGATGTTTGGCAAGCATCAGAAGAGTACCAGGTGGTACCTGGAACACCCCTGCCAAAGAAGTATAAATAACCCGGACAGGGTCCCTGTATGTAAATAGTTAAATTGTTGATAAATAGTTAAATTGTTTATGTACCCGGACGGGTGAATGTTTATAAAAAAGTTTTTTAATTTAATAAAAAAAAAAAAAACACAGTTTTCATTACTTTTATTACAGTCTCATCCTGCGACGCCATCGATCTCCTGTAAAAAAATGAAAAAAAAAAAAAAAGTATACCACCTGACCGACGCAGTCCATAGTAACGAGTGTCCCACGACGATCCAGCTCTGCTACATCAGAATCCCGGCGCAGCACAGCTGATTACCTGCTTCCCCGGCGGTGACGTCATCGGACTGGTTTACGGCCGGGATTACCCTGCAGTCACTGCAGTTATCGCGAAAAACTGCATGTGACCGCCAGGGAGAAGATAATGGCGGCCATCAAGCAGTCCAGGACGTGACCACCGGAGATCTTCTGCCAGGTAAGTGCCGCTGACTCCTGACAGACCCGACCGACGGACACTCACAGTGACAGTGACAAATCCGATTCCGGTATTCGATAAGACGAAAATATCGAAACGAATTATCGAAAGGCCGATAGAGCTAATATCGGCCGATAGCCGATATTTGCATTATCGTATCGCTCAACACTACTAAAGGACTTTACTCGGTCTGTGTCTTTTTTACATTTGCCTATGGGGTTAGTCATGGGGGCATCTTATAGACATCTCTAAATTACTAACTCCTGGGCTTTATGTCAGCAGACATTACAAAGATGAAATCAACCTCAATACTATTACCCCACTTGCCACTGCACCAGGGCAAGTGGGAACAGCGGAGGCTAAGAGCCAGATTTGGCAAGTCTAATAGATGCACAATTTTGGAGGCAGTTGAGGGCTGATAGACTTAGTCTGGGAGGGGGCCAATATCCATGGCCCCTTCCTAGGCTATTAATATCAGCTGGCTGCCTAGCCTTTTCCGGTTATTATTTATAGGGGGAACCCACGTCATTTTTTTGGGGGTCACCCCTTGTTAATAGCCAGTAAAGGCTAAGTAGAAAGCTGTGAGCTGATATTAATATCCTGGGAAACTCCATGTTTATTATCCCCTTCCCAGACTATAAAAATCAACCCCCAGCGGTTGGCTTTCCATCAGCTGGTTAAGAAAAATTTGGGGAACCTCACGCCATGTGTTTCTATTATTTATTTCATTGTTAGCTTAATGCATGTACAGTAAGCTACATATGCAACGCACTTCACTGATTCTATATCTCAATGACATCTATTAATCTATCTATATATCTATCATCTATCCATCATCTTTCTATGTCTGTATATAAGATTGTTTCATTAATTAGTAAACTAGCTTGAAATGACAGAGAATTACTGTATGTAAAAGCTGATGTTAAAGACACATTGCATACGGATTGCATACGCGTGTCATAGGGATGTCATATGGATGACAGGGGAAAAAAATTAGATTGTACTCGCATGACACACGCATGACGCTCGTCTGACTTTTCAGGAGCAATCTCGGACCAATTTTATTTATGCTGATGAGTGTGAGCCCATATTATGAGATCCTACAGCTGATATACAGCAACTGGCAGACAGCAATTCAGTGGCTGCATGCTCTGACTTTCCACGCTAGCAAAGCCAGTTTACTTCAAGGGCTCCAATGACCCTACCAAACATCCTCATTCCTGTGATTACCATGTAAGCCTCTCCCATGACAATAACAGTATCACATCTACCGGAGTGGCCACCAAACCTCAGCCCATTCACCACATTGTTTTACAGCTTCTATTAATTAAAATTGCTCCACCATAACTTGCTGTCCACTTCCACCTGACAGCCCCACCACAGCATCACATTGTGACAATACTAGACCAAGCTGGTTATTTAATACTATTATTTATTATTTTATTTTAAAAAAATGATATACATTTCAAAAAGGTCAAAATCTATAAAAAGGCACAAAACTGACAACTCACAAAGAATTGTCCTCCAGCCATCAAGAGAGGAAAAAAACACTATTGAGGAAACCTCTAGGGAACCAAGGCTGAAGGGTTGCATTAATGCTCTTCCCTTGGGCTTAAAAAAGCTAATGCCAAAATGCAGATCTACTTGATGTTTTCAAAATTGCATGATAGTGATTGCGCAAAAATAAAGAATGCAATGATCCATGAACCAACTTAAACAGAGTAATCACTTATGGGAGGAAAATGTTTCTGCCAATTCTTATATTGAGAGAAAGAAAGAGACAATGAGACAAAAAGTTACATCTCTTCATGAACTGCACCCTCCCAAAATTAAAACACAGAGCACAGGGACATACTCCTATTTCTAAAAGAGGAACCACCCAGCCTAATTCCTCTGTCCCCTGTGCAGGAGCTGTGGAATGTTCACATCTGTACAGTAAGACACAGTCATTACACAGTACACAGCAGAGGCACATTTATTAGATTTTCTGAGTGCAGGAATATTTTTTTTATTATTTCTAATTGTGGATCTTATTTTTCTTCCAAGATCTAATTATTAAAATGAACTTTGCTCTTGGGAAAAACTCTTTAAGTGAAAAAAGACAGTGGAAGTTGAAACTGTCCCAAGTAAGTGTGCAGTTATTCCATGCAGACAGAATTGGCCCGAAAATTCATACAGTTGTAAGCCAAGGGTTACTTCCAGGTTTATGCAGGTCGATGCAGGTGCGGATACCATTGGGACAAGCAGGGCCAAGGGCTAAGGTGGCCCACTACCACCACTTACACAGCAGTTGGAAGTCTGCATTATTAAGAGCTAATGGACAGCCAATGGACCATATATTGTTATTGCTCAGGGGCCTTCTTCTTTTTGCTGTGTCTGCTACTGGGTCCGTTGAGTTACAAATTCCAAGTGGACCCTTTTTTGCTTTCAATTTTCCATTTTTGTTTTTTATATTGTCATAAAGTTATATCAGGTCTTGTTATTTACAGTATGAGCTATAACTTTAATCATTGCCATTTTGGGGTCCATTCAACTTTCTGATTTCTTTTCATTCTCTTTTTTATGGGAGGCAGTACACAAAAAAACAGCCATTTTTGTAATTTAGACTTTTTTTATTTTCCCGGTCATCATATGGGATAAATATGATATTTCACTAGATAAGACATTTATGCGCACAGCAATTTTTAGATTTTATTTATATTCTGAATGAAACTTTGATTTATTTTCCGTTTTGAAAAGATTTTCTTTTTTTTTTTTAATTGCTCCCACCTCTCCTTTTTTCCAACCTATTAAGTGCCATTGTCATGATTAACAGAGGAATATAAGAGGTTGAACTGCTGCCAACGCAGTTAGCTTCATTCGTAGCAGTAAGACTGGGGTGCCAGCTGTAAAGCGCAGTTGACATCTGTTTTTCATGGAGCAGGCTCAGCTCCTGAGCCTGCTCACATATGCAGTATACACATCCGTTGTACATGTTTGGCAGCGGTCACAAGTTGAAACCTGGGCAAAGTGGTCTCCAGGTGACCTGGACTATGGCACTTGCCAATGTTTGTTAGCTGTTTGTTTGTTGCCCATGTTGATTAGCGACCTTGTAGGAATACATGTTTTTGAACAGGATTGGCATGTCTAAAATAAAAGTCTAACAAATCCTCAGCATTACAAAGATTCACTTTATAAATAGTTAATCATATAAAAGCCTTATGTAATATAAACTCGGATTCCGAGAGTCTGGAAGGGCCTTGCAAATTGCCTTTTATAATATGATTCTAGAGAATTACACACTATACAAAGCGCAGACATTAAAAAACCCTCAAAATTCCAAACTGCATGTATTATACTGTATAGAGAAAAAAGCTTCTCTATAGCCCTGGAAAATGTAATTAGTATTTAGGCAATGTAGGCTGTATTTAAGCTTACACAGCTGATATTGGACTGACTCACATGGCTGCTACATTATAATAATACGGCACAGATGTATAATCCTGTTGTCAGTGCTCCCATTGCCTGTTTGCAAGCCTCACACAGCCTTCCAGACCTGTCAATCCTGCATGCACTTCTAAAAGAGCAGATAATCACTGTAATTTAGAAATGTACTCAAAATGCCCAATCCAGCAATTTACCACATTTGCCAATTCTAAATAGCCAGTTGGAAGCAAAGAGGTTCTGTTAACGGCCAAGCAAAGCAATTAAAAAAAGGGTTTTAATTCTACAAAGAGACAGCAAACTTCAGGCATGGTCATCAAGCCAAGTCCTGACTGCCACCTTCAAAGCCTCAATAAGCTTCAATAAAACCTCTCTTATCAATGAAGTGTGGCCTCCAAAACCATTGGAATTACAGTGTCCAGAATTCCCGCTCAATGGCTCGCTCGTTCTGTTGTTCACTGATAATGGTAACACTTTTCACTCATCTCTATGTTTGTCAATGTGTAATGACATCTTGTGATTCATTGGGGGTCAGTTTTACTCAAATCTAGTGGTCAATTTAACACACAAAAAATATATAAAGATAGCAAATTAAATATAAAGCAAGATAAAATGTTATTTCTGAATCAATCTAAAAGACCAGTCCCAATCACTGGTTCAACAACCATGTACAGAGGTATCAGAGGTGGTCTGGGAGCGAAAACGGTAAGTTCATAGCCATTACTAGTACATGCGGCTGCCCACTCCTCAGACACTTTTGTTCCCCTTCAAATATTGCAGCCCTTAAAGGGGACCTATCACCAGGTCAAAAGTTTACAATTTTTGTTCTCAATTTATTCCAGCTGCTCTCCTGAGCTAGGTTTCCAGGTTTTTTTTCTAGATCCGCCACATGGTTCGAGATTTGTGCCTTTTATGGTCTTTTTCAAAGGTGATTAATTATGCAGAGAAGCCTAAAGACACGCCCTAGAGGATCATGTGACATGCCTCCTTGATATAAACCATTAAAATTAATCTAAATAAAAAGGCCCATATCCCCAGATTTAAAAAACAAAGAAATGCAGAATACTGAGGAGAGCAATGGAAATAAAATAAGAGTAAAAATGGTCTCTTTTGATTGGTGACCGACCCTCTTTAACCCCTTAAGGACCAAGCCATTTTGTAGGTTAGTGACCAGGCCTTAATTTTGAAATCAGACCACTGTCACTTTATGTGCTTATAACTCTGGAACACTTCAACGGATCCCGCTGATTCTGATTTTACTTCATGTTAGTCGTAAAATTTCTACGATATAACTTGGGGTTATTTATGAAAACATGGAAATATGACGAAAAATTTTTAAATTTTGCAATTTTCAAACTTATAATTTTTATGTCCTTAAATCATAAAGATATGTCACAAAAACTAGTTAATAAATAACATTTCCCACATGTCTACTTTACATCAGCACAATTTTGGAACCAAAATTTTTTTTTGTTAGGAAGTTATAAGGGTTAAAAGTTGACCAGTGATTTATCATTACTCCAACAAAATTTACAAAACAATTTTTTTTTGGGACCACCTCTCATTTGAAGTCACTTTGAGGGGTCAATATGACAGAAAATTCCCAAAAGTGACACCATTCTAAAAACTGCACCCCTCAAGGTGTTCAAAACCACATTCAAGAAGTTTATTTACCCTTTAGGTACTTCACAAGAATTGAAGCAATGTGGAAGGAAAAAATGAACATTTAACTTTTTTTCCCCAAAATTTTTTTCGGACACAATTTTTTTTATTTTGTCAAGGGTATCAGGAGAAAATGAGCCACAATATTTATTGTACAATTTCTCCTGAGTACACCGATACCCCATGTGTGGAGGAAGACCAATCTTTAGGCACACGGCAGTGCTTAGAAGGGAAGGAGCATCATTTGAGATTTTGAATGTCAAATTGGCTGGAATCAAGAGCGGATGCCATGTCGCGTTTGGAGGGCCCATGATGTACCTAAACAGTGGAAACCCCCATAAGTGACTCCATTTTGGAAACTAGACCCCCCAAGGAACTTATCTAAATGCACTTTGAACCCCCAAGGGCTTCATGGAAGTTTCTAACGTAGAGCCGTAAAATTAATAAATCATATTTTTTCCACAAAAATGATTTTTTCACCCCCCCAATTTTTATTTTCCCAAGGGTAACAGGACCCCAAAAGTTATTGTGCAATTTGTCCTGAGTACGCTGATACCCCATGTGGGGGTAAACCACTATTTGGGCGGATGGCAGCACTCGGAAGGGAATGGGCACCATTTGACTTTTTTGGCTGGAATTGAGATCGGACGCCATGTTGCGTTTGCAGAGCCCGTGATGTGCCTAAACAGTGGAAACCCCCCACAAGTGATACCATTTTGGAAACTAGACCCCCCAAGGAGCTTATCTAGATGTGTGGTGAGCACTTTGAACCCCCAAGTGCTTCACAGAAGTTTATAACATAGAGCCGTGAAAATAAAAAAATCATTTTTTCCACAAAAATGATCTTTTTGCCCCAAAATTTTTATTTTCACAAAGGTAACAGGAGAAATTAGACCCCCAAAGTTGTTGTGCAATTTTTCCTGAGTACACTGATACTCCATATGTGGGGGTAAACCACTGTGATCGCCTTACTGAGATTTTTGGGAGGCAGAATGAACAAATCCACAAAAGGTGAGGAATTGGTTTTATTTTTTACGCCGTTCCTCATGCGGTATTAGCGATTGGGCGACTTTATTCCTCTGGTCTGTGCGATTACAGCAATACCAGATTTACACCCTTTTTTCATATTTAGCTTCTGTCACACCCTAAAAGATGCTTTTTTTGCAAGACATTTTTGCTTTGTATTTTGAGAGCTATAATTTTTCCATATTTTGGCCGACATTGTCATGTGTGGGCTTGTTTTTTGCGGGACAAGTTGATATTTTTATTGGTACCATTTTCGGGCACATAATCTTTTTTGATCGCTTTCTAGTCCGATTTTTGTGGAGGCAGAATGAACAAAAACCGTCAATTCAGGAATTGTTTTTTTTTCCCCATTCCGCATGTAGTAAAATTGGTAAGGCAGCTTTATTTTTCGGGTCACTACGATTACAGCGATACCTCATTTATATATTTTTTTATGTTTTGGCGCTTTTTACACAATAAAAACTTTTATAGAAAAAATAATTATTTTTGCATCAGTTTATTCTGCCAGCTATAACTTTTCAATTTTTTCGCTGATGATGCTGTTTGGTGGCTTGTTTTTTGCAGGACAAGATGACGTTTTCAGCGGTACCATGTTTATTTATATCCGTCTTTTTGATCGCGTGTCATTCCACTTTTTCCAAGCGATATAAAAAGTAAAATTTGCTGCATTTATGGTTTTTTTTTTACGGAGTTCACTGAAGGGGTTAACTAATATGATGTTTTTATAGATGGGATTTTTATGGACGCAGCGATACTAAACATGTGTGCTTTTTTTGATTATTTTTTTTTATTTAAATGTGTATTTATTAGGGTAATTTTTTAAAATTTTTTTTATTATTTTTTAAAAAATTTTTTTACATATTTTTAAAAAAAATGTTTTTTTTTTGCTTAGTCCCTTTATGGGACTTTCACTTTTTTTGCAGGCATAATAGATTGCAGTGCTCCAGCATTGCAATGTATTAGACCCTAATGCTGAAAGCTTCTGAGACCATGCTGTGAGCATGGTCTCACAGGCTTTCCGGAGCTGGATGACCCAGGGGTTGTCATGACAACCCCGGGTCATCATGGCTGAGATCGGGCCCTGCGATTACATTGTGGGGACACCGATCTGAGGCAGAGGGAGCTCCCGACCCTTTGCCTCCCCCCCTGAACTCTGCGATCACCCTCGATCGCAGCAGTCAGGGGGTTAACAGCCAGAGGCGGCAGAGACGCCACTCCTGGCTGTCAGTTGCAGGAAGCTCGGCCACCGCAGCGCTGAGCTCCTGCACTGATCAGGCGGGAGATGCTGAAATTTCAGCATCTCCTGCCCGATCCCTGCTGTGTTTGGTCAGTCAGATTGACTGACCAATCACAGCGATCTGGGTGCAGGGACCGACGGCATGGGTCCACGCACCTCTTGCCGTGCCTGTCAGCTGTCATAGACAGCTGTCGGCACTGAACTGTCACTGCGTGTTTACACGCAGTGACAGTTCAAAGGCATGACGTGCACAGTCCGTCCTGGTGCCGGAACTGACATCCTGCCATGACGGACTGTGCACGTCAATGGACATTAAGGAGTTAACCCAATAATATTAGCATTTCAGTAACCATGAAATAAATAGTACCCTATTAGAAGGTTCTAATGCTTGCTCCCTGCTGAAGTTTAAAAACTTTGTTATAGCTTTTGACTTGAATGTATTGATTTTCTTTTTAATGGTCTGTTTATTGCAATTCATTTTGTTCCATATTGCATGTGAGACATTACCCCTCAGCTTCTGTACTCCTCATCCCTATTGGCTACATAGAAGATTAAAAAGAAAAAATAGAATTAGACTTACCGATAATTCAGTTTCTAAAAACCCACCAGAACAGCACCACAGGAGGATGTCAACTCACCCTAATAGGGACTGGAAACACAAAGAGGTCAAATAGCTCCTCCTGCATTCTCTCTCCAGTGTTATTATAAGGGACCACAAGAGTATGAATGCTTCAAATTATATTTATCATCCAATTAAAAAAAAAAAGGGGAGAGATGTACCCATGCTGTCGTGGTGGGTTATTAGAAACTGAATTACCAGTAAGTCTAATTCTATTTTCTCCAATAACCCCCCATGACAGCACTACAGGAGGAATACCAAAGATCAATGTTTAGGGAGGGACTATAGCCTGGAGAACTTTTCTCCAAAGGTCAAATTTCTAACAGACGTTAAGTTCAGTCTATAATGTTTGGAAAAAGTATGGACCAAGGACCAGGTAGCAGCTCTGCAGATCTGGAAGCGCTGGCTTTCTCAGCCCAGGAGACCGATACTGCTTTAATGGAGTGAGCCGTTAGTCTCTCTGGAGGCGAAAGGTTCTGGATCTGATATGTTTTGATAATTGCTGTTTTGATCTAGTTGGCAATAGTGCTTTGGATGTTTTTTCCCTTTATTCTGGCCGTAGAGCTGGAAGAACAGATTCTGATCTTTTTTCCATAGCCGCATCTCCTGGAGGTAATGAAAGAATACTCTTTGCACATCCAGAGTATGGAACTCTTCAACCCTCTTATTTGCTGGATTCTGGCAGAAGGAAGGGAGAATTATCTCCTGCGACTTGTGGAATTCTGAGACCAACTTGGGTAGAAACAAAGGGTCAAGGCAAAGAATAAATCTGTCCTCTAGGATCCTCAAGTATGATTTATTGATTGAGGGGACTGAAGTTCTCCCACTCTCCTGGCTGTAGTGATTGCTATCAGGAAGCCTGTCTTCTAAGACAGTTTTTCCCACCTCTATTGATGACAGAGGTTTGAACAGTGGATGCATCAGCGCTTTAAGGACAATGTTAAGGTCCCAGGAGGGGACAAGGTTGATCACTCTAAGACGAAAACTGGAAGCCACAGCTATGAATCTCCTCACCCACCGATGGTTGGCCAGGGTCTGATCAACATATGAACTAAATGCCGCCACCTGAACCTTAAAGGTGTAAGGTCTAAGACCCCTTTCCAGGCCTTCTTGCAGGAAATCTATGATCTGGGCGATGTTTGGTTGGTGAAGGTCTGGATAATGATGCGCAAACCATGATATAAAAAATTGCCATATTTTATTACATAAGGAGTTTGTCACCAGCTTTCTACTCTTTTGTAGTGTTCAAATAACTATCTGAGATTCCCTTGGTCTTCAAGATTGTGAATTCAGAAGCCAGACAGACATAAACTTTCGGGGTCTGGGTAGTAGATTGCCCCTTGGTGAATGAGGTCTCTGATCGGTGGAAGTATCAGGAGATAATCTGTACTCAGGTTGTTTAGGGTGCCAAACCAACTTCTCTTCGGCCAGAGCGGTACTATCAGGATTACCTTGGCCCTTTCAGTTCTTATCTTCTGCAGCATCCTTGGTAGAATTGGACCAGAAGGTAGGCGTATGTCAGTTTAAACCTCCAAAGCTGGGCTAACGCGTCTATGCCTGGGCAGGTATCGTTTGGTCTCAAGGAAAAGTATCAATTTACTCTTGCGTTCTGGTGCCCTGCAAAGAGATCTACTTCTGGGCCACCCCATCTTCTGGTTAACAGCTGGAAGACTTCTGAATTTAGGCACCATTCTCCCAAATGAATGTCTCACATGCTCAGGAAATCAGCCTGGGTGTTGACTGAGACTGTTATGTTGAGAGCCAGTAGGGAGAGAAGGTGTTCTTCTTCCCAGGAGAATATTCTCATCGAGAATGTTTTCAAGTCTTCATGTATGGGGCTTCCCTGATGGCAGGGGTTAGCGAACGTGGTATTGTTATCTGAGTAGAATTTTACGCGAGTGTTCCGAATCAATGTTGCTGCCAATTTGAATGCTTCTTCTACTGCATTCAGTTCCTGAAATTGGAGGATTGTTGGCTGATCTCTTTTGACCAGAGACACTGGAAAGAAGCTTGGGAGACCATAGCTACCCATCCTCTTTTGCTGGCATCTACTTCTATGGTTATTAGAGGGTACTGGATCCAGGGAACTCCTCTCTTTAGGTTCTTTGGAATGAGCCACCAAGATAGGGAAGTTTTTACCCTAGAGTATACTGGAATTCTTTTGTCCAGAGATTTCGAGGACAAATCCTAATTCGCCAGTATGTATGTCTGCAAGGTTACCGCTTGGATGCAAGAAATCATGGAGCCGAGGAGTGACATGGCAAACCTAAGTAACATGAAGTTTTGGCTTCGTACCATGGTTACCCTTGATCTTAGCTGGATCTGTTTTTCTTTGGGTAAGAAAGATGTTTGTCTGTGGGAATCCAGTAGAACACCAAGGAATGTTTTTACCGTGGAGGGAACCATGTCTAATTTCCGGGGGTTTAAATCAGCTATCCCAGGGATTTTGGCAACCCTGGGTTGTCTTTTGTAGTTTTTTTAAAAGAAAAGGCAAAGGGGGACCCACAAGCAGGAAATTAGGGTTATGGTTTTTAGGAAAATTTTTTCTCTATCCTGTTAAAGGGAAATGACTTTCCCTTAATTTTTGTGAAGATTGGGGTGCTAAAAAAATTTTCCCCGAATGGTAAAAACATTTTTTTAATGCAGTATTGCAGTTTTTTGGACTTCCCGGGGGCCCCCGGAACCCAAGAATTTCCGGGGGGTTTTTGGGTAAAAGGGGGACATTAAAAAGTAGGGTTAATTTTTCCCTTGGCAAATTTGTTTATTAGGGAACTGTCGATCTGATGGACCCATCTTGAACTCCTTTTATAAAGTACTGGTTCAGGGGTTTTAAATTTTAAATTATAACCCGGGGGGCCCCATTTTGTTTTTTTCATTAAAAAAAGCCCCGGGGTAGTTTCCCCAACTTTTCCGGTTTTCGGGAACAAAGGGGGATTACCCCCGGGTTTTTGCAGCCCCTTCCCAGGACCGGATTTCAGGGCATTTTAAAAGCTTTGGTGAGGGGATTTTGGTTTAGATTTACTTTTTGTGAAGGGTAGGGGAAAACTATTTTTACCCATTTTGGACTTTTTTCAGGGTCCATGGATTGTGCAAATTTTTTTGCCTTTTGGGGGAAAGGGAAATTTTGAGATGCAACCCACTATTTTTTTTTGCTTTTATGATCTTTTTGGGGGCTTGATCTTGGGGGAGAAATAAAAAATTGCCTTTACCTCCCCTTTTTGGGGGGTCCCTTGCCCAAATTTTCCCCTTTCCTCTGTACTGAGGGTGGTTGTGTTTAGGTCGAAAAGATTTTCCCAGGTTTTTGGCTTGGGGAGAGATTTTTTCTTTTTCTGAAGCCTTTCCCCATGGTCACGGGGCGGGGGGGAAAAATGACTTTTCTTAAAGAGGGGGAGAACAAAACTTTATTTTTGAAGTCAATCCCATTAGGATTTTAAAAAGAGCGGCCTTTTCACAGAGTTTAAAAGGACTGATGATCTTGCCGCCACCCCTTTCTGATTTGCCGATGAGAGCGGTAAAAAAATTTGTTTTGGTAGCTTAGGAGAGCAGCAAAAACGGCCCCAAAACACCAAGAGGTTTTAAACTACTGGGGCGTACCCCGATAACCCCCAAAACTAAAAGGGAAACCGTGGACGTTCCTAGTTGGTCCAGAGC
>JARQOD010000009.1:120046077-120068777 GCA_033576555.1 Oophaga sylvatica | reverse complement strand
GATGGTTGACATTCTATTATTTTGTGCCGTGTGTATTTAGCTGCCACATTTGCAAATGAAGCCACTTAGGTCTGTAAAACACGAACCTGCTCATCCATAGATCCACAGAACCCTGACAGATGCAGCGGATTTTAACGACACAACAAATCAGAGCTGATTATGAGCAGAGCAGATTCTGCAAAAGTACAAATTGGCCAGAAGTGCTGCAGACGGAGCAAGTCACTAACTTCTGTCTCGGTGTTGTGTTTCTATGTGGCTAAAAGTTTCACTATTCGGCATAAAAATTAAGTCTGAGTGTGAGGCTATTCTGGACTGAAAGCTATAAAATGAAGAGCTGCTGATGTACAAGGGCAGCTGCACTGTTAGATAGCAGTTCTGTGAATGCAAAGCCATAAATGCTCTTGGCAGAGGAGGATGGAAGCCGTTTTCACCAGAATAGTCTGTAATTTGGGACTGTGTAACCCCCATTAACCATATGGCATACAGTGTGCCAGAGCTGAAGCATACGTTGTGCAGGTAATGAGAGGAACAGGGCTCGGAGCATATGCTGAACATGAGGACTGAGTAACATAATTCTGACCAAGCTAATCAAACCAGGATTCATAGCACAGACCCGATCACCTGCGTATTGGATTATTTCACTATAAGGAGGATGCAAGGATGTCAGTGCCAATATGACACCCATCAGTCATGTTTTATGGGTTACAGGGGATGTATCCTACAATATTACATGTTTTTGCTTTTCCTGCTATTTTTTGGGGTTAAAAACAAAGTACCTATGAGTATATAGAAGATCGACAATGAGCTTTCATGAAAGGGGTTGTTCACTACTTGGACAACCCCTTCTCATTCCTCATGTTTGGCCCCATTAAAATCAAGACAGTTATACTCACCCCTGGTGCCAGCACCATTCCAGCAGTGTCGGCACTCACGTTCCCAGGGCTTTTGTGTGGTTGTTACGTCTTGTGAGCCCTGCACCCAATCAGCGTTGGCATCACTGTCCCCTACTCCAGATAAATTTAGCATGAGGAGTAAGTCAGAGAGCATCTACAGCCCTAACTTCCGTTTGATGATCAATACGTCCAAAGGCAGGGACAGGGACGCCAGTGCTCATTGGGTGCATGTCTCACGTGACGTAACAAATGCACATATGCCTCTGGAACGCGAGTGCCGACACCGCTGGAACGGCACTGGAGGTAGGTGTAGGTGTTTACATTTTAGGTAGGCCAAATCTGAAGAGTGAGAAGGGGTTGTCCAAGTAGTGGACAACCCCTTAAAGTTTTTATTATTTTTCTGTCTGGGGATCTAAAGACCCAGTATATCAATGAAAGAAAGAACACACTTTAGCCTCTTCGTTGAATAGTCACATAGAGCGACGTTGCAGTATATTTGGGAAGAACTTCCAACATATACTGTAGGCTAAGTATGTACGCAACCACTATAATAATTTAGGTTCTTGTATAACTTACATTGTGACCATTGTAACATGACTGCTATTCTGGGGTGTATTGCTTTACTATTGTTTTGTCTATCAGTGCCACCCCATGTGTAAGTGCTTTTATTGTCCTTGTAGTTTTTCTATTATGTATTATCTATTTTACTTTTTTCTCAATGAAATTTACATTTTATTATATTTTTGATCGTATTGCTCTTTCATGGTTGCTATGGGTTTATATCCTGTTTTGTGAAGTGATCTCCCTCTAATTGTGTGAGTAATCATAGTTGTAATTGTAGGTTTTCATACGTCTGTGCACTTACCTACTGTATACTGTATGTCTGGAGCTTTCCTCGATGTGTTCCCTGACATTGCCATAGGCGACCATTCAGAAGAAGGAATCCAGAAGTGTGTTCCTTTGGTCCTCTAGCAGTTATGTGTTTGCATACCGCTTGTATAACTGTATAGGAAAGCATAGCAGACTACACTTTCTATATGGAGAGACACTGCAAGGAAATGTGTACCATGATGCATATGCCTCTTTACAATGGGTAACTATGGTGGACGGATATCACAGACTACATCCTGACTGTAGCCACTGTTGGACGCATAGCTCCTGATTGTATGTGCCTGACAGTGGGTAAAGATACAGTCTGGACTGAGCCATAATCATTTAATTCAGGTTTTTAAATCAGTCTCTATACAACAAGTGTATATAATCCAGCCCCCACCATGTTGTCTGCCTTTACTAACATTAGTGAAAGAATGGCTCATTCTAAGGAGCTCACTGGTACCTGCACAGTCCTGTAATTAGATTTCACCATTTTAACAAATCATAGAATCATAGAATGGTAGAGTTGGAAGGGACCTCCTGGGTCATCTGGTCCAACCCCCTGCTCAAAGCAGGATTCTCTAAATCATCCCAGACATGTCTATCTAGCCTCTATTCATGTCATGATCAGTTCATGACACTTCATCCCTCTGAAATATTCCGCCATGTGTAGTAGTTGCATTTCCACACCCTGGCACCCCACAAAGGAAATACAAAGTCCTGTCATCCTGGCTCCAGATTCACGGTTCTCACAAACAACTCCAGACTCCATGTCCATACTTAGCAGTTCAACTTTATTTGACAGCAGGCTCTTATTACAGATGTAGCACAGTTCACACACACTATGGCATTACTTGAGTTTTCCCTGTCTTCTCTGAAAACTTCCTTCCTGAAGACACTTATATCCCTGTCTCGTCCGACAATCTCTGTCTCTTCTGACAATCTCTGTCCCACAGATACCTCTTTCTCTTCTGTGGCGTCAGTGCCCCTAGGTCCACCAACTTCCTCCAATTCCCATTGTCTGGTTTCAATTGGAAAAGGTAAAAGGTGCGCTCTTCCTCGATGACTTCCGCCACCCACTGAGCCTCTTCTGCTATGGGAGCCCGAGGTTCGTCTGAGTAGGCGTCATGGGGAGATGAGACAGGAGTAGGTGCGGGGGCTGGTGTGAGGGTAGGTGCCACATGCATTGCAGTAGCTGCATCCATCTCAGACGATCCTTCACTTCGGCCGCACAAACTCGGAATCACAGCCATGACGGTCCCCCTTTCTGCTACCTCGGCTTTCACAAAGGCTTCCTCTGGCAGCTGCAGGCCACTCTTCATCCACTGTGCTCCTGCTCAAGACAATCTCCCTCACTGGCCGGTTAAACAAGAACTAATCTTCCGGGAGCGGCAACCGATCCTTCCTTGGTTCCACATCTTCCAGTTCCGCCGTCCACCTGCCTCCGGGGCGAGAGTCGAACTTCAACTGTGCCACGGACAGCTCCCAGTCCTGCCACCCGATACCTCCTCAGAAGGAAATACTGCGCCGCTGCAGGGGGAAAGGCAACTCGCTCTCTTCCGGATATGTCATCTTTCTCTTTCGGACCCCGCCCATTTGTGGTGAAGCCACTTCTGGCTGCTCTCCCCATTCAGCTTCAGACTCCTCCTGTTCCTCAGGAATCAGCTGCAGGGGTCGGGGCTTCTTCTTTCTTCACTGCGCCCATCTCAGGCGGGCACCAGTCAGCATGGGACATGGCCTCGGCTCAGGCCACTGCTTCTGCCAAGCTAGTCTTCACACTCTTTTCTGTTTAGGATGCCCACGATGGGTGGCACCGCTCCCAGCTTTCGTGCCAATGACCGCCATCTTCATGTCAGCGTTCGACGCCATCTTAAAGTCTCTAACGGCCACCATCTTTGCCGTTTTCAGGGCTCCACCGCTCTCTGCATACGTGGAATCGCAATCCTGCCGACTACGCCAATTTTTTGAGGAAGCCAGGGTGGTAGTCGTGGCGACGTGCTGTTGCATTCCTACACCCTGGAACCCCACAAATGAAACACAAAGTCCTGTCTGTTGCATGTGATAGATACCAAGTAGAACACTCACATTAGATTCCAGGGTTCCGTCTGCTTCTGTCATCCCGGCTCCAGATTCATAGTTCTCACAAACAACTCCAGACTCAATGTCCATGCTTAACAGTTCAACTTCACTTGACTACAGGCTCATATTACAAATGTAGCACAGTTCACACACACAATGACATTCCTTGAGCTTTCCCTGTCTTTGACAACTTCCTTCATAAAGAAACATATCCCTGTCTCGTCCGACAATCTCTGTCTCTTCCGACAATCTCTGTCCCTTCCGACAATCTCTGTCCCGCAGATACCTCTTTCTCTTCTATGCCCCTAGGTCCACCAACTTCCTCCCTTTTCCCTTGTCCAGTTTCAATTGGAAAAGATGAAAGGCGAGCTCAGCTCTGCGTAATCCCGGCCGTAGGCCCCAGATTTTCCTTGGTATAGTTACTACATAAGATGGTGACCACTCGCACGCTGTTCAGCCTGGGGTCCCTTCCTGCCTCAGCAACCTCACCCCCAAAGCTATCTGACTGACTTCTCTCACTGCTACATCACTACTGCCTACCAAACAGCACGGTGGCTCAGTGGATAGCACTACAGCCTTGCAGCGCTGGAGTCCTAGGTTCTGAATCCCACCAAGGACAACATCTGCAAGGAGTTTGTATGTTCTCCCTGTATTTGCGTGGGTTTCCTCCGGGTACTCCGGTTTCCTCCCACATTCCAAAAACATACAGATAGGGAATCTAGATTGTGGGCTCCTTCGGGGACAGCGACGATAATGTGTGCAAACTGTAAAGCGCTGCGGAATATGTTAGCGCTATATAAAAATAAAGATTATTATTATAAACAGGAAGTTTCATCACTATATCTCACTGCTCTGCACTCCACCCATTTGTAACTCCTCCCAGCCTGAAAAATCCCTTGTCCTAACTATGCTTATTCTAACACTCTCATTCTCTATCTCTAGTATGCCCCACTATTCTAGTCCCACTATTGTCCTATGCTACTGCTACCCTTCTATCCTATCTTCTATCCCTGATCCCATACACAATACATGTAAAGTACATAGTACATACACATTACAATAACAGTAAATACATTAGCATTTATAGACTCTATGGAACCGCACGTATTTAATGTGAACACTGTTTAAAGAGAGGGAGGCATATGACAGCCTCTGTCACCCCTGTTATGTTACGGTAGCTTAGGAGTGCAGGTAAAAAAGGAAATACACCAGAGCAGTTGGAATCTATGAGATTGCAGTACCCTAACCACCGCAACTAGAGGCAGCCGTGGAGCGTTCCTACGTTGGTCCTAGACGCCTCGTCACAGCCTGAGAAACTAACTACACCTAAAGATAGAAATAGGAAAGCTATCTGCCCCGGAGCAGAACCCCAAAGATAATAGAAAGCCCCCAAACATGTAATGGCGGTTAGACAAGAGGAAATACTGACACAGAAAGAAAATAGTATGAGCAAACGCTGGGGCCCAAACTATCTAAATAGAAAAGGACAGGAAGGGTACTTACTGCAATCTCAGAAAACCCTGAAAAACACCAACTCTACTAATTTCAAAATCACCTGAGATCACACGACCTCTACCACCTAAATTAGTTCTCTGGTGTAACAAAATCAACACAGCAGCCACTGAAAAAAAAACTGGAAAAAGCAAAAGTACAAAATACAGTGGCTGGACTAAACTGAGAGGGCAAAAGCCCCCGGAGGGGACCCTGAAGGCCCCCACAGAAGTGCAGGACAAAATGCAAAAATATAGAAAAAACACAAAAGAAGAAACTGTCTTATCTGATAGCAGGAGATGCAGACACGACACAGCAGGCTACAAGGGAAACTGGAAAGAAGGATTCAGACCAGAACAATTGATCACCGGCAACCCTGATGGGAAAATGACTCCCTCATATAAGACCAGTCAGTAACACCTGATTCCCAGTCCTCACAATCCTCACTAGTACCGCTTGTAACCACCAGAGGGAGCCTCCGCTCAGAACTCATCTCAAACCCATTCACAACACACCCCCTTACATGGTCATAAAAACTCCTATAGGCATGATGTGTAGGTGTCCCAACACTTGTGTCCATAGAGTCTAGATCATTGGGGATTTATACATAGATATGAATTGATAAAAGTCGGATTTATCATTTTTGCATAGTCAGTAGCTGGTTCTTTTTTTTATATAAAGGTAAAGTTTAGAACATTCAACTTGCTTCGTATAAAAACAAATGTTAAAAACCCAGGTCTATTTCCTCGAAATTCTGTAGTTTCCAAAGCCAATAATTCTAATTTACAATTTCAAAATGTAAGAAATATGCATCTAACATTATAAAAATAAACCCTACAACAATACGCTGACAGTTTCCATCCTCGGCTGGCCTGTTTAATCCTCCTAACATATAAAGTGACATTTCCCAATGACTGTTCCAGACAAGAAAGTCTACATTAGAAAACCAGTGTTCCCGAAACAAAAGCTGTAGCTTTGGGGCCATTTGTTAAAGAGTTTCATTAATTCTATCCATATGGAGAGGAGATTACAATAATGTAACTCTATATCCCTTTGTCTTGTGAGAATTAAATGTGGAATAAATGGTGATGAAGAGATTGTTCTGAGATTCTAAGGACAAGTTATGTGCTACTTATTTACATTTTGTAGAAATAATATAAGAGGCTTTGGACAGAATAATGGAAGCAATCTCTGGAGATTATTTCAGATCAGAGCTGGATTATACCAGTATCAAGTAGGCAAGTCATAAAAGGCTGACCATTGGGGGTCCAATCTCGAGATCTCAAGAACAAAATGAGTTTATTATGGTTAAGCACTTGTGCTCATTCGATGTTATAGACGTTGCAAGTAGAGATGAGCGAACCTTTCAAGGTTCGGTTCGGATTGGCCAGCATCCCAATGACCCAGAGTACAAATAGTATAATTGCGCAGCATGGATGCATGGGATAGGGTGTGGGACAGGGCTTGGACCAGCATTTATAGCTTAAACATTGATCAGTAACAGGTGGATCAGTGACAGATCTAGGCATTGTGATCTGAGAGCCCTGCCAAATTCAGGCAACACACATGAAGGAGACCAAACTTGGAGTCCAAATATTTCCAAAAATTAGGGGCAGACACCAGGAAGAGTGGCCTCAATTGATCCACAGTAAAAACTTTATAATGGCTCAGCAGCAGTCAGGCATGGGCCATTTATGAGCCAGGATCTGGGTCGGCATTTACAGCTTTGAATTTAGGTTTAAATTAAGATGAGGTGGGTGAGGGACCAGAGTAGGCCTGCTGTGCTGGGAGCCCTGATACCTCATGCAACAGCTCAAACTGCTTTTCTTCTCAGCCACAATAAGGTGCTACAAACAAGACAGGTTGTGGATGGCTTTGTATGCCATGAGTAGGGTTTTGAACTGGAGTCTTTGGATAATTAGGAGCTAGTAAAAGGATTGACAGAGAGCAGAGGCCAGGGAATAGCAGGGGGATAGGTGGATTAGTCAGGCAGCAGAGTTTAGGATAGATTGGAAGGATGCTAGACTGTTAGAAGGGAGGCGAGAAAGCAGGAGGTTGCAGTAGTCAAGGTGGGAGATGATGAGTGCATGGACTAGGTTTTTGCAGATTTTTGATTAAGGAATATACTGATTCGGGAAATATTTTTCAGTTGTAGTCGGCAGGAAGTTGAAAGTGCATGGATATGTGATTTGAAGGAGAGATCAGAGTCCAGGGTTACCCCGAGGCAGCGATTTTGCAAGACGCCCTCATCTACACCTTGTAGATGAGGGCCAGAAAGAACATGCGCTCAAGTGGATGGCAAGCCCTGCATCAAGTGGCCTCTCCTCCTCTGCCTCCCCCTTAACATCACACATAGTACAGTCCTCAGAGGTGGCAACCCATTTATCCTTATTTCCCCCAACGTCACAATTCTCCAACTGCTCAACTGACCGTGGTGAATCTCAGATAGGTGAGTCTGCAGAGCTGTTCACACATTCTATTCCATGGGCATTAGAGGTCTGCTCCAAAGATTCACAGACTCAAGAGGAAGAAAGCACCTGCACCGATGCACAATTTTTTTCAGTTTGATCCGTGGCTGGATGAAGTAGGGGCAGAGCAGAATCCAGACCCTCGTCGCCAGATGTTAACCCTCGGAGGTGGAGGTGGTCCTGATGAGACTCAGATACCCGAGGTTCACGCAAACTGTACTGTGCTGTCAGGGCAGGAAGGGGAAGAGGGTGACTCTCATGGCAAGGAGTGAGAGAACAGAGAGGATGATGATGAGATTGTAGATCCCACTTGGTGTGATCCTACATACATGAACCAGCACATGCACAATCAACAAGCTTTAGTCTAACTGCACTAAAATGCGGACTAACGGACCTCGTCAACCACCGGCCGCCCCATCAACCCCATCTGCTGCTTCTTCCTCCTCCATCTCCGGCCGCAGAACCTCCACTTGTTTACCCACTACAGTTGGGATGAGTGAGAGCTCATCAGCTTTTACAGAAGTAGACATGCCTGCTGATTTTGACTGATCTCAGACACCGAGCACATCACATTTTTCTCAATCCACCATAACATCTCCACCATAATCAAAGTGAAGCAGTTTGTCATGTTCACCCTACTCCAGACTCTCTCAGCACAGCAGCCAGCCCTCGTCCGACAGTTGTGGTCACGTAAAAGACTGTTTCCTTCTACACCTGCCAAAGCTAAGAGCTTGAACTCTTCCATCTCCAAGCTGTTGACCACAGAAATGCTGCCTTTCTGCCTGGCGTATACAGACGCTTTTATGAAAACTGATGGCCATCACAGTCCCCCCACTACCAGTTGCCCAATTGCCATTAGCTCTCTAAGAAAGTTGTGCCTGCGCTAGACCAACATGTCACAGACAACATCACCCGTTCCTGGAAAAAATCTATGCCTGCCAGAGTGCATTTCACCACTGACATGTGGATGAGCAAGCATGGCCATGGGCTTTACATCTCGGTGACTGGGCACTGGGTGACTCTGGTGGCTGTGGGGGCAGGCGGGGAAGGGTCTGCTCCACAAGTCTTGGTATCCCCAAGCCTTGCAGGCCACTTGGGGATGGAGAACTACACCACTAAACATCAGAGGATGGAGAACTAAACTACTAGACAACAGGAGTTGGAGAACTAGACTGCTAAACACCTAGGGTTGGAGAACTAAACCACTTCACACCTAGGGATGGAGAAATAAACCACTAGACACCAAGGTGTTACTAGACACCAAGTCTTGGAATCCCCAAGGCATGCAGGACAAACCTTTATATCTAACACTTCCTCCATTGCTTCTGCCTCCTCTAGGGCATCCACCTGCACCCTCAACCTCTCCCTTAATGAGACATGAGTTCCAATAGTGCAGATAGAAACTCCCGCCCCTCCGTACTACACAGCCAGGGCTCACTGCAATTAGGCAATGTTTAAATTAATATGCCTTGGAGATCTCAGTCACACAGATCAAGAATTGTGAACAGCTATCCAGGCCGAGTTTGAGCAAAGGCTGTCCCCACAGAACCTGGGGCCAAGAAAGGCCATTTGTGATAACAATGTGAACCTGGTGTCGACCCTACGCCGGGGCAACCTCACACATGTGCCTTGCATGGCTCATGTCCACAAACTGGTGGTACATCACCACCACAGTCCCAGCTTCAATGCCCTGCTGCAGAAAGCACAGTCCCTGTATGCTCACTTCCGCCATTTTCACCCCGCAGGTCATCGACTTGCATCGCTACAGAGGTCTTTCAGGCTACTGGTTAACCAGTTGATATACGTTGATATGCAATGTGCCAACACGGTGGAATTCCACTCTGCATATGTTGTAGGGATTGTGGCAGCAGCGACGAGCCCTGGTGCATTATCTCATTTTGTATAGCCTGGGCCAACAGTTTTGAAATGGCTACTAAGATGTCTAGCTAACTGTTGCACAGGTGGGTGCCATGGGAGGGTGGATTACAGCGATCTAAGGGGGCTCATGGTACCAGACAAACTGTTAGTGAAGTTGCAGGAGCCGAGGACAGAGGTGTATCTAGGCTTTCTGGCACCCGGGGCAAGAATTCGGTTCAGCGCCCCCCCCCCCCCAAGCACACATGCGATTTGCACTTAGTCATGTACCGATGAGCTGCTCTCCCTAACGCTCTCAATGTTCAGTGAAAAACTGAGAGAAGCAGGAGGAGAAGCTCGTTGTCACAGGACCATAAGTATGAAAATTGCATATGAGTGAAGTGGAACCTGCAGAGCTAAATCCTGACATTTCAGCTTCTGAATTCTCATAACGATTGCACTGCACACTTTTAGGATTCTCCCTTAACGATGGCAAGAGTACATGGTCATGTCAGCACAAGCATGTGATCTATATACTTAGACGTGCCCTGCCTCGCTCTGTTCATTTCCATTGATTGAGGCCACACATGTCTAGTCAGCACATGACCGCATGTATGTAAATCACCGGCACGAAAGAATCCTAACAGCGTTCATTGAGCACTGTGAGAATTCAGAAGTCTGCAGTCACATAGAATGACTGCAGACTCATCACAAACCTGGACAACCCCTTTAATGCTCCTAACATAAATAAAAACATGAGAATTAGTCAGTTTCACAAATAATATTTACATCCAGGTACCTTATAGATGACGTCGTCTCTGGAGTCGTTCTTCTTTTCTTCTTCTTGTCCAGACCCCATGATGAGTTTTCTCATCCACAGCAGTCTCTGCAGACCTCCATCTTCTCCGGTCTTCTGCACCAACTCTCCACACGACACCCTTAAAGACAGAAGAGTCATTGTAATGCTCTTGAATAAAACATATCTGCAATATCTGTCTCCTCATATATTTACCTCCTCACTCTCTATTATGTCAGCTCACAGATACCCCTGACTCCCCATACTGTGTCTGCACACATCCCATCACCCTCACCATTCCCCATACTGTGTCCACATACATTCACCCGTTTGCTCCCCATACTGTCTGCACCCATCCCCCCACTCACCATACTGTGTCTGCACCCACCCCATACTGCTTCCTCATACATGCCCTCATACATACTCTTTAATGTCCTCAAATCCCCACACACACATTAAATCCCCCCATCCCCACTCCAAATTCCCCCACACACATTAAATGCCCTCATCCCCACTCCAAATCCCCCCACACACATTAAATACCTCCATCCCCACTCCAAATCCCCCACACATAAAATAATCCCCCATCCCCACTCAAATACCCCACACATAAAGTACCCCCATCCACACTCCAAATCCCCCCACATAAAGTACCCCTCCATCCACACTCCAAATCCCCCTCACATAAAGTACCCCCCCATCCACACTCCAAATCCCCCCACAATTATGTTCCCCATCCCCACTCCAAATCCCCCCACATATAAAGTATCGCCCATCCACACTCCAAATCCCCCACACACACTTTATGTACACCCCCACTGCAAATTCCCCCCACACATTATGTACCCCCCACTCCAAATCCCCCCACATATTATGTACCCCCACTCCAAATCCCCCCACACATTATGTACCCCTCACATCTCCCATCTTTGGTGGTTTCTTCAGCTCCACAGTGGAGCACACTTACCACCAATGTTCCCTCTGGGCGCCGGCGAGTGACATCAGCAGCGTGATCACATGACCTGATCACGCTGCTGGCGTCTCTCTGACCCGGCGGTCAGAGCTTCAATTGTACTGGCATCTGTACAGACGCCAGTACAATTGGTCCCTGGGAGCCGGCATGCGGCAGCTTCTCTGTGCCGGCTATCAGCTTGACAGCCGGCACAGGGAACCGCCAACTCCCAGGCCGGGGGCTGCAGAACGCAGCTGCCAGGGAAGACACTGGGACCGCCGCATTAGGCGGCCCGACTGCACCCCCCCTGCCGGCTGCGCCCAGGGCACATGCCCCAGCTGCCCCCCCGGATACGCCTCTGGCCGAGGAACTAATAGGGGAGGAAGAGGTGATGGGCGCGCAACAGTCACGAGATGAAGAGGATAATGATCCCTCTCTGTTGTTCGTGGTTGATGGGAGAAGACGGAGGAAGCAAGCTTGAGTGTTACCATGCCACCAACAAACCATGTACTTGGACCTCATGAAAGCGCCCGACAGTTGAGCTCCTTCTAGCTGCACTATCTGCAACATGATGCCTGTGTTGTTAGAATTAGAAATAGTGCTGACTACTGGGTTGCCACTCTGTTCAAGATCCACGGCACAAGAGTAAACTTTGCCAGATGCTTACCACCCTGGAAAGGAAAGCACACATGCTGGAGTTACTAAACACACTTGTAGACAATCTTAAGAGTGATTTTCCCCAAGACAGCAGTAAGCCACACAGTGTGCATCGAGTCGTCAATGCAAAAACAATAGCAGCAATGTAAGTGGGAGAAGCATTTTCTGTAAGTTGGTTTCACAAATTTTTTAGACCAGCCCCTCCACCAGTAGAACAAAGTACACACAGTGAACAACTGGAATGGATGGTGCAGGAAAATCTTGAGCTCAATATCAATGCCATAAGGGGGAGTTGGACCCTCTTGCAAAATGGAAGACTGACCTGAGCTTACCTGTCTTGCCTTGGAGGTTTTGTCATGCCCGGCAGCCATCGTTCTCTCAGAACGTGTCTTCAGCGCTGCTGGTGGTGTCTTGACGGATAAGTGCATCTGATCTGGCTGTTCCCTGAAAGTGTAAACCACCTAACTTTCATCACGATGAAGAAGTCAGGGATTTCCAATTACTTTTGCACCCCATTCACAGACTGGGCAGAATAGGTGATGTTGTTTTTAGTGTGTTGCATTGATCTCGCGTTATTGCAGTCTGTGACACCTTTGTCATGGCTTCTGGGCCTGCTATTGCTACTGCTAATGAGAATACTAACAATTTTATGAAATGTGGAGACTCCAAGTTGTGTCTCCATCTGGTGGGTTGCCTGTAGTAAAAGGGGTGTAAGAGCCCCATTATACTATTTCTAATCTGGGAAAATTGATGCCACTTTTCCTGTTGTCTTCCCTTAATTTTTGGAAATGTTTGGACTCCAAGTTGGGTCTCCTTCATGTGTGTTGCTTGTAGCAGTAGGACTCCCAGATTCGCAGGTCTGCACTTACTTTCAGTCAACTGCCCGTGTTAGTATCCTTAAATTTTTTAGAAAATAGTAGTCTACGAAGCTGATGTTTGTGCCACCTGATGTGTGGTCAAGCAGAAAAGCAGTTTTGAGCTGTTGCATGCTTACACCGGTCTCTCACTCACCTCTTAATTTGAACTTAAGTTCAAAGCTGTTAATGCTGGCCCAGATCCTGGCTCATAAATGTCCCATGTCTGACTGCTGCTGTGCCATTGTAAAATTTATACTGTGGATCAATTGATGCAACGTTTCCTGGTATCTTCCCTATTTTTTGAAAATGTTTGGACTCCAAGTTGGGTCTCCAACATGTGTGTTGCCTGAATTTGTCAGAGCTCTCAGAGCACTAGGCCTACACCTGTTACTTATCCACCTGTTACTGACCAATGTTTAAGGTGGAAATGTTGGTCCAAGCTCTGTCACAGGCCCTATCCCATGCATCCATGCTGTGCAAGTGTACTATTTGTACTCTTGGTCAGTTGGGTGGTTGAAGAGTTATGATGCGGGGGGAAAACAGGGCAATTGGGGTGCCATAGGAGAAGCCTTAAATAGAAGGTGTCGCCCAGCTATAGGTTGGGAATACCTTAGGTTGATGCAGACGGTCCCTTTAAGGAAGAGAATGCACTAGTGTTCCCTCTAAGCATAGTTCCCAGTCCTACAACTTAACCTCGGTGGACAACGGCTCATAGGGGACGAGATGAGGAGGCGGTGTGTGAGTGGGAGACACTGAATGTCCTGTCTGTTAGGTGCGAGGAGATCCAACAAAGGGCCAAGGCTGTTATGTCGACAGATCAGAAAGTCTGTAGTAAGAGGGAATGTTCCACTGTGTTAAAGACAGATGCCAGGTCCAGGAGAAGGAAGAGGACAAACTCGCATCGCTTTCATTTGGCAGTTAGTAGGTCGTTGGTGACTTTAGTCAGGGCAGTTTCAGTGGAATGGTGCGGTCTGAAGTCAGATTGTAAATGGTCAAAGAGGGAGTAAGAGGAGAGGTGGGAGGACAGTTCAGAATGGACGTGTTGTTCCAGTAGTTTAGAGGCATAGGGGAGAAAGAATATGGGGCGATAGGTAGACACAGAGGATGGGTCAAGGATGGGCTTTTTGAGGATGGGTGTGATCGAGGTATGTTTCAATCAGGATGGAAGACACCAGTTGTTAGTGACAGGTTGAAGAGGTGGGTTATGCTTGTGATGAAGACTGTGGTAACATTTTGAATGAGGTGGGACGTTATTGTGTCAAGTTCACAGGTGGTGAGACAAAGTATTCAGCTGAGATGAGAGGGAGGGGTAACTGGTGGATGCAGGAATGAATTGAAAGTACTGAATAGCTGTTTAGGGTTGTGAGACAATTATTAAATGAGGGATGAGAAGTCAGTTTGTTTTGCTGCAGTCAGAATTTGCACAGCATTTTTACAACTTCTGTTACTGGACAGGCAACTCCTCTCCCTTTCTTTGGCAGCCACACAACGGTACGCTTTGTAGATGAGGGCCAGAAAGAACATGTGCTCCAGTGGATGGCAAGCGCTGCCTCAAGTGGCCTCTCCTCATTTTCCTCCACCTTAACATCACACACAGTACAGTCCTCAGTGGTGGCACCACAATTAACCTTTTTCTCCCCCACATCACAACTCTCCAAGTGCCCAACTGACTGTTGAGAACCACAGATGACTGAGTCTGCTGAGCTCTTCACACATTGTATGCCATGGGAATAGGAAGTGTACTCTAAAGATTCACAACCAAGAGGAGGAAATCATCTGCACCGATGGCCACATTTTTTCTGACTTAGACCTTTGGCCAGGCGAAGTTTTGTCTGAGCATAAACTAAACCCTCGTCAACAGACGTTAACCCCGTTGGGTGAAGGTGATCCATTTGTGACGAGACTCAGATATTTGAGGCACCCGCGGACTGTACTGTGCTGTCAAGGCAGGAAGAGGAGGAGGGTGTCTCTCAGTGTGAGGAGTAGGAGAACAGAGAGGATGACGATGAGGTAATAGATCACACTTGGTGTAAACCCCGAGGCATGCAGCTGAGTAGCTCAGCAGAGGAAGAGGAGGAGGAGGAAGACGAGGTTACGTAGACATAGAGTTATGCAGCCACAACAACCAATGCATCCTGAGGCCCAACTCTGGCAGTGGACCACAGCGTTCGCTGTTTTGCAGTTGCCTAGCTTGGGTCTTTTTTTCATACAAGAAGAAAAGGTAGCACACTGTAGCGCTATAGCTTGCAAACACGAAATATGAAAAATATGAAAAATGAATTACATCACTACCTTAGAAATATGAAAAATTGAGAAGTCCCAGCGCATAAGATGGCCAAATTATGTGAGCCTGATAGCCACGTCAAGGCTCTTCTCGTATATCAGGTCCCTAACTAATGCCTATCCTCGCTTTAGAAAAGTCTGTCTGCATGGGAACCTATGAATCCTCTTTTCAGACTAAAATCTACATCTCTGTGGAGGGGTGACGAACCTGCTGTAACCAAAAGGCCTGTGACCACCAGGTGGAGTGCTCAGGCAGAAGGTAAATGAATACACATCAAAAAACTGACCGGCACATCCAAACCTAGATTCAGTGCGAACAGGTGCCAAACCTAGAGTCACCAACTCATATACATACAAGAAGAAAAGGTAGCACACTGTAGCGCTATAGCTTGCAAACACGAAATATGAAAAATATGAAAAATGAATTACATCACTACCTTAGAAATATGAAAAATTGAGAAGTCCCAGCGCATAAGATGGCCAAATTATGTGAGCCTGATAGCCACGTCAAGGCTCTTCTCGTATATCAGGTCCCTAACTAATGCCTATCCTCGCTTTAGAAAAGTCTGTCTGCATGGGAACCTATGAATCCTCTTTTCAGACTAAAATCTACATCTCTGTGGAGGGGTGACGAACCTGCTGTAACCAAAAGGCCTGTGACCACCAGGTGGAGCGCTCAGGCAGAAGGTAAATGAATACACATCAAAAAACTGACCGGCACATCCAAACCTAGATTCAGTGCGAACAGGTGCCAAACCTAGAGTCACCAACTCATATACATACAAGAAGAAAAGGTAGCACACTGTAGCGCTATAGCTTGCAAACACGAAATATGAAAAATATGAAAAATGAATTACATCACTACCTTAGAAATATGAAAAATTGAGAAGTCCCAGCGCATAAGATGGCCAAATTATGTGAGCCTGATAGCCACGTCAAGGTCTTCTCGTATATCAGGTCCCTAACTAATGCCTATCCTCGCTTTAGAAAAGTCTGTCTGCATGGGAACCTATGAATCCTCTTTTCAGACTAAAATCTACATCTCTGTGGAGGGGTGACGAACCTGCTGTAACCAAAAGGCCTGTGACCACCAGGTGGAGTGCTCAGGCAGAAGGTAAATGAATACACATCAAAAAACTGACCGGCACATCCAAACCTAGATTCAGTGCGAACAGGTGCCAAACCTAGAGTCACCAACTCATATACATACAAGAAGAAAAGGTAGCACACTGTAGCGCTATAGCTTGCAAACACGAAATATGAAAAATATGAAAAATGAATTACATCACTACCTTAGAAATATGAAAAATTGAGAAGTCCCAGCGCATAAGATGGCCAAATTATGTGAGCCTGATAGCCACGTCAAGGCTCTTCTCGTATATCAGGTCCCTAACTAATGCCTATCCTCGCTTTAGAAAAGTCTGTCTGCATGGGAACCTATGAATCCTCTTTTCAGACTAAAATCTACATCTCTGTGGAGGGGTGACGAACCTGCTGTAACCAAAAGGCCTGTGACCACCAGGTGGAGTGCTCAGGCAGAAGGTAAATGAATACACATCAAAAAACTGACCGGCACATCCAAACCTAGATTCAGTGCGAACAGGTGCCAAACCTAGAGTCACCAACTCATATAAGGGCCAGGGTTTTACCTTTTCCCCAAATTAGTTTTTGGGGGCCGGAAAAGGGGTTATTTTTTCCCTTTTCAGACCCACCCTTTCAAGCCGGTTCAGCAGGTTCGTCACCCTCCACAAGGGTTAGATTTTGTCTAAAAGAGGTTCAATTCCCTTTCAGACGACTTTTCAAAGCGAGGAAGGCTTAGTTAGGGACCTGATTACGAGAAGGCCTTTAGTGGCTATAGGCTCACATAAAATTTGGGCCTCTTATCGCTGGACTTTTCAATTTTTTTTATTTCTAAGGGAGTGTTAATTCATTTTTCATATTTTTCTTTTTGTGTTTGCAAGCTATAGCTACAGTGTGCTACTTTTCTCTTGTATGTATAGAGTTGGTGACTCTAGGTTTGGCCCTTTCCAAAGATCTGGGTTTGGATTTGCGGTCAGTTTTTGAGTTTTTTCTTTAATTCCTGAGCACCCCACCTGGTGGTCACGGGCCCTTTTTGGTTACAGAGGTTCGTCCCCCCTCCAAAAAGGATGAGATTTTGTCTGAAAAGAGGTTTCTGGTTTCCCATGCAGACAGATTTTCAAAAGGGGGATGGGCATTAGTTGGGACATGTTTTACGGAAGACCCTTGAGTGGCTATCAGGTACATAATTTGGCCCTTATGCGTGGGACTTTCAATTTTCATATTTCAAAGGGTAGTGATGTAAAAAAAAAAAAAATTTTTCATATTTTTCATATTTGTGTTTGCAAGCAAAAGCGACAGTGTGCTACCTTTCTTTTTATGTATATGAGTTGGGACTCTAGGTTTGGCCCCGTTCGCACGAATTTTGGTTTTTGGATGTCCCGGTCATTTTTTTGTTGTATTCATTTCCCTTCTGCCTGAGCACCCCACTGGTGGTCACGGGCCTTTTGGTTACAGCAGGGTTCGTCACCCCCCCACGGATGTAGTTTTAGCAAAAAGAGGATTAAAGGTTCCCATGCAGACAGACTTTTCTAAAGCGAGGATAGGCATTTTAGGGCCCTGATATACGAAAAAGAGCCTTGACGGGCACGGGCCACAAATTTGGCCACAGGGCCTGGGCTTTTTTTTCAATTTAAGGTATGATGTAATCATTTTTCATTTTTTTCTTTTTCGGTTTGAAAGCTATAGCCCAGTTGTCCTTTCTTTTGATGTATATGATTGGTGACTCTGGGTTTTGGCCCCTTTTCGCACTAAATCAGGTTTGGATGTCCCCGGTCAGTTTTTTGATGTGTATTCATTTACCTTCTCCCTGAGCATCCCCCTGGTGGAAAAGGCTTTTGGGTTACAGCGGGTTTCGTCACCCCCCACAGAGATGGATTTTAGTTGAAAAGGATTCAAGGTTCCCATGCAGACAGATTTTCTAAAGCGAGGTAGGATTAGTTGGGCCCCTGATATACGGGAAGACCTTGACGTGGCTATCAGGTCACTAATTTGGCCTCTTACGGGGGGACTTCCCAATTTTTAATTTCTAAGTAGTGATGAAATTTTCATTTTTTTTTTTTCATATTTCGTGTTTTGAAAGCTATAGCGCTCAGTGTGTACCTTTTTTCTTTTTTTATGTTATAGTTGGTGACTCTGGTTGGCCCTGTTCGCACTAAAATCTGGTTTGGATGTGCGGAAGTTTTTTGATGTGGGTCTTTTTTTCGACAAAAAAAATTAAAAAATTCAGGTTTGCAATTTTTTTAAAAACAACCAAAGAGAAAAAAAATGAATCATTTAAGTACTACATGCTGCCCGGGCACATGGCGATCACATGCATTTTTGGACATGGAAAGCCAGGATATCCAACAAAGTATGAAAAAAAGGATATTTTATTCAATAAAATAGCAAAAATTACAACAAAAATACTGGCAAAATAGAAGTGCGCATATAAAAATCAAAAATAACAACAAAGATAAAAAATTTATATAAGAAAAAAATTACAACCCGCGGTTTTAAGGTTATAAAAAAAAAAAAAATTAAATTTTTAAAAAAAAAATAATTTAAATAATAGCCCAAAATCTTTTATTAAGGGCCCCCAAAAGGGGAAATTTAAAATTTTTACAAGTGTGAAATATACATTTATAATTTTATAAATATACAGCCCATTTGACCCCGTTTTCCTCTAAACCGATAGGGGCTTCTCCCTTTGCCCAGTCGGTCCTGGTTGTGAACAGCGCCCCCTTGTCTCGTCTCGGGGCGGTCGGTCACTGTGTCCTTGGCAATGCGGGTACTTGTCCGTGGTCGGACTTGGCAGGGCCCCTTTCAACCTCGGGGTCCTTCGGGGGGCGCTTGCCCCTTTCAGACTTAGGGTCATTGGTATCGGCGTTTTTTTTTTAATTTTTCCCATAATAAACTCCAAATTTTTGAAGGCAAGAGGGGAAGGGAATTACAGCTAGAGACTGGCAGGGTGACTCGGTGGTGCAAGGCAGTTGGGAAGGGGTGCTTCAAGTCTTGCAACCCCAAGGCTTGCAGGGTGCAACGGGGTGGAGAAAAAAAACCACTACACACCAAAAGTGTTAACTAAACTACTAGACAAAGGGGTTGGAGAATAAAAAACCCAGACAGCTGGGGTTGGGGAACTAAACCCCTAACATCAAAAAAGCTATGATTGCAGAATAAAAATTAAACCCCAAAAAAGAGAAATAAACTAATGACAAACAGGGGTTGGAGAACTAAACTACTAAGTTTGGGTTGGAGAACAAAACAGTACACCCAGGGGGAAGGGGGAATTAAGCGTAGAACCAAGTCGGGCCCAGACACCAAACTTGGAATCCCCAGGGCTTTTCGGAAAAAACCTTTTTATGTAAAAGTTCCTGCAGTGAAACGCCTCCTCACTGCCAGGGCCTTACCGCACCTCACCTCTGCCTTAATTAAATACACTTTCCCAAAACTGCGGTTTAAATTCCCGCCCCATTCCGTACTGTGCAACCGGGCTCACTAATCAGGAAGTTTACAATAATAGCTTTTGGGGATCGCTCATACAGTCAACAGTTGTGGACAGCTATCCTGCCGAGTTTGAGCAATGGCTGTCTACACTCCCAACCTGGACCAGGGAAGGCCAGTGCCGAAAACGATGCAAACCGGGTGGCGGCCCTACGCTGGGCCCCCTTACACAGTGCCTTGCATGGTTCGATCCCAACCTGGGGGGTACGAAATTCCTCCGCCCTGTCCCAGCCTTGATGTGTGCGCAAAAAACCCGTCATGTGACCCCACTTTCCACTGCAGTTTTTTATAGGATATTTTGGAAAACCCGGTTTTAAACCGATTGATATGCGATATGACCACACCGGGGAATTTAAAACTCTGAAATGTGCAGGGACTATGGCACCGGCCCGAGACGGGTCAGGATGACATTTTTCTAGCCTGGCCAACACGTACGGCAGGGTTTCAATTCAACTTGCGATGGATACAGATGAAAAAAATCTCATCCTACTGTATTTTTCTTTGGTACAAAAAAGGGGGTTTTTTTGGGGATGAGCAGTTTTTCAGCCCCCTTTTACTGTATGTGGGGAAGGGGAGGAAGCAGAGGGGTTACTTTTAGGGTTCACATTATTATAAGTTAGGGGCTTTGTCTCCGACGTTTCCTGGGAAACAAAAGGAGAAGGCCCTGAAAAGGACAAAAAGGGGAAAAGGTGATGGGGCCCCCAAAAGTTAGGAGAAAAAGACTTAATGATTCCTTTTTTTTGTCCCTGGTTTTCAGGAGGGTGGGAAAGGAAAAAAAATTTAGTATTAACCCCCAACACCCTGCGGGGGTTTGGGCCCCCGGGAAAAGGGGGCGGCCCGGGGCATTTTTCGCGCACTATCGAAATGATTGTTACCATAAGTGGGCAATCCCTATAAATAACCCCTTATTTGATCCAAAAAAATGCTGAGGGAAAAATTTAAAATTTTTCCCCCCATTAAAAATTCCTTTCCAAAATTTTTCCAAAACCACATACTTGTACTTTTATAGCTTCACAATACCAGCGGGGCCCCCTGCATGAAATACTAAAACCCCCCCTACCACCCCTGGGGAATTTTCTAATTAGGAGAGAGCAGTTTTTTGTTTTAAGCCCAGGTTTCTGTGGGGTTTAGATAGATTGTTTTTAAAACTAACCCTTAGGGGAAATCGCCCCCAGCTTATGTTATGGTATGAAATTTTTAAAAATTTTGCTTGTCCCCGGGGGAAAAAAACCCAAAAACCAGTTTTAATTTTTTAAAACTGGACCGAAAATCCCAGGGAAAAGGATTTCATCAACGTTGGTACAGGTTTTTTCGTTTTTGGGTTAAAGGAACCCCCCAAAGTCTGTGGGGAAGATGGTACGCCGTAGTTCCCCTAGGGGTCCCCTTTTTAGTTTTAAAAAAAATTTAAAAGTTTTGTTGCAACATGCTCTTCGGAAAAGGGAGGGCTTCCAAAAACTCAGCCCCTTTTGTGTTTTCACGCCCGGGGGGTTTTTAAAAAAGGGGGGGGGGGTAATTTTTGGGGTCCTTTCCCCCGGGGAAAACCCGTTTCGTGAAGTGTGTGAGCTTTGACGTGTACCCTCCCCCAACCGCCCTGTTTTCCCCGAAAAGATAAAAGGGGGTGTAAGTTTCCCTTTCCTTTTTATCCTTTTTTTTTGAATTGTCTTGGAAACTTTAAATTTTCTTTTAATGCTTTAAACCTTTTGAAACATGCCTACCTTTTTTGGGGGAAAAATTTTTAAAAATTTCCCCAATTCTAGAACCCGAGGTGGTGGCGCAAGTGTTGGTGGGCAAATTTAAAAAGCGGGCGTAGGAGCAGGGGTTTTTTTAAACGTATTTCCGGGTTGGCTAGGGTAGTTTAATTCCTGCTGCAGGGGCCTAATAGACGTTCACCAAGAGGCCCCCCGGCACTAATTTCCAGGGGCGGTTTTTCCCCACTGACCCGAAGGGTTTAAGGGGGGGGACAGGGGAGCTGAAGGTTTCCCAAACGGAACTGGAAAATGGGATATACAAAAAACCCTTTCGTTCTTTATATATTTTGGGAAAGGGGGGGATAAAAAAAAAAAGCCCCCCCGGTAAAATGTTTAAAGGGCAACGATTATTTGTTTTTTTTTAAACACATTTTTGGGGGAGGGGGTAAAAACCCTGACTCCCGTGTCCCCTCCGGGGGTTTGTTCTTTTGGGGGGAGGGTGGGAAAATAGGCTTTTTTGAAATTTGGGCTTTAGCACTTTCCCCCCACTAAAAAAATTGCCTTTTTCGGGGACTCTGCAGCAAAAGTGGGGGAAAGAACTCGTGTTTATTTTTCCCCCGACAAAAGGGGGTTTTTGCGATTACCCCCCCCTTTCTTTTGATTTTTATCCTTTCTTTTTTTTGGCAACCAAAGGTCAAGTTGGGGGCGCCCATTAAGGCAGCCAAGGGGCACTCTTATTTCCCCATTTCAATCGAAGCAATTTAACCAGGGGAAAAAAAAAAAACAAATGGGGCCCCGGTTGGTTTCAACGAAAAAGCCCCGAGCCCCGGGGCCTTTGCCCGGGCCCCCGCGGAGATGGGGTGCAGAGAGGAAAAAAATGAATCGGGGGGCCCTTTTTAACCCGGGGGGGGGTTTGGGCCCCCCCTTTTTGGGGCCCTTTGGGGAACCCCCTTTTCCCCCCCAAAAAAGACAGACGTTGGGGAAGATCTAGAAAACCCCAGGAGGGGCCCCCAGGCGCCCAAATCGGAGAGGGTGAGAGGCCCAGCGAGAGGGTAGAGAAAAGGGAAGGGCCCAAAAGGGGAAAAACTGGAGTTGGCCGAAACCAGGGGGGGGGGTCTTCCCCCGCCCGCAGAGAGGGCCCCGCAGGTAGGTCCCCCCGCCCGGCCCGGCAAAATTTTTCCCCCCTGGAAAAAATTTGGGGGGGTTTGGGCTTTTTTTTGGGCCCCTTTTTTAAAAATGCAGACAG
>JARQOD010000009.1:120008736-120045977 GCA_033576555.1 Oophaga sylvatica | reverse complement strand
GGGGGGCAAATTTGGGATTTTTTGAAGTGACCCATCGGGTTGTCAGGTAAAACTGTGCAAACAGGACTATTTTCTCCACAGTGCACCACTAATACTCATTCATCTGAGTGTCACCGGCGGACAGTGTCAATTTCTTCTGACCTTTCTGCATAAAAGGTTTTTAGGATTTCTGCAGCGTTTTTTGCTCCATCGTTAAAAGAGGACCTCTTTTACTTTTCAGGGTTTGTCCATATTTAATACCCATATAATAAATACCTTATGCGTATTATGACTATTTAGTCCTTTGGTTTGGGGTTTCTACATAATAGACTACAGGCTTTCTCATCACCTTTTTCTCACGGGTCTTATGCAATATTTATTATTACTGTATTATTACATCGCATCCCCAAACTGTTCTACAGAGTGCGTCGAATTTATGTTTTGTTTTCCATTTGAACATGCATATTCCTATTTTTTTTAAAATTCCTTTTGTGTCTTGTAGTTTTTATGTGCGAAAACTATTTTTATTTTCAATTATAAGAGGGCCATTATTGACTTTGCATTGACGTGTAAAAGATTTATGTTGTCCCAAATGGCTATATTATCTAAAGGTGTACCCAGTTCTAACAGATCATTAGTTGATTGTTCTTTGATTCTCCTAAATGTGAATTTGTCTGATTTGGTGTCAACTTGACTTTGTCCCTATTTTTTTTTTGCCATGTGACCCAATGATTATACAAATCTATATAGGGTTGGCATCATCAAAGTAACAGAATATTAGATGCATGCATATTTAGGATATAAAAGAGAAGTATCTTGTTGTGCCAGAGTGTTCCAAAACTCCTGAATGGATATAAAACAATATGGTCTACGGATAAAGGTAAAATCGAGGGTCCGCATGTTATATTTTATACAATTTGAGTGGGCAAGGGTGGGATTTAGAGATTTGCCCATTCATGAAGTTTTGGGAGCTGAGAACCTTCAGGAGTTGTTAACCAGCTTTGGGGGTCGATTGAATGCCATGCATCCCGGCAGCCAATCACTGCTGTCAAGCGCAATGGAAAGCAACACACGGTTGGTCCTGTGGCCAGCAGCACAGGAGGGGTAAGGGTAAACATGAATATATTAGATTATGTTTTACTATTTGGAGCAAGTTTGAAGTTTTCTTTAAGGATTGGAAAACCACCTTCAGTTAGGAATCGGATCAATCAAACAGGGCACAATATGGAATAATGTGCGTTGTTATACACAGTAACTTACAAACGTGGTTCTCTCTGGCATCTATGTACATGGGCAAGTATTACTCTAATTTGGGTCTAATGTGTAGTTTATTGGGTGCAATATAGGCTCATTGTAGGACTGCAAACACACAATTTGGTTCTTTGCAGGTAGAATATGGTACTTTATGCAAAGTATATGGCTGTGTGCAGGCACAGAATCGCACTGTCCTATGAAAACAAACTATGGGACTATTGTGGCATGGTATGGCGGTCTCTGGCCACTGTTTAGCATAATATAGTACTATATGGACATTGGACAACAACAACTTTTTAATGTGCTGGTATTGTTGTGGTTACAATTAAAGAAATATTCTCAATTTGTCTCTGGAGCAGGTCAGAGCTATGTTGCTCTTTACTTCTTTGTTTCTGATAGGATAGGCTGAGTTATAGTATTAGTAGAACTATAAAGTTCTGCTGTAACACATTCAGCTATTAGTGATTTGTTTTATAATGTACACTGCTATCACTGTATTTACGGTACATATAGAGATAATGGCACTTGAACAAGCACATAGCTCAGGATAGTCAGAGCTGTGATTAGGAGAACTGCTCTTGGAGAAGCTAGTGCTATAGATTGGTGATTTTGCAAGTAGAGATGGGCGAACCCGAACAGTAAAGTTCGGCATCCAGACCGAACACCTATGACCTATGACCCGACATGAAATGACACTTGGTGTACATAGGGTTAACCATGTCTTTTCATGTCCTTTGCTATCTAATTTGCACAAACAATTAAATCAGACTATGTGTGCAAAATTTCACACCTGTAGGGGTTAATTAAAGGTGTAAATTCGTAGCAAAAAAGTCCGTTTTTTTTACAACGAATTTACACCTTTAATTAACCCCTACAGGTGTGAAATTTTGCACACATAGACTGATTTAATTGTTTGTGCAAATCAGATAGCAAACGGCATGAAAAGACATGGTTAACCCTATGTACACCAAGTGTCATTTCATGTCGGGTGCTTCTGTCTTTTCACTGAAGCCGGCTTTACCGGGCAATTGAATCAGAGGATATTTTACTATGTAGAAGTGTATAAACTATACATATATGTATATATATATGTCACAATGACATGTATATATATATATATATGTATTCTATGTGTGTATATTTAGTGTTTACAAGGAAAGAATGGGGTTTTTTTAGTTGCGATATTTTGTTCCCATAGACTTACATGGGACTTCCGGTATCGGTATCGGGTATCGCCGATATTTTAGTGATATCGGCGATACCATTCCGATTCCGATACTTTAGGATATCGGAAAGTATCGCTCAACTCTAGTAACAGGTATTTACAAAGTCCGTGGAGGGTTCTTGACGGAGAAGGATAAGGTCCTGGTCCAGAACGGATGGTAGTAGGCTGGCTCCAGTGACCTTGTCACGGTCCACGGGTACAGATGGCTGATGGTAGAACGGGATGACACTTGCGCCAGTAATAGCCGAGATTGTCCAGGTTAGCCAGATATGGGTTAGCAATGATCTGAGGAGACAAACAGTATCAGCGAAGCACAGAGACTGCAGACGCAGCGCAGACAGATCAGGAACAGAACCGGATGTAGCAATGATAGAACACGTTGCTCCGGCACTCCCCTAATGGTGGAGTGACCAGATATAGTACTGAGTGCGCAGCCATTGGTTAATTAGCTATTTCAAAAAATGCACGCTGCCCCTTTAAAAGAGACGGTGGGCGCGGCCTCGCATCCTAAGCAGACTATCTGGAGGCCTGCCAGCAGCGTGCCAGGAAGTGGAGGAGGACACAGGACGCCGAGGAGCAGATGGGACAGGTAAGTGAGCAGAACGGAGTGCAGAGCCAGCGCTGGGACCGAGTGTAACACATAGCAACCCTTTAACAAGCCTTGCCACATGAGTTAGCATAAAAGCCAAATCAGAATAAATTTGCAGACATATATTTTGGGTGTGTTGCCCCTCCTCAGTGCAAAGCATGATGTTTGATTTGGTTGTATTAGTTGCCCCTGACTGGGGTCTCAAGGTCCTGCAAATTGAGATTCAGATTTGTCTTTTATCCTAAGTCATGTGGCAAAGCTCATTAATGGGTCAATATCGACTTTCAGGATTGTTAATTACAATAGGTGGCGCTAGAGTTCCCATCATCTTCCTCTCTGAAGAAAATTTACATATTTAATTTCCCAGCAGATCATTTCATGGCGTATAACTCTCCTTACCCTGGCATGCCACTCTCCACAACTGGAAACGTGACCCCTTAGGCCCAAGTTACTATCTAATAACACTCACTTGGATTTTAAAAAAGTTAACTCATTAGGTGCCAAATACTTAGATTGCTTAAAAAGGAAAAAAAAAATCTGTTTTATTTCACTGTACAGCTCCAATTACATGGTGTGTCCAGCTCAACATTAAAAAAATGGTGAAAGGTCCTCTTTTAGCTCATAAAAAAACTGCACATAATGGACCCGATTCATTAAGACTGGTATTTTGTACACTCATATAAATGTGGGGCGAGTAAGACTAAGATACACCAAATTCATTACCAGGTGCCTGCCACATAATGAAGTCAAAGCCTGAAGTAACATTTCTGATATAATATATTTTGCCACTTTCAATGAATTTGACGGGTGGGAGTAACCACGCCTCGTCCCTCCCTGGCTCCAACCCAGCTCCGTCCATTTTGCACAGGTGCTTGAAAACTAGCGTGAAACCGACAAAATTTGTAAAACGTTTGTGCAACTTCACGTTGTGCAAAATGTTTGTAACTTTTCGAAGTATTTTGCGACAATTTTTTGGCAAAAATACTTTGATGATTCGCCCCCTCCCCACATACACCCTTAGACTTTTTATTTATTTTACTCATTTATATAGGCCATTAATTCCACAGCGCTTTACAGACATTATTGACTGTCCCTGATGGGGCTCACAATCTAAATTCCCTATCAGTATGTCTTTGGAGTGTGGGAGGAAACCGGAGAACCCGGAGGAAACACAGGCAACTTTGCATTAAATCTTTTCTATCAAGAAGAGTTTCCAAATTTTCCCATATTTGTTTCTTTATCTTTAAGAACAGAATTAATTTAAACAATTTTATTTAAAGCTGTAGTTCTCAAAAATGTTTGCCTTTTCTTAGAAAAAAAAGAAAACCACATAACAAGGAAGGTATCTGACCAGAATTCATTAACATTTAGTCAAATATAAGACCGGCGTCACACTTGCGAATGTGATGCGAGTAAGTCTCACGACTTTCTCGCATCAACACCCGGCACGGCCGCCCGCTCTCGGACCCGAGTGTGCGGCTGCATGCATTTCTATGCAGCCGCACACTCGGGTCTGAGAGCGGGCGGCCGTGCCGGGTGTTAATGCGAGAAAGTCGTGAGACTTACTCGCATCACACTCGCAAGTGTGACGCCGGCCTAAGTGACTTAACACTCAAGAAGTAAACTGGCAGCAATATATCAGGACTGAATAAACATGTAAAGTGCAGCTGGAAGTAACACATAAGCTGTGATTTTCAGCACTGAATAAATACACGTCACATTTCCACAAAATTTTTAAATGCGTAAATAAGTAATTACTAAAAATCAAGCAGGTTTATCATACACTCTCCTCATACTTTATTGGAGGGGATGTAACTTCAGAAATGACTGATTGTTTAAATTCAGGTTTTGTGTTAAACATTTTTTATTTTTTTACAATGTTTTTATTTCATTCCCAATTACCATAAATACAATTAGAAATCTTGTAATTTTTTACACCAACCATTGTAGCTATTATAGATTCATAATTTCTGTTATGTACAGAAGACTTTTCAGCAGGCTCATCATTGCCACAGGCAAAATTATAATTAGAGGTAACACCTCTGTACACAGCTAATAACAAAGAATCCACCAATGACAATTGGTGATACCACAGCTGACTCTGCTCCTCTTCACAATGACCTTTGTTCACGCTCATTAGATGCTTCAATGCAAAAGATAGGGACCAAGTCAGTCTATTGCTACTAATTTACATGTGCTTTTTCTGAAATAACAGGAGGTTTGAGTGTAAAACAGCCACTGTGGCCAGTGTGAAAATTGCCAGACTTCTAATTTATTTTAATACAAATTAAAAAGTGAAATAAAAAAACATACATGGAATCCCTGTCTATCAGTAACTTATCACCTATTTTGAGGATAAGTAGCCTGGGGATTGTAATAGTGACACAACCTCTACAAGGACATCTACCTAAAGGTACTGCCACACTAAGCTATCCCGCTAGCGATCTCGTTAGCGTTGCATACTAATGAGATCGCTAGCGGGATTGTTTCTATATCGCTAAATGCGGCCACATTTAGCGATATAGTTAACGACGCTATCGCCGTTAGCGATCTTCTTAACGACTTTAGCGGTACAAAAGTACCGCTAAATCGCTAAGAAAAGGTGCCACACAGCGATTAGATACTTACCCAGCGGGAGCGCCAGCGATGAAATAGGGTCCGGAACGATTCCAGTGACGAGCGAGATCACAGCAGGAAGCTCGTCGCTGGAAGCTGCCGCACTGAACAATATCGCTAACGGGATCGCTAAATAGTGACGTTTTTTAGCGATCCCGTTAGCGATATTGTTTAGTGTGGCATACCTTTAAGAGTAGTTATTACACATAGCCTACTATAGTTATGCTGTATTTAATAGGTTTTTCCCCAAAAATCTAATTATCCACCAACAGGATAGTGGATAGATAAGTTGCTGATCGCACGGGGTCTGATCACTGGGATCCTCAGTGATCCAACAAACAGGGCTCTGCAGGCTTGTCAGGAATACAGCGGAGGTGCACATGTGCAATATCCAATCCATTCATTGTCTGTGGGTCTGCCAGAAATAGCAAAGCACTGTACTCTGCAGTCCCATGGACAATGAAGGGAGTGGAGGACATGCATGCACACCTCTGCTCCATTACTGATAGAGATATTCACATGGTTCCAGATCCCTGATCTTGGGATCACCGAGGGTCCCAGTGGTCAAATCCGCAGCTATAAGCAAGTTATCCCTTATTTTTTAAATAGGGGATAACTTGATTTATTGGGAAGAACCCTTTTAAGGGAGTCTATCAGCAGATTTTTGCTACTTCATCTGAGAGCAGCCTAAGAGAAGCTGAATCCAACAATGTATCACTTAGATTACTGGGTGCAGCCATTCTCACACAATCAGAGCTTTTAGATTTAGAATAAAGCAGAGCTGAGAAATCTAATCCCGCCCACACCACAGCTAACCCCGCCCACACCAGACTCTCCATGTACAAGGTCCATTGACAGCGAGGTGCTTATCACAGGAGGGGCGTTGCCGGACTTGTGTATTCCTGCAAGGTTAATCTTAGTGGTAAAATCTTCACTGTAAGTAAGCAATAGCATTCACTTTGTCAAGTGACACATCCCTGAATTCTGTGTTCCAGCATCTATCTCCTGCTGTCTTCCGATTACATAGCAAAAACCTGCTGTCAGATTCCCTTTAAGGCTTTTATCACATAGTTTAGAATTATGCGCACTGAAATCACTGAGCGGCCATGCAATGCAAGGTTGTAACAAGAAGTAAGTATTGCTGTGTATAACAGAAGTGGACACTCCATAAGCCCTCTCCTTCTTCAGTGTAGCTGAATCAACAGGTTATTCTTATGAAACGATAAAGGGAAGTATCTTCCAGGGACATCAGATGCCACCTTTCATGGGAAACTACAAGGTTGGACCAGACGAAGATCACAAATTAATTGTCTTCATAGACATGTGATGGTCCCAAAATGCTCATAAATTGATGAATGTTTTGAAATCTCCACTGCTTTATTTTATATACTATACTATATATTACTATTTCGTAGTGCATAATATTTGACTTGTAGAGTTAGAAGAATCACTTTCTGCTCAGACAGACTTTTGTGTCTTGATTATCTGCACAAAAGTCTTTGAAAAATACAGAAACAATTATAACCTCGCTTAGCTGTTTTCTCCAAAATGGGGCTTGGAGAGATCTATGTACTTGCCACCAAAACAACCACAATCCGTTTTTCAGTTGCAGAGATTTTTCCATCTAATTTGCTTCTTTTGATTCTACCCTTAAAGTCCTAAATAAAAAATAACCAGACTTCTCTGCCAAGAACAAGGACTCCAACGCACCAGACTATTTGTATTATGTATTCCACCTAACATTGTTGGAAAATATTAAAGGGGGCGGTCGGAAACTAACAAAGATTTTAATCCCAAATATCTGTCCATTTCATGGAAAAATCTAATCTGTTTTCTAATATTAGTTTCGTCCCATCCTTGTAATATTTTGTGCAGCTCTAGAATGCTACCCCATGTAGATTAATGGTGGCAGTGCCAGTCTGCATGCAGATCAAAGGGAGAGTTCTAGGTATTGTGATATGGTAAAATCAGATATACACAGTTTTCCAAATTATTATGCAAAAATTGTTTAGGAGTGATAAGGTAAGAATTTTTTTGTTTGTCAGTTAAACTCATTGATGGTGATGTGTGTCAGGGCTCTTTATATCACTGTAAGCAATTGCAGACACCTGTGCTAATTAGTTTGGCAGGTGTGTCCAATGAAAGGCAAGACTACTTAAGAAGGCTGTCCCACATTATTAAGCAGCCTACATTTTCTACCAAAATGGGAAAGAAAAAGGATGTGTCGGCTGCTGAGAAGCAACAATGTTGTGGAGTGTTTAGGTCAAGGCATGACTACAATCAAAATTGCCAAGACACTTCATCGTGATCATCGCACAATCAAGAAGTATGTAGCTGATTCACAGTGCACACGTGTGCGTGCTGATAAGGGAAAATTGAGGACTCTTTCCTACAGGCAATTACGTCAGGTTAAAAGAGCAGCGGTAAAAAAGCCTTGTCATAGCAGCAGACAAGTTTTTGAAGCTGCTGGTGCCTCCAACGTCCCCCGAACAACAAGATGCAGGGTCCTTCAGAGGTTTGCAGCTGTGCGTAAGTCATCCTGTCGACCTCCTCTATCCACTGCACACAAGCAGAAACGGCTCCAGTGGGCCAAACAATACATGAAGACTGACTTCAGAACTGTTTTGTTCACCGATAAGTGCCGTGCAACGCTCGATGGTCCAGATGGATGGAGTGGAGGATGGCTGGTTGATGGACACCCCATGCAAACATGGCTACAGCGCCAACAAGGAGGAGTAATGTTTTGGGCTGGAATCATGGGGAGAGAGATTGTCGGCCCCTTTAGGATCCCTGAAGAGGTAAAGATGAACTCCATAGTGTATGTTGAGTTTCTCAAACAGCACTTCCTGCCATGGTTCAAGAAGAAGAACCGTGCATTCCGCAGCAAGATCATTTTCATGCATGATAATGCACCGTCTCATGCTGCACATAACACATCTGCATCTCTGGCTGCTATGGGCATAAAAGGGGACAAACTTATGGTGTGGCCCCCATGCTCCCCTGACCTCAACCCCATTGAGAACCTCTGGAGCATCATCAAAAGGAGTGTCTATGATGGCGGGAGGCAGTTCACATCTAAGCAACAGCTCTGGGAGGGTATTCTGTCCTCATGCAAAACAATTAAAGCAGAAACCATCCAAAACCTGACAAATTCAATGGCCGAGAGAGTTCAGAAGCTCCTTTCGAACAAGGGGTCCTATGTGCAAATGTAACATCACCTAGAATAAAGTTTTGAGTTGAAAACTGTTTGATTTCAATTTGTAATAACCTGCTAATGCTTATAATTTCAAAAATGACCATTTTTTGTTCTTTATTAAAATGAAAAGGTTGAAAACTCTGCTGTGCATAATAATTTGGAACATGCATTTTGAGTGCAGTTTGAGTGTTTTATTTTTTAAAAAATATACTGTTATCATAGGCAGTTTGTACAAAAACCTTTCAATTGTACTCTAATAGTTATTTGACTGGAAAATTACAAAAACTGCAATTCATATAGGTAATTTGGGAAAATCAGAGAAAATATTATTTGCATAATAATTTGGAACACAGTGTATGTCGACAACCTATTAATAGGCAAATCGATCTGGAGACCTATGGCACTGTCTTTCTGGAAACGCAGATCGTCTGTAGGAATACATGTGAACAGTATTGTTCAGATATGCAGTACTAAACCATGGTATTGGGTTATTTAAACATGGCAGTAAAACATAGACCTTGATTCAACAAAGCGATTGCGCCAGAATTTTGGCGTAAATTGCTATAAAAAAATTGCAAAATGTGAAGTTGCATAAAAAAAGACTTTTAGCATTTTCATCCCAGTTTCAGTCAGATCCTCCAAAATGGTCAGAGGTGGTGTGGGATGATGATGTGACAGGGCATGGTGATGGCCGCTTGTTGAATTCATGATGAGCTGTGGCATTCCTTACGCCACAAATTTTAGTCCAGTCTCTGACTGGAGTAAGATTTGTGGTGAGATGCAGAGGTGCATGCAACTTGTCAGATGTGTGCCTCTTAGGCTACTTTCACACTTCAGGCTTTTTGTATCAGGCGCGATCCGGCGTGTTTTTAAAAAAACGCATCCGGTACCGGATGCGTTTTTTTACCATTGACTTACATTAGCGCCGTATTGCGCCTGATGTCACAGCGTTGCATCCGTTTTTGGCCGGATCCGTCGGAAATGTACATTCCGGCGGCCGGACAAGACGCTTGCTGCAACGTTTTTTTTTTTTTCCCGGAGCCGCCTGATAGTGCCTGAATCAGCACTTCAGGCGGCCGGAAACAATGCTAACCTATGGAGCCGGACCAGTATTTTGACAAATCCGTCAGAAAACTGATCCGGAATCCAAGGTCTCTCTCTCTCTCTCTCTGCATTGATAACTGCATTTTCAACATGGAAATTTTATATTTCCGGGTTGAAAAGGTCAGGATGGATCAGGCAAAAAACCGGATCAGTTGCATCAGTTTTTTCAAATCAGCGCCGGATCCGTCCTGTCAGGCATAGGACGGATTATGCCTGATTCAAAAAACCTGATGTGTGAAGGTAGCCTAAATTAATCAGGAGCACCTGACTCCATCACGCCCCGTCATCAAGGCTGGCATGAAAATTGCTGGTCTTGATGAATCCATGCTATAGTGTGAAAATGTGTGTTTAGATAAGCGGAGGCTGAGGTATCAAATCAATATTGCATATATGTAGTAGCAGATTTGGTAAAACTTAACTTTTATTAAGATATATAAATTAGAAATAGTGCTAATGTGCAGGTGACACAAAAAAAACCGAAGAGTGTAGGTGAATAAAAGAGGGGAAAGAAAGATGTAAAAGACCACTGATTTGTTTTGTGGCTATATGTATGTATATATATAGCTCACTGTATTTTTATCCTATAAATGAACCTAAATTGTACCTCTCAAGTACAATAGGAACGATTTTAAATGTGTGCTGGATATCGTTAATACAGGGAATCTTATCAGAGTGCACACAGAAGGATAAATTGTTTATATATTGTATATTAAATCACAATTCATTCTCCATGTGGATACTATCCTAATAATGATAACCTGTGTTGAACTAGACAGGGGGTACCATATTATACATAGGAGTACCTTGTTGCATGATTATGGTTTGTATTAGAACAGATTACCAAACATAAATAGATAGTAAATCAGTGGTTAAGTAAAATAGCTCTCAGACGTTCTGGAGCTTCAAGTAGTAGGAAAAATATCTCCTGTCATATAATTATATGCCTCTGATACTGATCGTCATATACCCATCTAAGGAGCCTCAGAGTAAAAAATCTCTGTATAAATTGGTCTCATTGTGGGGTGATCTATATGGTACTCATCTGTATCGTCCTTCAATGGGCATGTATATACTTCTGCCTGGGGAGACACGCATTAACTTGCTCTATGTCATGCGGTCTCTGACCCCTAGGGCTCTCCCAACGCGTTTCATCTGTCTGGATTCATCAGGGGAGATATGACGCTCTCTGTAAAAAAGACAGGGACGATGGAATGAACTAATCTCCTTTTTATAATTACCGGGTATGTGTTGTAAGGCGGAATTTCCAGACGCCAAGTGCGTCACTTCCGGTCTTTCAAGCGCATCATCGCGCCCATAGGGCGCATGCGCTGTTAATACTGGACGTGTCTTTCTCTCGGAACGTAACTTCCGGTTTCCAGAGAGAATCGCCTTTTGACAGAGACATGATTAATGTCTGCAATTGATGCAGTATAATCGGTTATGTTCTTTTCAAGGAGTACACACATCTGTTTCATAACTTTAGTATAAGAAACGATATAGTGCAATCGAAGATGATCTCTGATGATAACATTATCTTAATATCAAAAGAGTTCAAGCCTAATTAGTGTGTATGTGCAGATGATTCCAAAAATCCTATATTGGATACATTATCATTGGGCTAGACATATTAGTTATAATGAAATATCACAAAGAAATCATATTAGATGTTGTTGGTTGATAAATTATCGGAATTCATATGGGAAACTCAAATTCTCAATATGATGTTGAATGTATGGGTAAGGACACAACCGACCAACTTTGGAATGATAGAAAGGGTGCGTACTGTATATTACCCTATTGTACCCTATCTAATATGTCCCTACCTCACGCGGAGGTTGGCACCTAAAACCTGCGCAGTGGCGCCCCCACTCGACGGCGGCTCACCCTATTCTAGACGCCCTGTTGGGTCCTGCACTACAGGAAGGAAGAAAAGGTGAGAATTTCATTTAGACCCATAGGGTGAGTGGTTTGGAGATGGAAAATCCAGAAGGTTTCCTTTTGTAGGATTCTCTTGTCCCAATCTCCTCCCCTTTGATGTTTATTAATTTTCTCAATCCCCATGAAGGAGAGAACTTTAAGGTCACCTCCGTGTACATGGTTAACATGGTTAGCAACAGCGGTGTCTCTCTTATGAATGGTGTCTCTATGATGCTCTCCTATTCTTTTCTTTAATTCTCTTCTGGTTTTCCCTACATATTGTACGCCGCATCTGCAGGTGATGTTGTAGATGACTCCGGTGGATTTACAATTGATAAATTGATTGATGGAGTAGGTTTTTTTGGTGTTAGTGCTTGTGAATTCCTTCCCTTGTTTCAAAGATCCGCAGTATTTACAGCTCCCACATCTGTAGCAGCCTTTTGGTTGGTTGCCTAGCCATGTGGAGCTATTCGATTCCGAGGGTACATAATGGCTGCGTACTAGTCTGTCTTTAATGGATCGTCCCTTTCTGAAGGTAATTTGTGGGGTGTTCAGAATCACATTGGACAAATCCTTATCCATACATAAAATCGGCCAGTGTTTTGTAATGATTTCTCTCAATTCTTTCGACCCATTTGAAAATTTTGTTATGAATCGTACAGTTATATCTTCTTCTGGCTTAGTTATAGGGGTAAGGAGATCCCTCCTTTCCCGAGACAGTGTTGTCTTATAAGCGTTTTTTAGGACATGGTCAGGATACCCTCTCTCTCTGAATCTTTGTCTTAGATCATCAGCTTGTTCTTTAAAGCTGTTGATACTAGAGCAGTTCCTTTTAATTCTGAAATATTGACCCTTCGGAATGCCTTTTTTGAGGGGAATAGGGTGATTGGATTCCCATCTGAGTAGAGAGTTTGAGGAGGTTGGTTTCCTGTATGTTTTGGTAGCCAACTGCCCATCTTTGCCTCTCTCAATCTGGATGTCCAGGAAAGAAATACTCTGAACATCAGCCTCAAAAGTGAAGTGGAGGCCGATGTTATTAGAATTAAGACCTTTGACATAGTCCCCAAAACTCTCCACATCACCCCTCCATATGACAAACACGTCGTCGATATATCTGATCCAGAGTACAATTCTATCTTCCACTGTATCTCCAAAGACCACATTTTCTTCCCACCAGCCCAGGAGCAGATTTGCGTAGGAGGGTGCACATGGACTGCCCATGGCTGTGCCCCTGAGCTGGTGGAAGTACTTATTGTTAAACAAAAAATAATTTCTTGTCAGACAGAATTCTAGGGCTTTAAGAACAAATTGGTTATGTTCATTGAATAGTAGACCTCTAGTTTTGAGGTAGTACTCTGCAGCCATGATGCCCTTCTCGTGTGGAATCGATGAATACAGAGCCTCGACATCAACTGATCCTAAGATCATATCGTCACCCAGCTCTATATTCTCTATTTTTAGAAGTAGGTCGGATGTGTCCCTGACATAGGAGCTAAGAGAGGAGACAAATGGCCTCAAAATTTTGTCTATATACAGGCCTAAATTTTGGGTGAGGCTGTCAATGCCCGACACTATCGGTCTTCCTTTTAGTGGGGAAAGACCTTTATGCACTTTCGGTAAACAGTAGAAAGTAGCAACCATGGGGTGTATGGGAATCAAAAAATCTTTTTCATCTCGCGTGATTAATTTGTTATGAAAAGCGTCATTGACAAGATTCTTCAGTTCCGCGAGGTATTGATTTGTGGGGTTACTGTCCAGTTTATCATATCCCATATCTTCCCCTAGAAGGGAGCAACAAAGTGTTTTGTATTGTGATTCTTCCATCACCACAATGTTGCCCCCTTTATCTGAGGGTTTTATTACTATATTTTTGTCTTTCTCAAGATCATTTAGCGCTTTCATTTCTCTTTGTGAGAGATTATGGAACCTATTCTTGTTATATTTCTCTAGTTCCAGAAAGTCTTTCGCAACTAAATTAGAAAAGACATCTATAGCACCCACATCAGTGATTGGTGGCATTCGTTTGCTCTTGTTTTTGAGGTCAGTGAAAGGGCCTTCTCCTTGCTCATTGGGAGGGTCTCCTAAATGGTATAAAAATCTCACATCTGCCAACATACTTTCATCAATACCTAGTTCGGCGCAGCTTTCTTTGTCAAGATTGGCAAAATATTTTTTCCACTTGAGTTTTCTAGTGAAAAGATGCAAGTCCTTTGTGGCTTCAAAGCATTCAAAGTCTGAGGTAGGGACGAATGACATTCCTTTGCTTAGGACTGTCATTTCTTCGTTTGTTAGAGGTCTACTAGATAAATTAACAATAGTTTTATTTAAACTGGATTCCTTGTGCCGAATCTGTTCCGGAGGTGGTACCCTGAGTCTAAAAAATGTTCCCTTTGGGGTGGACTCCGGTTAGATCCTCTACCTCCTCTAGCACCCCCTCTTCCTCTACCTCTACCTCTCGTGTTTTTAAATCTCGTATCTGAGTCAGAAAACTCAGCCTCTGAAGATGAGATATCAGTATCTGGTGGGCGATGTACTTTAATATTGTTGATAGAATAGGCTTTATTTTCGCGAAATTCTTGTAGATCTCTAATGAAGTATTTGTGTTTTCTCTCCTTCAAATGATATTGACATTTTCTATCGTGTTTTGGAGGTTAGTCTCTTTAAGAGCAAACTCAGGTTCGGATGAGAATTTTTTTGTAATCTCTATTTGTTCCTTGAGTTTCTCATTCAGGGAGTTAAGTATGGTTTTTTCTTCTTCAAGAAGAATCTTCATAAGTTTTAGAGAGCTCTCAGTGGCTTCTTTTTCAAGTTTGGCCAAAAGAGCTGTATTTTTGTACCTATACCCAAAAGATAGTGATATTCTAAGGTGTCTTGGTACAATGCCTGCTTTTATATAATTATCAAGACTTTGTACTTCCCACCATGAGGTGACTTGCTCTTTGTATACTTTAGTGAGTTCTTTAAATGCTGCACTAAATGAAGGTATATATTTTTTCTGAGTGAAAACACCATCTGAGAATATATCTTTAGCCTCATTGATCCATTGATTAGTATCTATACCTGTGGATAAGAATCCTGCCATACCACTTTTGTATATTTAGATAAGCGGAGGCTGAGGTATCAAATCAATATTGCATATATGTAGTAGCAGATTTGGTAAAACTTAACTTTTATTAAGATATATAAATTAGAAATAGTGCTAATGTGCAGGTGACACAAAAAAACCCGAAGAGTGTAGGTGAATAAAAGAGGGGAAAGATGTAAAAGACCACTGATTTGTTTTGTGGCTATATGTATGTATATATATAGCTCACTGTATTTTTATCCTATAAATGAACCTAAATTGTACCTCTCAAGTACAATAGGAACGATTTTAAATGTGTGCTGGATATCGTTAATACAGGGAATCTTATCAGAGTGCACACAGAAGGATAAATTGTTTATATATTGTATATTAAATCACAATTCATTCTCCATGTGGATACTATCCTAATAATGATAACCCGTGTTGAACTAGACAGGGGGTACCATATTATACATAGGAGTACCTTGTTGCATGATTATGGTTTGTATTAGAACAGATTACCAAACATAAATAGATAGTAAATCAGTGGTTAAGTAAAATAGCTCTCAGACGTTCTGGAGCTTCAAGTAGTAGGAAAAATATCTCCTGTCATATAATTATATGCCTCTGATACTGATCGTCATATACCCATCTAAGGAGCCTCAGAGTAAAAAATCTCTGTATAAATTGGTCTCATTGTGGGGTGATCTATATGGTACTCATCTGTATCGTCCTTCAATGGGCATGTATATACTTCTGCCTGGGGGAGACACGCATTAACTTGCTCTATGTCATGCGGTCTCTGACCCCTAGGGCTCTCCCAACGCGTTTCATCTGTCTGGATTCATCAGGGGAGATATGACGCTCTCTGTAAAAAAGACAGGGACGATGGAATGAACTAATCTCCTTTTTATAATTACCGGGTATGTGTTGTAAGGCGGAATTTCCGGACGCCAAGTGCGTCACTTCCGGTCTTTCAAGCGCATCATCGCGCCCATAGGGCGCATGCGCTGTTAATACTGGACGTGTCTTTCTCTCGGAACGTAACTTCCGGTTTCCAGAGAGAATCGCCTTTTGACAGAGACATGATTAATGTCTGCAATTGATGCAGTATAATCGGTTATGTTCTTTTCAAGGAGTACACACATCTGTTTCATAACTTTAGTATAAGAAACGATATAGTGCAATCGAAGATAATCTCTGATGATAACATTATCTTAATATCAAAAGAGTTCAAGCCTAATTAGTGTGTATGTGCAGATGATTCCAAAAATCCTATATTGGATACATTATCATTGGGCTAGACATATTAGTTATAATGAAATATCACAAAGAAATCATATTAGATGTTGTTGGTTGATAAATTATCGGAATTCCCCTCAAAAAAGGCATTCCGAAGGGTCAATATTTCAGAATTAAAAGGAACTGCTCTAGTATCGACAGCTTTAAAGAACAAGCTGATGATCTAAGACAAAGATTCAGAGAGAGAGGGTATCCTGACCATGTCCTAAAAAACGCTTATAAGACAACACTGTCTCGGGAAAGGAGGGATCTCCTTACCCCTATAACTAAGCCAGAAGAAGATATAACTGTACGATTCATAACAAAATTTTCAAATGGGTCGAAAGAATTGAGAGAAATCATTACAAAACACTGGCCGATTTTATGTATGGATAAGGATTTGTCCAATGTGATTCTGAACACCCCACAAATTACCTTCAGAAAGGGACGATCCATTAAAGACAGACTAGTACGCAGCCATTATGTACCCTCGGAATCGAATAGCTCCACATGGCTAGGCAACCAACCAAAAGGCTGCTACAGATGTGGGAGCTGTAAATACTGCGGATCTTTGAAACAAGGGAAGGAATTCACAAGCACTAACACCAAAAAAACCTACTCCATCAATCAATTTATCAATTGTAAATCCACCGGAGTCATCTACAACATCACCTGCAGATGCGGCGTACAATATGTAGGGAAAACCAGAAGAGAATTAAAGAAAAGAATAGGAGAGCATCATAGAGACACCATTCATAAGAGAGACACCGCTGTTGCTAACCATGTTAACCATGTACACGGAGGTGACCTTAAAGTTCTCTCCTTCATGGGGATTGAGAAAATTAATAAACATCAAAGGGGAGGAGATTGGGACAAGAGAATCCTACAAAAGGAAACCTTCTGGATTTTCCATCTCCAAACCACTCACCCTATGGGTCTAAATGAAATTCTCACCTTTTCTTCCTTCCTGTAGTGCAGGACCCAACAGGGCGTCTAGAATAGGGTGAGCCGCCGTCGAGTGGGGGCGCCACTGCGCAGGTTTTAGGTGCCAACCTCCGCGTGAGGTAGGGACATATTAGATAGGGTACAATAGGGTAATATACAGTACGCACCCTTTCTATCATTCCAAAGTTGGTCGGTTGTGTCCTTACCCATACATTCAACATCATATTGAGAATTTGAGTTTCCCATATGAATTCCGATAATTTATCAACCAACAACATCTAATATGATTTCTTTGTGATATTTCATTATAACTAATATGTCTAGCCCAATGATAATGTATCCAATATAGGATTTTTGGAATCATCTGCACATACACACTAATTAGGCTTGAACTCTTTTGATATTAAGATAATGTTATCATCAGAGATTATCTTCGATTGCACTATATCGTTTTTATACTAAAGTTATGAAACAGATGTGTGTACTCCTTGAAAAGAACATAACCGATTATACTGCATCAATTGCAGACATTAATCATGTCTCTGTCAAAAGGCAATTCTCTCTGGAAACCGGAAGTTACGTTCCGAGAGAAAGACACGTCCAGTATTAACAGCGCATGCGCCCTATGGGCGCGATGATGCGCTTGAAAGACCGGAAGTGACGCACTTGGCGTCCGGAAATTCCGCCTTACAACACATACCCGGTAATTATAAAAAGGAGATTAGTTCATTCCATCGTCCCTGTCTTTTTTACAGAGAGCGTCATATCTCCCCTGATGAATCCAGACAGATGAAACGCGTTGGGAGAGCCCTAGGGGTCAGAGACCGCATGACATAGAGCAAGTTAATGCGTGTCTCCCCCAGGCAGAAGTATATACATGCCCATTGAAGGACGATACAGATGAGTACCATATAGATCACCCCACAATGAGACCAATTTATACAGAGATTTTTACTCTGAGGCTCCTTAGATGGGTATATGACGATCAGTATCAGAGGCATATAATTATATGACAGGAGATATTTTTCCTACTACTTGAAGCTCCAGAACGTCTGAGAGCTATTTTACTTAACCACTGATTTACTATCTATTTATGTCACGCTGTCTAATGATATGTATACAATGTCAGTAAACTATTAATACAGGAACAACACTCTATACAACAACTAGTATAGCAACATCAGCATGTAAGTATAGAATAGATTTACCTGACACGATATCTGCTGAACTCAGGGTTAATCTTGAGGACTTGATGAGCTGAAACAGGAAAGAGGTGGACCGGGATCTAACCTGACCCTAAACTGGGGTCCTAACTAATCCCTCACCTTGGAGGTACTGATAATGGTTCAGAGGTCCAAGTCTCCAACCTAACCCTGTCTCCTATCAGACCCTGAACCCTGTAATCAGTCCTAAGAAGGATCCTGACTACCACCAAAGGGATATGGGCTGATCTTAGCTAAATACACAGATTAGACATATAAGACAGACAGGATAACACTCGCTTGCATACACACTCAAACACCAAAGGAACATAAATGGTCTGGGAAATAAACTCTAACCAAGTTGAGCTTAGAACAACTAAGGAGCTCACAACTAAAGTCTATACAGATTCATTCCTATCTGTGGTCTGCATGAAGGTTTCACTGGCAACTCCCCAAGCAGATAACCAGGAATTTAAAGGAAACCAATCAACAAATAATCAATTGCAGCCGGGAGAAACTGCACCCAGTCCCAGCACCGAGCACAGACAGAATTAACTCCCTAGCTGCCAAACACAAAGAAACAGCAGCTCAGCTGTGAGAAGTCAAAATGTGCAACCGCGACGATCTTCGTGGCAATGCACACATGACAGTACCCCCCTTCTACGAGGGGCCTCCGGACCCTAAGGGCCAGGCCTGCCCGGGTGAGTTCTGTGGAAGGTCCGAACCAAACGATCTGCGTTAACATCAGACGCAGGGACCCACGTCCTCTCCTCTGGACCATACCCCTTCCAATGCACCAAGTACTGAAGGGACCGGCGATTCAGACGTGAGTCAATGATCTTTGATACTTGAAATTCCAAGTTACCATTGACCAACACTGGAGGAGGAGGTAGAGGTGACGGTATGACTGGTGCCACATACCTTTTAAGTAATGACTTGTGGAACACATTATGAATTTTAAACGTAGGAGGGAGGTCCAGACGAAATGCCACAGGATTAATTATGGAACTGATCCTGTACGGCCCGATAAATCTGGGACCCAGTTTCCAGGAGGGCACTTTAAGTTTTATATTCCTGGTAGACAACCATACCAGATCGTTCACATTCAGATCTGGACCAGAAACTCTCCTCCTATCAGCCATACGTTTGTAACGGTTCCCCATCGCACTCAGATTATTCAATACACCTCTCCACACAGAAGCAAGTGACGACGAGAAACGCTCCTCCTCAGGAACCCCAGAAGGGCCCCCCCCATTGAAAGTACAAAACTGGGGATGAAAACCATATGCCCCAAAAAACGGGGACTTACCAGTGGACTCGCTCCGCCTGTTGTTAAGAGCGAATTCTGCCAGAGGCAAGAAAGAAGACCAGTCCTCTTGGTTCTCTGAGACAAAACACCGGAGATATGTCTCTAAGCTCTGATTCAGACGCTCTGTCTGACCATTGGTCTGCGGATGAAAAGCCGAGGAAAATGACAATTGCATCCCCCGACGTAAACAAAATGCCCTCCAAAATTTGGACACAAACTGAGACCCCCTATCTGACACCACATCAGAAGGCAACCCATGAAGTCTAACGATCTCCCTAATGAACACCTGCGCCAGAGTTTTAGCATTAGGGAGTGCAGGAAGAGCAACGAAATGTGCCATCTTACTGAACCTGTCAACAACCACCAGTATGACAGTATTCCCAGACGACGGAGGAAGGTCCGTAATGAAGTCCATAGATAAATGAGTCCATGGACGCTCCGGAAGTTTCAAGGGTAAAAGGGTCCCAGACGGACGGGTATGAGGAGTTTTAGAGCGAGCACACACCCCACATGACGCGACAAAAGTTATAACATCTTTATTAGCATTAGGCCACCAAAACCGGCGAGAAAGGAGATCTAAAGTAGCCTTACTCCCTGGATGTCCTGCTAGAGCAGAATTATGATGTGCCTCAATAACCTTTTGTCTCAACAGATTTGGGACAAACAGTCTCCCTGGAGGTCCTGCAGGGGCGTCCCCCTGAGCCTCTAACACCTCCTCCTCAAGCTCAGAAAATACAGCCGACACTACCACCCCCTCCTGAAGGATAGGACTCGGGTCATCCGTTTTCCCGTCCCTGGGAAACTGCGAGACAAAGCATCAGCCTTTACATTCTTAGACCCCGGGCGATAAGTGACGACAAAATTAAACCTGGTAAAAAACAACGACCATCGAGCTTGTCTGGAATTCAGACGCTTAGCGGATTCCAAATACAACAGGTTCTTGTGATCAGTAATAACGGTAACCGGGTGGACTGCCCCCTCCAAAAAGTGACGCCATTCTTCAAAAGCTAACTTAATGGCCAAAAGTTCCCTATTGCCGATATCATAATTCCTTTCGGCGGACGACAATTTCTTAGAAAAGAAAGCGCACGGATGCCATTTACCAGGGGACGGACCCTGGGACAATATAGCACCCACCCCTACGTCAGACGCATCCACCTCCACAATGAACGGCTGAGATGCATCTGGTTGGATGAGAACGGGTGCCGAAGCAAAACATTTCTTCAAAGAGGAAAAGGCTTGGCAAGCTTTGTCCGACCATTTAGAAAAATCCGTCCCTTTTCTTGTCATGTCAGTGAGAGGTTTGACGACAGATGAGAAATTACAAATAAATTTCGGTAGTAGTTAGCAAACCCCAAAAAACGCTGCAGAGCCTTAAGATCCCCTGGCTGATCCCATTCAAGCACTGCTCTCACCTTTTCAGGGTCCATACGGAAACCGGAGGCTGACACCAAAAAACCCAAAAACTGAAGTTCCTGTACGGCAAATACACACTTCTCCAGTTTGGCGTATAATTTATTGTCTCGCAAGATCTGCAACACCTGTCTCACATGCTCCTGATGAGACACAAGATCTGGCGAGTAAATTAAAATGTCGTCCAAATAACAACCACAAACAGCCCCACAAGGTGACGAAAAATGTCATTAACAAAATGTTGGAATACTGCTGGTGCAGTAGTCAGACCAAAAGGCATGACTAGGTTCTCATAATGTCCCTCCGGCGTGTTAAACGACGTTTTCCACTCATCCCCCTCTTTTATCCTAATCAGATTATACGCCCCCCTGAGATCCAATTTAGAAAACCATTTGGCGCCAACAATTTGATTGAAGAGATCAGGAATAAGAGGGAGTGGATACGGATCTCGAACAGTAATCCGATTAAGTTCGCGGAAATCCAAGCAAGGGCGTAGGCCTCCATCTTTCTTCTTCACAAAGAAGAACCCCGCGGCTACTGGGGAAGATGAAGGTCTAATATGCCCTTTGGCCAGACTTTCAGAAATATAATCTTTTATAGCCTGCCTCTCAGGACCAGAAAGATTATACAACCTAGCTTTAGGCAACTTAGCATCAGGAAGGAGATTAATAGAGCAGTCATACACGCGATGAGGAGGCAACTCCTGACACCCCTCCTCAGAGAAAACATCCCCAAAATCCTCCAAAAAAGGAGGCAATGTACTAGGCACGACCGCACTGATGACTGTGTTCATGCAGTTGCTTTTGCAAAACTCACCCCATTGGCTTATTTCTCTGGACTGCCAATTAATCACAGGGTTATGTTTAACCAACCAAGGAAGTCCCAACACAATGGGAGTAGGTAGACCCTCCAACACATAACAAGATAATTGTTCCCTATGTATTGCCCCTACCCGAAGGTCAATGTTATGAACCTCATGAACAAAGCTACCTTGGCCGAGAGGCCTGGCGTCAATTGAGAATATAGGGATCGGTTTGACCAATACACTCAGATGCATACCTTGAGCCTGAGCAAACTGAGCGTCAACCAGATTAGCCCCGGAACCACTATCAAGAAGAACAGACAATCTCTCCACTCTCGTACCAACTACCACCTCCACTGGCACAAGGAACTGAGAAGAACTGGCGGATGAAATACATACTCCCAGGTTGTCGTCCACCACACAACCTGGGATTAACAGTTTTCCGGCGACTTTTGGCTCAACAAGGCACGGGATGGACATTCTCCAACAAAATGTCCCTCTTTCCCGCAGAAAAAACACCTTCTAGTCCTGCGGCGTACCGCCAATCCCCTCCTACGAAATGATGTCCCTCCCAACTGCATAGGCTCATCTGAACAGACAAGGGGAACCTCAACATAAGGGACTTTAGTGGTAGGTGGAGAAACAACAGGGAGTGGGGTTACCTCACCCCTCTCCCGAAGCCGTCTATCAGTACGGATAGCTAAGGCCATAGCAGCCTCCAGAGAAGGAGGAGACTCATACTGAGCCAAAACGTCTTTTAATTTATCAGAAAGCCCATGACAAAACTGGCTCCTAAGAGCTGGGTCATTCCACTGAGTATCTGTGGCCCATCTACGAAACTCAGAAGCAAATTCCTCTGCCGGACGATCTCCCTGCTGTATCTTACGTAATTTTGTCTCAGCAAGAGAGACCCGATCTGGGTCATCATATACCAATCCCAGGGCAGTAAAAAATTGATCTACAGACAGTAGAGCCGGGGATCCCGGAGGAAGGGAAAATGCCCAGGATTGAGGGTCCCCTTGCAGAAGTGAGATAACAATTCCCACTCTCTGCTCCTCACTCCCTGATGATCGAGGCCGAAGCCGAAAATACAATTTACATGCCTCCCGGAAGGTGAAAAATTTGTCTCGCCCACCAGTGAACCTGTCCGGGAGAGCAACCTTAGGTTCAACTCTGGTTTGCTCCAGGGGAGACAAAACTTTGGACTTAATGTCCGTCAGCTCCATGGATAATCCCTGCAACTGCAGAGCCAGCTGGGCTACTGGATCCATGGTAACTGGAGATAATTTTTAGGGCCAGTGAAAATGTCACGCTGTCTAATGATATGTATACAATGTCAGTAAACTATTAATACAGGAACAACACTCTATACAACTAGTATAGCAACATCAGCATGTAAGTATAGAATAGATTTACCTGACACGATATCTGCTGAACTCAGGGTTAATCTTGAGGACTTGATGAGCTGAAACAGGAAAGAGGTGGACCGGGATCTAACCTGACCCTAAACTGGGGTCCTAACTAATCCCTCACCTTGGAGGTACTGATAATGGTTCAGAGGTCCAAGTCTCCAACCTAACCCTGTCTCCTATCAGACCCTGAACCCTGTAATCAGTCCTAAGAAGGATCCTGACTACCACCAAAGGGATATGGGCTGATCTTAGCTAAATACACAGATTAGACATATAAGACAGACAGGATAACACTCGCTTGCATACACACTTAAACACCAAAGGAACATAAATGGTCTGGGAAATAAACTCTAACCAAGTTGAGCTTAGAACAACTAAGGAGCTCACAACTAAAGTCTATACAGATTCATTCCTATCTGTGGTCTGCATGAAGGTTTCACTGGCAACTCCCCAAGCAGATAACCAGGAATTTAAAGGAAACCAATCAACAAATAATCAATTGCAGCCGGGAGAAACTGCACCCAGTCCCAGCACCGAGCACAGACAGAATTAACTCCCTAGCTGCCAAACACAAAGAAACAGCAGCTCAGCTGTGAGAAGTCAAAATGTGCAACCGCGACGATCTTCGTGGCAATGCACACATGACAATTTATGTTTGGTAATCTGTTCTAATACAAACCATAATCATGCAACAAGGTACTCCTATGTATAATATGGTACCCCCTGTCTAGTTCAATACGGGTATCATTATTAGGATAGTATCCACATGGAGAATGAATTGTGATTTAATATACAATATATAAACAATTTATCCTTCTGTGTGCACTCTGATAAGATTCCCTGTATTAACGATATCCAGCACACATTTAAAATTGTTCCTATTGTACTTGAGAGGTACAATTTAGGTTCATTTATAGGATAAAAATACAGTGAGCTATATATATACATACATATAGCCACAAAACAAATCAGTGGTCTTTTACATCTTTCTTTCCCCTCTTTTATTCACCTACACTCTTCGGGTTTTTTTGTGTCACCTGCACATTAGCACTATTTCTAATTTATATATCTTAATAAAAGTTAAGTTTTACCAAATCTGCTACTACATATGTGAAAATGTGTGGTATACAACTGATTGTGCCATATGCCTTCTGGCCCCAGCCAAAGCCCCAAAGCCAAGACAAGAACCTTAACGCACAGTCAGACAAAATCCAGACTCAGGGCAATAGGAGTTCAAACAATATACGGTAATAATGCAGAAGGTAAGGCTGATGGCATTCACTTCATAGACAAGTGATAGTTTGGGGCTTGCAGCAGTCAGGAATCAAGGTCAGGGAAGGTAATACATTTTTTGCACAGTCAGGAATCAAAAGTACATTACTGCTGAGGCGAAAAAAACAGTGCGCTCTCTGGCTCTGATGGGAAATGACGATCCAGCAAGAGAGCGCACTGTCAGTGTGCATTGCAAGGAGAAAACCCAGCAAGCAGAGACCAGAGACCCACCTTGATAGTGATATTACACATGGAGGCGGGGTAGGGATGGTCTCTGCTCGTCAGTTTTCTCCTTACAATATGCACTAACAGTGCGCTTCCTTGCCGGCTCGTCACTTGTGATGAGAGACAAGGAATTAGCACACTCTGAGTATGTCGAAATTGACAACTGATGCATGCTCAGTAAAGGAGGGACTAGCCCAGCCCCTGAAACTGTTGACATTTCAGTTCAAGGTTTGGTAACAGACTGTGGCAGTGATATTTTGTTTAAGTATCCCACCATGCGCTAGGGGCTCTCAAATGAAGCATCATCAAAAAGGAAATAGGTAAAAAAAAGTAGTGAGGGACTTTTTAATTAACGTATATTAGAAAAGAGATTATATTATGACATTAACCCCTTACTGACTGTGCCAATTTTTTTAAATATAACCAGTGTAATTTTATGAAGTCACACCTTTGGAACGCATCAACAAATTGCAGTGATTTTGAGACTGTTTCTTCGTGGCACATTATAATTTATGATAATGGTAAATTTAGGTCGATTATGTTTTGTGTTAAAACATTTAAAAATTTATTTATTTATTTATTTATTTATTTAAAAAAAAAAATCAAAATTTTGACAAAAATGTAAAAAAAAATTGCCATTTTCAAACTTTGGATGATTATCCCTTTAAGGCCGGAGTCACACTAGCGAGAAATACGGACGAGTGCAATGCGAGAAAAAATCGCATTGTACTCGGACCAATGTTAATCTATGGGGCAGCTCCCATCAGCCGATTTTTTCTCGGTCGTTTTATACGTGCGAGTGAAATCGCAGCATGCTGCGATTTGCATCGTATATCGGCTGAGACTCGCCAATGCAAGTCAATGGGTGCGTGAAAACATCGGATTACACACGGAGCACACGTGTGACTTGCGAGAAATACGCACCGGTGTCCTTTAGAAAAGCCGGCAATTCAGTGCGCTATACTGTAAAATCAGACTGACAGGTTTAATAAAGAATGGAAAGAATAGATATGTACACATAGAATACATATATATATATATATATATATATATATAAATATCATTGTGACATATACAGTACAGACCAAAAGTTTGGACACACCTTCTCATTCAAAGATTTTCCTGTATTTTCATGACTGAAAATTGTAGAATCACACTGAAGGTATCAAAACTATGAATTAACACATGTGGAATTATACATTACACTTTACAAAAAAGTGTAAAACAACTGAAAATATGTCTTATATTCTAGGTTCTTCAAAGTAGCCACCTTTTGCTTTGATTACTGCTTTGCACACAGAAAAGGTGAACGGATGGACTCTACATGCCTAGTTCCCACCGTGAAGCATGGAGGAGGTGGTATGATGGTGTGGGGGTGCTTTGCTGGTGACACTGTTGGGAATTCATTCAAATTGAAGCGGTGAGCGGTCCAGCTCACTCCAAACCATCTCGATTGGGTTCAGGTCTGGTGACTGTGGAGGCCAGGTCATCTGGCGTAGCATCCCAACACTCTCCTTCTTCGTCAAATAGCCCTTACACAGTCTGGAGGTGTGTTTGGGGTCATTGTCCTGTTGAAAAATAAATGATGGTCCAACTAAACGCAAACCGGATGGAATAGCATGCTGTTGCAAGATGCTGTGGTAGCCATTCTGGTTCACTATGCCTTCAATTTTGAATAAATTCCCAACAGTGTCACCAGCAAAGCACCCCCACACCATCACACCACCTCCTCATGCTTCACGGTGGGAACTAGGCATGTAGAGTCCATCCGTTCACCTTTTCTGCGTGCAAAGCAGTAATCAGAGCAAAAGGTGGCTACTTTGAAGAACCTAGAAAATAAGACACATTTTCAGTTGTTTCACACTTTTTTGTAAAGTGTAATATATAATTCCACATGTGTTAATTCATAGTTTTGATGCCTTCAGTGTGATTCTACAATTTTCATAGCCAGGAAAATACAGCAAAATCTTTGAATGAGAAAGTGTGTCCAAACTTTTGGTCTGTATTGTATATATACATATATTTATAGTTCATACACTTCTAGATAGCAGAATAGCCGCTAATTCAATTGCCGGCTTCTGTAAAATCATTACAGAACCCGACATGCAATGACACATGGTTTACATACAGTAAACCATTTCATGTGGTTTGATATATGGTTTTGATTAACAATTACATGAGTGTATGTGTGCAAAATTTCATACATGTAGGGGTTAATTAAATGTGTAAATTCGTTGAAAAAAAATGCATGGGCTCCCGTTGTATTTTCTCCACCAGACAGGGAAAGCCAGCGACTGAAGACAGATATTAGTAGCCCTGAGAGGGAGCATTTTTTTTGTGCCCCCCGCTACACACATCTGCACCCAGCCACAACAGAAAAGGCACATCTATTATTAGATGCGCCTTTTCTGGCACTTAGCCCGTCTATTCCCATTGCCCTGTAGCGGTGGCTAATGGGTTAATAATGAGTTAAGGACACCTTGCTATTGGAAGGTGACATTAAGCCGAGTTAATAATGGAGAGTTGTCAATTAGACAACTCTCCATTATTAATCCTATTGTATTAAATGGTTAAAAAAAACACCCACAAATTAATTAAAAATTATTTTAATGAAATAAATACACACAGTTTTTGACCAAATTTTATTGTACTGGTAATCCTTCTGAATCCCTTGTTCTCCTGTAATAAAAATAAAATAAAGCAACCATATTCTTACCTCTGTGGCACTCAGTCAGGTCCCATGCTGCAATCCTTCTGAAAGGGTTAACAGGTTTACAGCAAGGACCGCTGCTAATGCTGCCAGCCCGGCTATAAACCACCGAATGAATGAGTTCATCTCCCTGGCTCACAGGAGATGAGCTGATTAGTGTGGGAAGCTTAATTGATTGTTTCCCACGCTATTCAGGTCACTTCAGGTCAGCTGGGGACTCCGCATAGCCTCAGTGACGTCAGAGGGAGTCCCCGGCTAACCTGAAGTGAACTGAGCATGGGAAACAATCAATTAAGCTTCCCACACTAATCAGCTCATCTCCTGTGAGCCGGGGAGATGAACTCATTCATTCGGGGGTTTACAGCTGGGCTGGCAGCATTAGCAGCGGTCCCTGCTGTAAACCTGTTAACCTTTTCAGAAGGATTGCAGCGTGGGACCTTACTGAGCGCCGCAGAGGTAAGAATATGGTTGATTTATTATTTTATTTTTATTACAGGAGAAGAAGGAATTCAGATGGATTACCAGTACAATAAAATTTGGTCAAAAACTGTGTGTATTTATTTCATTAAAATAATTTTTAATTAATGTGTGTGTCTTTTTTTAACCAGTTAATACAATAGGATTAATAATGGAGAGTTGTCTAATTGACAACTCTCCATTATTAACCCGGCTTAATGTCACCTTCCAATAGCAAGGTGGCCTTTACCCATTATTAACCCATTAGCCACCGCTACAGGGCAATGGGAATAGACGGGCTAAGTGCCAGAAAAGGCGCATCTAATAATAGATGTGCCTTTTCTGGGTGGCTGGGGGCAGATGTTAGTAGCCGGGAGGGGGGACACAAAAAAAATGCTCCCTCTCAGGGTTACTAATACTAATATCTGTCTTCAGTCGCTGGCTTTCCCTGTCTGGTGGAGAAAATACTGCGGGAGCCCACACATTTTTTTTCAACGAATTTACACATTTAATTAACACATACATGTATGAAATTTTGCACACATACACTCATATAATTGTTAGTGAAAATCATATATCAAACTACATGAAATGAAATGGTTTACTGTATTTCATGTCGGGTTCTGTAATGATTTTACAGAAGCCGGCAATTGAATTAGCGGCTATTATACTATGTAGAAGTGTATGAACTATATATTATATATATATATATATATATGTCACAATGACATGTATATATATATATGTATTCTATGTGTGTATATGTATTCTTTCTTTTGTGAGTTAAAAACTGTCATTTGGATCCATTATATGTCGGTTTTGCAAGCCGGCGAGAAAATCTTGCTGTACGGATGCCATACAGATGACACACGGATGTTTTGATGCGAGGAAATCGCATCCTCTCATTGCACACGGATGACATACGGATCACTGTTCAGGGGACTTTTCTGCGTATTACGGCCGTATAATACGGTCCGATTTTTATACGGTGTGAGTGACTCCGGCCTAATCCAGATGGTCATACCATAGAAAAACATTAATAAATAACATTTCTCTCATGCCTGCTTTACATCAGTACCATTTGTAAAATGTTATTTTATTTTATAAGCATTTTAGAAGGTTTAAAAATGTAGCAGGGACCTGTTCAGTATTGAAGTGACTTTGGGGTCCTAAATATTGGAAACCCCCAAAAGTGATAACAATTTAAAAACAGCACCCCCTGACATCTTGAAAACTGCTGTCAGGTAGCTTATTAACCCTTCAGGTGATTTTCAGGAATTAATGCAAAGTGACATGATGGGAAAGAAAAAGTGTATTTTTGCCACCTAAATGTCGCTAACTTGTGAACAGGTCACTGCAGCGGGCAGACTAATTAGGCCGCTGTTTGGTTGTGAATTGCCATGGCAAACATCAGGACCACACAATCAAGACCTCAGGGTGACATTGGGGATAAAGAGGGAGTCCCCACACTTTGTTAACCATTTAAATAATGTAGTCACTATTGATAGCAGCATCTAAGGGGTTAAACAGAATTACATGGTCCCAACATTGATTGTGGATGATACAGCAAGTTGCAGCTATAGTGGACAGCTGACAGCTGCTGGATTATGAGATGTATGGGGATGCTATTCTTTTATAACCCAAGTCAGTAAAAAGACGTATTGGCAGTCAATAAGGAGTTAAATAAACAGACATTTCGGATTAAAATAAATGTTAGTTTCGGATCACCCCTTAATAGCTCAGTTCTAATACAGCAAAGATTTACTAACGCCATTTTTAGATGTATAAAACCCCCCATCATAAACCGCCGAATAATCATTTCTGTTCTCTTAGCTCCCTCTAGTGGTAAAACATAAATGTTCATCAGATTTTCAAATGAGAGCATTTTCCTAGGCAAATAAACTCTTGCAGAATGAGTAACCCAGGAGAGATGGCTACTCTATAAGTCTACATTGTGTCCAACACATTAAGGAGCCTTGCAACATGATCAAGGATAAATGCTATGCCAGAAACTCATCTACAGAGCCTGTTGCAGGGTATATGCCCCTCATCAGCGTTCAGCAGAGTCTGAATGACTCCCTCCTCCCCTTCAAGTTAATGTGGAGGAAATACTGGTTCTCCTTTGCATACTTATCTCCCAATGAGCATTGCCTGCATGACTCCATACTAAGGTCTATTTAAGATCACACATCTTAATTTTCTTGTTAAAAAAAAAGGTACCTATTCTATAAAATGCTGAAAAGATATGATCACAAACTTCACTGTGGCCAGGCTGGATTTACACATAAAAAAACCCCAAAAGTATGAACCGGGATATAAACTGGGGAGCATGCAGCATGTAAGCGCCCATTCACACTGGCCACTGAACAGAAAAAACAAAAACAAAAATATAATGATTAAATATCCTGCAGTAAATAAACAGCATAGTGCATGAAAATAATATAAGGTACTTAGTTAACATGTTTTTTGACAAAAAAAATGCAAAAGCCCTCCCACCACTCCACGGTGACCGTATATTGGGACGGTCCTAACTCTAATATTAAAAACCTTACCGTTTGTCAAGTGACATGCATTTACACGTAGCGCCCAATTCATTATTTGCAAAACAAATTTTTACGTTTCTTTTTATTGTCTTGTGGTATTTGTTGATTTTTTTGCGTCAAATTCTTCAAAGTTTCTTAAAAAAAATTCAGGAATTTTGCAGAAAATAATAAATGTTCTTTAGTTTTGTCTTTAAATACTTTTGCAACTTTTAAGGGAAAGAGTTGCATGGTTCCACTAATGTTTTACAAAATTTGGGGTGTACATAAAATCTCTTTGGGGGAGGGGAGGATGCAATGAATCCGAGCAAACATTTTTTTTTAAAAAAGTAAAAGTCACAATTGATGAATAAAGTGAAACAAATCCCAAACCCTGCCCAACATCACAAACATAAAAAACAAACAGGCACATACATTGTAATATAGATTTTAAAAAGGGTGAGTTTGATTTTTGTGCTGATTGTGTAAATTATTTGTTATTATTGCCCATTTAATATTGATTTTATATTATCATGCTACCTGTTAGAAGGGCCAACAGGAGGTAACATTGAGAAAACTGCCTCTAAAAGGGACCCTAGCATTAGTGCAGCTACCAGGCCCACTACCAGTTACCCTGGGCCCACTCACACGGTATGGCCCACCTTATAACTTTATCGACTTTTTAAATCAGTACTTGTAAGTGAATGTGGGGCAGTATACTATGTGGTGAGGTCTACTGTTGGGGACATCATACTGTGTGTGTCGGGGTTGGGGGGCTGTGAGCCAATCCTACCTTTTGTGGGGGCTGTGGAGACCATCATACCATGTGTGGGGCCATCATACTAACTGGAGGGGCTGTGGGTGCCAAGATGCTGCGTGGGGTGCTGTGGTGACCAAACAGTGTGGGTACTGTAACATCCTACTGTGTGTAGGACACTGTGGGGGCCATCATACTCTGTGTGTGGGAGCTGTGGATACCTTCATACTGTTATATTGTGGGGGAGCAGTGGAGGCCATCATACTGTGTGGTGGAGCTGTGAAAACTATCATACTGTGTGGGGAAGCTTTATGGCCACCATATAGTGCGTGGGAGCCGTGTGTGTAGGACACTGTGGGGGCCATTATACTGTGTGTGTGGGAGCTGTGGATACCTTCATACTGTTATATTGTGGGGGGGGCGGTGGAGGCCATCATACTGTGTGGGGAAGCTTTATGGCCACCATATAGTGCGTGGGAGCCGTATGTGTGTGATCATACTGTGTGAGGCAGCTGTGGGGACCATCACACTGTCTGGTGGATCTGTGGGGGCGATCATACTGTGCGTGCCTCAGGGGGCTGCAGGGTCCATCCACACATGAGGGAGGTGCTGGAAATGTGAGAAGTCAAATGTGTCTTTGTTGTAAACTCTGCAGATGAGTTATGGTTGTCATGTTGGTCTGAACCAGATGGAAAAGATGGGAAAAGTGAATGACCCGATTAGAAAGAACATAATCTCAAGCTACTATATATATCTATATTGTAATCTCTTATATGTTCTGCAGCACTGGTATCTGCCACTATAAGGTCACAGTATGGCGGTAATACCTCTCTTGGTCTATGTATACAGTCATGGCCAAAAGTTTTGAGAATGACACAAATATTCATTTTTACAAAGTCTACTGCTTCACTTTTTCTAATGGCAATTTGCATATACTCCAGAATGTTATAAAGAGTGATCAGCTTATCAGCAATTACTTGCAAAGTCAATATTTGGCTAGAATGAACTATACCCCCAAAACACATTTCAACATCATTGCAGCCCTGCCTTAAAAGGACCAGCTAACCTCTTTTCAGTGATTGCTCCATTAACACAGGTGTGGGTGTTGATGAGGACATGGCTGGAGATCAATCTGTCATGATTAAGTAAGAATGACACCACTGGACACTTTAAAAGGAGGCTGGTGCTTGGCATCATTGTTTCTCTTCTGTTAACCATGGTTATCTCTAAAGAAACACGTGCAGTCATCATTGCAATGCACAAAAATGGCCTAACAGGGAAGAGTATCGCAGCTAGAAAGATTGCACCTCAGTCAACAATCTATCGCATCATCAAGAACTTCAAGGAGAGAGGTTCCATTGTTGCCAAAAAGGCTTCAGGGCACCCAAGAAAGACCAGCAAGCGCCAGGACCGTCTCTTTCAGCTGCGGGATCGGGCTACCAGCAGTGCAGAGCTTGCTCAGGAATGGCAGCAGGCAGGTGTGAGTGCATCTGAAAGCACTGTGAGGCGGAGACTCTTGGAGCAAGGCCTGGTCTCAAGGAGGGCAGCAAAGAAGCTACTTCTCTCCAGAAAAAACATCATGGACAGACTGATATTCTGCAAAAGGTACAGGCAGGTGACTGCTGAGGACTGGGATAAAGTTATTTTCTCTGATGAATCCCCTTTTCAATTGTTTGGGACATCAGGAAAACGCCTCATTCGGAGAAGACAAGGTGAGCGCTACCACCAGTCTTGTCTCATGCCAACTGTTAAGCATCCTGAAACCATTCATTTGTGGGGTTTCTTCTCAGCCAAGGGAATCGGCTCTCTCACAGTCTTGCCTAAAAACACAGCCATGAATAAAGAATGGTACCAGAATGTCCTCCAAGAGCAACTTCTCCCAACCCTCCAAGAGCAGTTTGGCGATCAACAATGCCTTTTCCAGCATGATGAAGCACCTTGCCATAAAGCAAAGGTGATAACTAAATGGCTCAGGGAACAAAACATAGAGATTTTGGGTCCATGGCCTGGAAACTCCCCAGATCTTAATCCCATTGAGAACTTGTGGTCAATCATCAAGAGACGGTTGGACAAACAAAAACCTAAAAATTCTGACAAAATGAAAGCATTGATTGTGCAAGAATGGACTGCTATCAGTCAGGATTTGGTCCAGAAGTTGATTGAGAGCATGCCAGGGAGAATTGCAGAGGTCCTGAAGAAGAAGGGTCAACACTGCAAATATTGACTTGCTGCATTAACTCATTCTAACTGTCAATATAAGCTTTTGTTACTCATATGTTTGCAATTATTATATTTCTTTCTGTGATAAAAACTTCTGTCAAACACACATAAAAACCAGAGGGCAGCAGATCATGTGAAAATATAATATTTGTGTCATTCTCAAAACTTTTGGCCATGACTGTAGTGATATTTTTTTCAGTAACAGCACGGTCATCTGCAGAGGCTCCAATTTACCTACTGTTATTAGGATACGCCACCATAGTTGTAAATATGGTTACTTAGGTTAGGGGCCTAAACACACGTGTTTCGCCCCCATGTGTTGAAGCCCTAGGTACACGTCTGGACCTAGAACCTTTAAAAGCTAGAAACTGTAGAAATAATGCCTTTCCGGTATTATCAGTGCAATTTCAGAGGTTATATGAGCAGAAAGACCTTTGGTGACATTATGATTATATGATCAAAGGTCTTTCACCCTGCGAGAGTTTGGAGGGTCTGAAGATGAGGGCACTTGGCAAGTTCTCTGCATTGTGTGTACAGTATGTGTGCTATATACTAGTGTGTGTTATATACTGATGACTCTAATATATACTGATGTGTGTTATATACTGTTGTGTGTGTTATATATTGATGTGTGCGCTATATACCGATGAGTGTGTTATATACTAATGTGTGTTATATACCGAAGTGTCTTTTATATACTGAGGTGTGTATTATATATTGATGTATGTGTTATATTTGGATATTTGTATTATAACAATTTGTGTGTTTTGCATACCGATGTGCATGTGTGTCATATACTTTATGTGTGTGTGTTACACAGATCGACAAAATTGTTGGCACCCTTCTGCTAAAAGTAAGAAAAACCCACAATGGTCAGTGAAATAAATTGAATCTGACAAAAGTAATTTTCAATTTAAATTTACTGAATATCAATGAATGAAAATCAGACTTTGATTTTGAATTGCGGTTCAACCGAAAAATAATACAAAAAATACTGAAACTGGCCTGCACAAAAATGCTGGTATCCTTGGAAAAGATTGAAAATAAGTTGACCATAGGGATATGTGAAACTAAGGGGTGACATGTTATTAGCATCACAGGCATCTACAAACTTGTAATCAGTCAGTCTGCCTCTTTAGAGGGTAAAAAGTAATCACTGTGTTGTTTGGTTTCATGGTGTGCACCACACTGAACATGGACTAAAGAAAGATAGCTAGAGAGCTGTATCAAGGGATTAGAAAGAAAATTATAGGCAAACATGTTAATGCTAAAGGCTATAAGATCATCTACAAACAGCTTGATGTTTCTGTTTTTATTTTATTTTTTTTAAAGATCCCAAGAACACTAAAAAAGTGACTAAAGTGCCATAAAAAAGTGCACTGAGATGCAGTCAGTCTCCAACAGGAAAAAAGGCCCAAAACAACAGATCCCCGTCCCACCAAGCCAGAAGGCCACAGTTAGGATCAGGGACTAGTGGCCTTCCCCATCTAAAACCAAGAGAGACCCAATCTTGCTCCCAGCATCTGCCTGTGCTACCATCAAAGCAGAACTAGGAGCCATCTAGGTCGGCTTCCCTCCCTATAGATGAGAGCCAGGGGTTTTTAGGGCCACACACTCCTCCCCTAGACCGATCAGGAGGGAACCTGAAAGGGAACTGCACCCTAAAAAGTCCTAGTGACAAGAAACATAGTCATTGAGTGAAACAAGTAAAAACAATCAAATATGTAGTAAAGGTTTTCCAGCGTAATATCAACCAGACCTTTGACGGGGAATTTAAAAGTCCTCCCATACTAGCCAAAAGGCCTAGAAACAGGTGTGTGCGCAAAAAGAATGAAAAAGTGAAGTGCAGTACAAATGTGACACACTCAAGTGGGTTTCCCATGCCCAGTGAGTTAAAGAGAACCGGTCAGCAGCATTTTACTAAGTACAGATGGGGGGCGGGGCCATATTGGAACTGTCATACTGATTAAAATTACAGTATATGTGTGTGTGGTTAAGAACATCAAGCAATGCCCTAAAAGTGCAAAGTTGCAGATTGCCAATAAATGTTCACAGTGAACATAGACAAAAAAATCACAAGTGTGCAAAGAGCTCAAATTACCTACCCAGGGGCGAGCTGAGAAACAAATTGCAAATGAATAACAGAATGACAAAAAAAGGTAATATAAATAAAAAAGCAAACCAGTGCACATATCCAGCCAAGAAGCACCAACGTCTGTTTCATATTTAAAGGGGTATTCACATTTCCAAGATCCTATCCCAATATGTAGTAGGTGTAATAGTGGGATTTTTGGTACTTACCATAAAATCTCTTTCTTGGAGCCTTCATTGGGGGACACAGGTTACCCTGGGTGTATGCTGCGGTCGCTAGGAGGCTGACACTATGCAAATAAGAAAAAGATAGTTCCTCCTCAGCAGTATATACCTACTGACAGGCACAAAGCAACTCAGATGGTGCAAAAGCAGTAGTAGGAGCAAGAATAAACAACAAAAAACTCAACCTATGTATCAACCCAAAACAATAGCACAATGGCCAACACGGTACAACATTAAGGGAGGGTGCTGTGTCCCCCAATGAAGGCTCCAAGAAAGAGATTTTATGGTAAGTACCAAAAATACCACTTTCTTTCTCGCTTCATTGGGGACACAGGTTACCATGGGACGTTCAAAAGCAGTCCCAAGGGTGGGAAAAGGTATGCAAAGAGAAAAGGACTTAGGTCGGCCGGTGGGAAACTGCCGCCTGCAGTATCTTCCTACCCAGGCCTGCTTCAGCAGAGGCGTGAGCATTCACCTTGTAGAACTTCACGAAGGTGTAAAAGGATGACCAGGTTGCGGCTTTGCAGATCTGCAAAGCCAAAGCTTGGTGACGAACAGCTCAGGAAGCTCCCACAGCCCGGGTAGAGTGAGCTCTCACCTCCGGAGGAGGCTGTTTGTGCTGAGTCCGGTATGCCTCCAGAACCGCTGAACGAATCCAACGAGCGATGGTGGATTTAGAAGCTGGGAGCCCCTTGTGACGACCCTCATAGACGACAAACAGGGAATCGGACTGACGAAAGGAAACAGTCCTAGAAAGGTAGACTCGAATAGCCCTGACCAAGTCCAGCTTGTGGAGAGATCTTTCCAAGGGATGAGCTGGAGAAAGACTCAGAGAAGGATGGCGATGTCCTCATTGATGTAAAAGGCAGAAACTACCTGCGGAAGAAAGAAAGGAACAGGCCGGAGGACCACCTTATCCTGATACAGAATCAGAAAAGGGGGATGGCAGGACAATGCCGCCAATTCGGATACCCTTCTGAGAGAGGTGATGGTGACCAGGAAGGCCACCTTCCATGAAAGAAGGGAGAAGGAGATGTCCTGAATTGGCTCAAAAGGCGCACGCTGGAGAGCCCTAAGACCAGATTGAGATCCCAAGATGAGCGATGTCTTGAAGAAAGGTCTTCACCTGAGAAAAAGAGGCCAGATCATTCTGGAAGAGAATAGACAGAGCGGAGACCTGACCCTTCAGAGTACTGAGAGAATGGCCCGAGTCAAGACCCATCTGCAGAAAACCAAGAACTGCTGGGAGAGAAAAGGTCATAGGAAAAGGATTGTGTTCCTCGCACCAGCGGAAGAAGGTCTTCCAACACCTGTGTTAGATGCGGGAAGACGCTGGCTTCCTAGCCTTAATCATGGTCTGAATGACGTTGTCCGAAAACCCTGCCATCCTCAGGACCGCGGCCTCAATGGCCATGCCATTAAAGCTAGAGATTGAGAACTCGGGTGGAAGAGGGGCCC
>JARQOD010000009.1:119879568-120008636 GCA_033576555.1 Oophaga sylvatica | reverse complement strand
ATTTATCTTCACACTATAACACCCATATACAGCAAAAATGTGAAAACGACACTTGTAAAGACAAAGACATTTATCTTCACACTATAACACCCATATACAGCAAAAATGTGAAAACGACACTTGTAAATGGATAGGCCTCAACCGTTGAGCTACATAAATTATCAGTACATGAAGGGATATATTCTGCCATTTTATCTACATTTCACAATTATATTTTTAATTTCAAGTCCACTTTGGCATGTACATTAAAATGTGTTTTAATACAAAGGTACTTACATGTATGACAGGGGTGTCTGGCCGGATCACCGGGTCTAGATCCAACATGGATGTCGCTTGTCTGGGTACTTCTTGGTCCCTTGTGAAAGAGAACAGCTCAAAGTACCACAATTTGGGGACATACACATCTTCGGCCCTGGCTCCAGATTTTGTAGAATTTTGGACTTTATTTAACTCTTTTTTGTAAACAGTGCGGAGGGCCTGAATACGTTTTTTCACCGATGACTCATCCGCTGGTTCATCGGGGTTACGGTTCTTGCACAGCTCCACCAGTTTTTGGTACGCGTCCTTCTTTTTAAGCCTGTTGCTGTAATCAGCCGACTTTATTTTCCACAGGCAAGGCATCGAGCGGAACATCTCGATGAATTCCCGCAGAAATTCATGCTTCTCGGCCATCTGTAATAAAAAAAGGATTATGTGAGAACGGCAGAATGGTTAAATAAAATGCTTACATAGCCTACAACATAGAACACAGCAGGGAACATAAAATGGTGGTTGTGGGCGCAGCAGGAGAAAACAATGGCAGAGCTAAATAAAAGTCATAGATGGACAATTACGGTAAAACCAGCAGGGATCATAAAATGGTGGTGGTGGGCGCAGCAGGAGAAAACAATGGCAGACCAAACTAAAAATCATAGATGGACAACTACGGTAAAAACAGCAGGGATCATAAAATGGTGGTGGTGGGTGCAGCAGGAGAAAACAATGGCAGAGCTAAATAAAAGTCATAGATGGACAATTACGGTAAAAACAGCAGGCATAACAAAATGGTGGTTGTGGGGCAGCTGGAGTAAACAATGGCAGAGCTGGGATCATAAAATGGTGGTGGTGGGCGCGCCAGAACAAAACAATGGCAAAAAAAAAAAAAATTGATGGACGACAATGGTTAACAACAGCTGGGATCTAAAAATGGATCTGTAAAATTAAAAAAAAAAAAAAAATTAAATGTGACAAAAAAATACCTACCTTACAAGACTTGTTTGTGATCCTGAAAAAAAAAAAAAATAGGGAAACGCAATAGCGCCACAAACTGGATCGCAGAAAATATAATGGCACAGCCTGGATCGCAGCTAATGCAAGAGGCACAGACTGGATCGCAGCAAATGAAAGAGGCACAGACTGGATCGCAGAAAAAATCAACGGCATAGACTGGATCGCAGTAGCTACAAAGAAGGCTAGCAGGACGCACTGGAACGATGCTGGAGATTTGAAAGAACCGCTTCTGCTCGAGAGCAATGGAAAGGAGGGCTGGTACGTCGTCTTTTATGACGCGGTCATCCAATCACAAAGCGAGAGAGCTGTGACCAACAGTCATGACATATAGTGACCACCAATCTGTGCTGAGGGTCGTGGAAAAGGTTGCGCTCAGTCACGCCTATCGAGGTCGTGATCTTTCACAGTACATGCAGTGTGGCACGTCCCAACAACCGCCGAAGTCGTTATACAGATCGCTGATGCGTCGTTAATGAGATCGTCCAGTTTGGCAGCTACAAGCGACCTTAAAGCGATCACACCAACGATCTCGTTAGCTTGCGTCGTTATCGTGATCGCTAGCGAGATCGTTTAGTGTGGCAGTACCTTTAGTTAAATAAATAGTGTTGTAAGTACCACTGTCTCCTCATTGTCTGCACTGGTGCATTCAAGTAATAAGCTTACACAAGTAGCAATGAATTATTGATTAGGTTTCTTGCAAGTTTAGGGCTGGAGTTCAACAAATGGAGTTGGGGATTTGTTCAGGATTAATAGTGACCTCAATGCTAAGAAATAAAGGCAGATAATTATCCATCATGGAATCAAGGGGGGCATGTGATTGGTTCCAAATTTATTGTGCAGCAGGACAACAACCCCAAACCAAACATGCAGTCAGAGCCATTAAAAACTATCTTCAGCACAAAATAACAAAGAGTCCTGGAAGTGATGATATGGTCCCAGTAGTGTTGCTAAAAGGGGTTGGGCAGTGGGGGCAGTCGCCCTGCATTTATGCTCTGAGGGGCCACCCTGGTGCTACACTACTGTGAGTGTATCTGCATGTGCAGTGCGTACATACAGTTACACTCTGCGGCAGAGCAGGGAGGCTCGATCTCCTTGCACAGCCACCGGCCGTTATGGGGCTCGTGAGCTGAAGGTGGCCCGATGCCATTACCGGGCTCCCCACCCATCATCGCAAGTTCAACTGTATCAGCTGAATGTGGATACAGTTGAAATCAGTGATAAGAGAGGGAGTGTCATGTTCCCTCTCCCATGTTTCCCCCTCTGTGTTTGACGTCACTGATGCAGACACTCGCAGCGGGCGCAATGATGTCATTACTTGGCGCCCACTGTCCTGAGTTGTGCAAGCGCTCAAAGCAGCGAGCGAACGAGGAAGAGAGGTGAGTATTGTATTTATTTATTTATTTAATGGGAAGTGCATTATACTGTATGGAGGCCTATACTATAAAGGCCTATGGGGATGCATTATACTATGTAGAGTCTGCCTATAGGGAGTGCATTATACTATATAGAGTCTGCCTATGGGGAGTGCATTATACTATATAGAGTCTGTCTATGGGAGATGCATTATACTATAGAGGCCTTTGGGGATTGTATTATACTATATAGAGTCTGCTTATGTGGAGTGCATTATACTATATAGAGTCTACCTATGGGGAGTGTATTATACTATATAGAATCTGCCTATGGGGATTACATTATTCTATATGGAGGCTATTTAGGGCTCATCACATAGTGTGGGAGATAATGTGGGTTCTTTTTATTTAGTGTGGGGCTATCAGACAGTGTTGGAGCCATCAAACAGTTTGTCGGCTACTAAGGGGTCAGTATACAGTGTGGGGTACTGTACAATGAGGGGCATTATACTATATATAAGAGAGCATCATACTGTGCAGATTCTTGAGGATTGTTTTACCATTTAGAGGACACACAGTACCACACAGTAGGTGCAGTAATAGGGACACATACAACAGCAGAGGCTCAGTATTGGGGTATCAGCAGGATGAGGAGTTTGTGTAGGTTCGGTATAGATGGGGAAGGTGCAGGAATTGTTAGGAATCACATGTGTCTTTGTTGTAATCTCTGCAGGCGAGTCTTGGTTGGAGAAGTTGTTGTGTTGGTCTATACCAAATGGAAAAGATGGGAAAAGTGAATGACCATCAGAAAGAACATATGCTTTAATTCACTATCTGTAACTGTACTGTAATCTCTTACATGTTCTGCGGGACCGGTATCTACCACTGTATTGGCATATGGCGGTAATATCAATGTTGGTCATTGTATAGAGATTATTTTCAGTAACAGCGTGGTCATCTGCTGAGGTTCTCCTACATTCACTATTAGGATGCGTCACCCAGTTGTAATCAAGGATACCTGGTTAGGGGCCCACTCAGAAGTTTCGCCCCCCGAGCCAAAACCCTAGCTACGCCTCTGTATCAATCCAACAAACTCCTAATCTTATCATCATCCAGTCTGGGATTACATGAGGAAACAGGAGGATTTGCACAGTCCAACATCCAGAGAGGATTTGTGACTAGTTCTTCAAGGCGTTTGGAACAACTTTCCGGTCGAGTTCTCTGTACAAGTGAATCTATAATTGAGGTTTTGATGCTGTTTTGAAAGTAAAGGGTGGCCACACCAAATATTGGTTTGATTTAGATTTCTCTTTTATTCGTTCACTTTGTATTTTGTTAATTGATAAAAATAATCTTCGGTTTTTTAAAAACATTCTTACTTTGTATCATTTTTTTCCTCACCTGCCTAAAACTTTTGCACAGTACTGTATATATTTGAAATTACCCAAAATGTACAGCATGGTACTTTCATTAGGGATACGCAATAGTAATTCTTATTTTATAATACTGTTTTAATAATACCCATCAGGCTGAGGACACTCATTATATAGTCTACCTGCTAACATGATATAAATCATTTTTCCTTCAATAATTTTTCGTTTTTTTCCAGCTGAATTTTTACTAACAATTTCAGCTTTATTAGAAACTGCAATTGTTGCAATGATGGTTCACCCATCAAATATAACGCTGTTCTTGTTTTGATCATTTCTGTCTCCCCGGAAACATCTTAAAGACATAGACGATCTCACTGCTCCCTTTAGTAGAGAAAGCTGTAGATTTACTAGCATTTTGGCCTGAGATAATCTTACACACTTAAACAAGGTGAGAAATTTTAATTGCTTTTGCACAGATAGTAGCTGAATTATCTGTTTTACTGTAACCTATCCAAGTAAGTAAAAGACGCATAACAATCTCCTATAATTAGAGTATGGGGTTTGATGTGTGAATTTGTCCTCAGGAAGTGTTAGCTTAGGGAGTAGGATATAATTTGAATAAAAATGCATAAAAATGAAGTAGACAACTCACAATTGTATTAACTTGCAGTACAAGGTTTATTACGTAGAGGATTCTTTTGGGCAGCAGAGGACAGAAAGAAAACTGTCAAATATAGGTCAACAGCCATAGAGTGGATATAATGTGCACAGACATGTGCCTTGATGTGGGCAACATTTTCCTCCAAGGTTTACTGTTATCTAGATGACAATAAGTCATACCTGACTCATTGGTGAACGACTAATAGCAAAATTCCATGCAGCTACTTTGGGGCCGTAAGTTGGGTGGGTTCTCTCCCGAAAGGCACCGCTCCCCCACTCACATCAGGCTTCTCTATTTCAATGGTATCTGCATGCATCGGATGCAGATATAGATAAAAACAGTAGTGGACAGGGAACGTCAGCTCCTTGCTCCACTATTGAGCTTCTGCATCTGAGTCTCAGTGCAGCAGGCGCAATGGTTCCTAGACAACGTCTGCTACTTAGGCTGGCATCACACATGCGAGAAACACGGCCGAGTCTTGCATGTGAATTCCCAGCTCTGGCGCCGGCACTCGGGAGTGGAGTGTGTGGCTGCATGTATTTCTATGCAGCCGCTCGCTCCGTTCCCAAGTGCCGGCGCCAGAGCTGGGAATTCATATGAGAGACTCAGCCGTGTTTCCTGCATGTGTGATCCCGGCCTTAGAGTCTCGTTCCACACACTGCGCAGAGTGGAGCAGTGCATTGGGGAACATGGCCAAATAGTTTTGTCTTGTTTTCCATTTTTAAAGTTCAATAAACATTAGGGGAAACTGTGACGGTATCATACTGTGTGTGAGGATAACTGTGGAAGCATCAGACTGTGTGGGGGCCTCATACTGTGTGTTGGTGGGACACCATACTTTGTGTGGGGGAACTGTGGAGGTATCATACTGTATGTGGACTATGTGGGGACTGTGATGGCATCATTTTGTGTCTTTGGGACTGTGACAAATCATCTTTGTGTGGGGAACTTTGGAGTCTAAACACTGTGTGGGGGGAAAGTGGTGGAATTATACTGTATGTGGTGGTATCGTTCATCGTCATACTGTGAGGGGGGACTGTGGGGTCATCAAAATGTTATGGAAGGGATCACTGTGCGGCCTCATAATGTGTTTTGAGGGTCACTATGACAGCATCATAATGAGCGTGAGGGCATGATACTGTGGGGGTTACTTTGTGGACATCATATTGTTGTGTGCTCACTGTGGGGGCCTCATAGTGTTGGAGGGAGTCTGTGCCCCCCATAATGTGTGTAATGAAGGGCATCATTCTATGTTAAGTGCACCATGCTGTGAGTTTGGATGGTACTGTGAGGGAAAATTGGAAAATTCTTTATAAATTCACTCTGGAGGTATGGAAGGGTTGGCCTTTTTGAGGGAATCATACTCAATGGGTGCCACGAAAGGGGTATCTTAGTGGGTGAGAACACTAAGGGTCTTCATTAGGGGCATTATTACATGTGCTTCTCCTTGTCTTTAAAAGACGGAGGTATGCCCTCTGTGCCCGTGTACTCTGGCATAGTCTGCAGGATAATAATTTTTTTTATTGAATTTTTTTAGGATGACTCCATGATTATGTATGTCCCTGACTTGATATATAATCTCAAAGGGTTTTGCTAAAAAAAAAAAATGCAGTGTTGCACAGTCACGCAGTAGGATGAAAGAGATATTTATTTTCCGACATTTCTGGTAGTATACACCCAATAAGTATATTACGGGTCTTTTACTCTGACAGGTATGGAAACATCCAACTTATCTGTCATACTAAAACCTGTATTTGCTAGCTTTGCATGATACTAATGTCCTTTATTACAGTGCTCTCAATATACTGTATTATACTTTTTTAATACATTTTTCTCTTCTAAAATGCATTATTGTACAAATACCACAGAGGAAAACGATACATATCTATAGTATAATCATATCATGACATGGCAAAAAAATTAAAGATGTTTAACTTAAGGACTATTGTACTTGCAGAACAAGTCAGAAAATTTACAATTAAAACAAGGCAGAAACTGACCAAGGAGTCATTAGTGCATTTGATAAAAAACTGTACTTTATGAAGGACCAAAAAACAAAGATGGGTGGAATAGAGACATGCAAATAGTGGGGACTCACCACCATCCAATAAATATAACATATAGACATAAATGCATAGTTGACAGAATGGGGGAGAAATACATTATCTATTCATGCAGTAATATATATGTACCAAAAAATTCTATCAAAGTATATTATACAAAAAGATACCGCCAGGTATTATCAGTAAAAATACAGTGATTGCTAAGTATGGCTGTATGTTTCAGCTTAAATGCTAGCACAAATACAACATATTATATTACATATTCGATCATGAAAGGAGTAACAAGTAAGGTAGATACGTAAACTAATATATCTCTCAGAGGAATGGCTTCCACCCCGACGCTCGTTTAGGCATTTGCCTTTGTCATCGTGCATAGTAACAGTGCCTATGGACCAGGCCTCATCCCACTGAACGCCCGCACTCCTTTCCCGTGGACAGAATACCACTCAGACAACACAAGGTGAGGGTAAAAGAGTGTGGCAATAATTTATTGAACCACCAACAGATAACATATAGAATAGTCCCAGCAAATACACAAGATGGTGCAAATTACAGAGTCTCACCCTTCCATTGACTCGCCGACTTTGGGCTTCCAGAGCCGACTACCCCCTACAGTGGCATCCCGCTTTTGGCGGGCACCCAAAGAGAGGAGGTAACGACAAGCTTAGGAAGCTGACGGTCCATTGAGGTACGTGGCCCGGAGACTTTAGGGTCCCAACCTGGCTTCTCCAAATGTCTCTATATGGCCAGTTGACTGGAGGGTCCCAAACTGGCTTCTTCAAATATCTCCATGGGGCCAGGTGACCGTACGGTCCCAACCTGGCTTCTTCGAACGTATCTATGGGGTCAGGTGACCAGAGGGTCCCAACCTATCTTCCCCAAATGTCTCCATGAGTCCAGTGATGGTTAATGGAGCAGATCTGTATTTCTCCTAGGGTCGAAGTCACTTAAGCTGGCATCCTGTAAAATGTCAAATTTGTATTCCTCTTCATGGAAGCATGGTGTCCTGGCTGCTATTCTGTAGCATCTCTTAAAAAAGGATAAATATCTCCTTTTATACCCACAGCTGTGGTTCAGGCCATCATCTACAGGTAAGTGGGAAGGTGAGATGAGAGTAACTCTTATTGTTTGAGTATTTAATCAATCTGCATAGTTTGGCCTTCAAACATGGGAAATCAACATATTAGCAAACATCGATTGTTCAATTTCCCAGCATCCCTGTCCTCAAAAGCTAGCAGCACAATCACCAGTAGGAGCTGATATAACAGGTAAACAGCAGACATTCAAAAAAATTCACAAACATCAATTCAAGAGTCAACGTTCAGACTCATATGAACAACAGTTTATGTTTCTTGATCGACTGAAAATATACATCTAGCATAATTTAAGATTAAATACTGTGTTGTCATACCATGCATCTGTAACCATCTGTTGTCAATTGAGATGAAAGAATTTGAGAAGAGCAAAGTACCCTGGAATATTTCTGAAGAATAAATATCTATAATATGGATAACAGATCAGTGTATTTACTTTGCTTTGACCTTTGGGGGGATACAGATCCATAAAGGGGCATAGCTATAGTGGGTGCAGGGGTTAGAAGATAGGGGGAACCAAAATGTCCATTTGGCCCTTATGAGAAGGCTAATACTATTAAAGACCTTTGGTCTTTTTTAAGATTTTACATTGGGGCCAAACTTCAAATTACACCACTGGGTCCATATTATGTTTTTATGCTTTTTTACTTTGTCACAATCCAAATACAAAGCAAATTTCAATATAAAGACATGAATATGTGCTGTATAGTCTACTGAATCAATGGCTAATTTGAAGTTTCCTGTGGTCCTGCAGGGAATAATCCCAACATCTAAATACAGTAAAATTATAATAAACATAAGATGAAGGAATTATTATTTCAAGCAATTTCAGAATTTCTTCCAAAATGTTCACTAAAGGAAGGCCAATGTATTCCACATTTTATTGTTTTCAGATGTTCATTTCTTATATCTTAAGTGAAACACTGTAATTGAAAAGGATTCATGTTGTAGGTTTAAAACCATAGAGAACAAAAAAGCCAGAATTCTGTACATAAAGAAAAAAAGGAAGAAAGAAAAAAGGAGTCATTATAGGAACAATGAGGAAGATTTCCTATGGTAAATGCTACAGAATTCTGGCTCAATATCAGTTAAAAAATTGGAGTTATGTTTTTAGACTCTTCTTGCACTGCACTGGACTACTTTTTAAAAGAGACTTAAAAGAGACATGAATTAAAAATAAAAAATGTATTTTGTGGTTAACGATTTCCCTTTTTAATGATTATAAAGATAAAGGAAAAATGAACAGTTATTCAGTAGTGACGAGCACTCGTGCTCGGATAAGGTGTTATTCGAACATGCTGGTATGCTAACCTAGTGTCTTTACCGTGCTCGAATAATATGTTCACACGCACCTGCATGTCTTGCGGTTGTTCGTCAGCCGCAGCACAAGCAGGGACTGCCTAACTAACAGACAATCCCTGCATGTGGTATGTCTGTAGAACAGCCGCGAGACATGCAGCTTCGGGGACTCTAAAATATTTTTCGACCACTGCGAAGACACTCGGTTAGCACACGACGAGCATGCTCAGAAAACAACTTCTCAGAGCATGTTCGCTCATCATTATGAATCCCAAGATTCCTATGTGTGCCACCTGAATCTGGGCTGACCAGGTCCACTTCACAAAGTAAGGCTAACAATCAGAATGCATGCATCAATCTGCTCCAAAAAACTAATTTTCCCTCCAAATTCGGTACTGTCAATAGACATTTTGAAAATGACTTTTATACATTTGGATAAGTATTTTTTTTATTTTTCGAAGATTCCCACTGTCACTAGTTCCTGAGGAAGGCATTTATATATATTAATAACCCCAATGGTAAAGAAGTCTTGTTGCCTATATTGTTTTGTTTTTAAATTTTGTAAATCTACCTAATTTGGGCATAAAGATTAGTCCCACATAAACTGATTGCACATGAGAGAGAGATGGAGATGGTTTGCTTTATAAACCCCATGCTAAGGCATTTAGAGCTAATAGATCAGACGCAGCCAACGGGGACTACCCTCTTTAAAGGGAACCCATCATCTCCATAAATACTATTCATGTGCAGATACAATGGTAATCTGCAAGTAAGTAACATTTCATGCATGTCTGGCAGGTTTAGTGGAGCAGAAAGCAGAGGGAGAAAATAATGTTATGTTCTCCTTGCAGCTGCTCACTTCCAGTCATCAGGGAGATGCAGAGAGCTTACAGCCACCGTTTACTATACAATGAGCGCACTGTAATTACTACCCAGCACTTTAATTTACAGCCTGCTGTACATATATCCTGCAGAACAGGCTGTCAATCAGATTGATTACGGTGCTCTCATTGTATGTTGAGCGTTGACTCTAACCACTCCGCGCACCAACCCAATGTCTGCAAGCGAGTGGATGCAGGGAGGATATAACTTCATTTTCTCCCTGTAGCCGCTGCTCCAGTAATGCAGTCAGACATGATTTAAATGCTATTTACTTTCTGATTACCATTGTATCTGCAGGAAAATAGGGTTTCTAGAGGTGACAGGTTCCTTTTAAGTCAGAGCTGAGAGCTGTTGAATAACTTGTGTTATACCTTGTAATGATGGCTGATAATGAGAAGTTGCAGAAACATCCAGAAAAATGAAATTCTTTGTCCTCGAATACCTCTCGTTTGAAAGCTTTTTGCTGACAATTAAATAACAATTCCCTTACATATTCTAGTGAATTTGCTCCGGTTAGCAGTACGAGCTATTTAGAAATGCAGGAGTTATTGAAACTCCCTGAAATTACTGCAGTTTGCTAACACGAGAAATTTCATTAATAGTTATATATTAGGAATTTTCTACTTGCGATATTTGGAAAATATAAGAAAACCAGTGTGACGCCGTACTGCTATTCTTGATCTCTCCAAGCATCTCTTCGCTCGTTCCACCATAATTCACCAATAACATTTAAAAACAACATACTTCTTCCAAATATCCTCCTCTTCACGGCCATATTTTCCTGGGCAGATGCATTGCCATTTATATTGTGACATCGGTGGAATGGAGAAACACTCTGTAAACATCTGAATTTCATCTCAAAGGACACTCTGTGGTTAGGGCTTTTCATTCTCTGTCACTTTGCGGCTTCCCATATGTCACTTATTCAGAAGCATTCCCTTCCGAGTTTCATTAGGTGTAAATGTGTTTTCACACTTCAGCCAAGGTAGAGTTTCTCTGCATTGTGGATGCTTAATTATCTGACAGTAATTTCTTTCTATCACATCTCCTGGACTTATTAGGTGAATGAACACAATTATATAGAACAGAGAGTTACAATGTGCATTCAAGTAACAGAATCAGCAGTGAGTGCTGCCCTTTAGAGCCAACGGAGGCAGGTTAGTGGGGCAATGAACAGATCGCTCAAACCTCACACAAAGCCTGTCACTGCCAAGAGACAGATCGAGCTTGGCATGGAACACTCATATTTAATTTATTGTTAAAAAACATTAATTCAGACAACATGGCACGCCACATTTTCTCCCAATAACGAAGTATAAAAAAACAAGGTTGTTTTTATTTTGTTTGCCATTTTAACTCTTTCGGAAACCAGCTACTTAGAAAAAGTCAATTTAATCAGGATACATGTCATACTATGATATAAAATAATTACTTACCCTACATGTTATCATGGCATTAGATTCTATACTCACAATGGTCCCTGTTCTTGATGATGATCAGAGACTGATTTTCTCGCCATGCTTGCCGGTGGTGAAGCTCTAGATATAACGATAGTATAGTAAAATTTGTCATGGGTTACGTAATAAATAATAAATAATTGAAAATTGAAAAATTGTTAATTAAAGGCACTGCCCATCTAAGCGGAATTAAATAGAAAGGCTTTCATACTTGACTTAATGTGGATAATGACAAGGATAATACACTTCATTAGTATTGTACTAATAAACTAGCAATACGAAGAAGGATCCGGTCCACTAGTACATAAATAAGCCAAATGGAGAGACTATACTGTCCATGTGCATTACCATTCAGATGCTATTAAAAATGCACATACTGTTTAATAATAAAAACGGGGAAAGAGCAGAACATTAAAGTTTTTTTTAAAGTAAGATTGAGATACACTTATATTCTTACTATTGCACAAAAGCTGCACAACTAATAACTAAGAACTAGTAAAATAAAAAATTCTAAACTACCAGTAAGTGATCAGCATACAGGATTATCCATTGCTCAACCTCAATGGAGCCTGTTGTGTCAGGACCTTCCTATAGTATGGTAACCAGGGCTAATGCCAATGAGATTTTGGTTAGACCAGTTAGGTCATGACTCTATTTTTGGTTCAATAGCTCTTATTATTTTTCAGACATTCATCAAAGTCTACATAAACTTTTGGAAAGATTCACCAAAAAGAAATGTTCAGTTCACTTGATGAAAAATGCTTCAAACGTTCAAGATGTGAACGGACACTGAATCCCAGATGGAAGGATAATAAAACAAACGTGAAAAAACGGTAATCAGCGCTCAAGCTCCAAATTTTTCAAGTAGAGAAAAGAGCTTTGTTGATCCATTAAAAACATACAAAAAAAAAACACATAAGTGTAAAAATAGGACCTCCTGAAAAAATAAGCCGACGCGTTTCAAACCTGGAAATATGTAGTTCTTAGTCATGGCAAGATGCAATTTAGGGTACCGTCACACTCAGCGATGCAGCTACGATCCCTGCCAGGTCGTATCCCTGTCGGGATCGCTATGTGGTCGCTGGTGAGATGCCAAACAGTCAGATATTTCCAACGACGCAGCAACGATCGGCGACCCGTAGCGACCTGTGTAACGATGTGTCTCCTATGTGTCTCAGTGCTGAGTCGCAAGCGAGATCATTGGTAAAAGGTGTCAAACACACCGATGCATGCTACCCAGCGGGCTCTCAACGACCAAAGAAAGGTCCAGGCCATTCCGACACGACCAGCGATCTCACAGCAGTCGCTGGTACCGGTCAAACTTAGCGAGATCGCTAGTGAGGTCGCTGTTGCGTCACAAAACTTGTGACTCAGCAGCGATCTCGCTAGCGATCTCGCTTAGTGTGACAGGGGCTTTATGGAGATCAAGGTCTGATAGGGATATTTAATTGATTATTTAAAATGAGTAAGTCTACATGCTCATTAAATTTTACGGCTGAGCTTTAGGAAGGTTTTTGTTTTTCTTTTTTCAATTCACACCCTTCCACTTTATGCCTCATGCATGTCCCACTACCTGTGCCGTGAATGTGTGTGGGTGTCTGATGGAGGAGCATAAGAAAAATGAGAGATTTGCTTTATTCAGGAGTCTTCCATTTTTCCAGGATTGTCATGGACATTTCGGAAGAATTAGTACAAATGGGATTGGAGCATTTCGCAAAAAGCACCAAGGTCCTAGTATACAGCATTTAAAGTCTCACGCACAGTGCAGTGTCCATAATTCACTACCAATGTTTTATAAGGACCCTATATATTACCACTGTGTATTTTCATTTTTTTTCTGAAGGTACACAGAAGTTGTGCAGTGTCGGTGTGCTGTCTGATTTTTTTTTTTTATCAAAGACAGCACACAGACCCATGTAGTATGTCCAAAATCGGATCAGAATAGGGCATGCTCTGAGTCTAATGGATCTTATACCCGAATCTACTGGTGGACAAAAAGAGAAAAGGGCTTCTGTGCAAGAACAATATATGGGCTCTTTGCCGTTCAACAGCTCATCATAATGCATAATTCCACCTGCTTTGGAGGTAGAAATTTGCCCCCTTTCCTCTTGGGCTCCTGTGCAGCTGCACATGTTGCACCAATGATATGTCCGCCCCTGCCCAGATCTGTGATATTAATGGATGCTTGAAGACATCTATTTGACTCAATGGATTTGTGTGCTGTCTGATTAAAAAATCAGGCAGCACACATATATTTGACACTGATGTGTGAACGCAGCCTAATACTAATGTACACATCCCTAGAAGTATTGTTTCTATAGAAGTCAATGTGCAGCAGAACACAGCTTGCCTATGGCTCTGCGGTATCGGGAATTGTTTAGTAATTGTTTCTTCTCAATCACTGGACAGATACAACCAAAATGTGATTACTTTTCATCTGCAAAATTGTGTTTTATCCATAATATTCAGAAGAAAACCATAACTCCGGCATCAGAACTGATCATTGCACTGTCAGGCAATTCAAAAGACAAGTTTACAATGATTAATTATATTTGGTGCAGTCAGTAACATGCTCAAGTTTTGATGATTCTGATATATTGGAACGTTTCAAATCCTTCAAAAATATTTTATTACTATTGTAAACCAACAAAGCAGCTTTAAAATGTACAGATTATACCAAGTATTATCACTGGCTATTATCTCAGCCTTTATTTGTCTGTATTGTATAATTGCTGCAAGATAAATCATCTGGTAGACTATTCCTGGATTATTTCCATAATGTACATTAAAGGGAAAGTAATATTGGATTAGTTTTTATATAGTTTTGTTTATACGGAAATAAAAAAAGGAAACTCAAGTTTATCATTAAATTGTAACTTTTAGGTTAAGTTAAAGACACACATCTATAGAAATATATGGGTCAGATCTGGAGCCTAGAATATTTCCTTGAGTGCTCGATCGCATGCCTTGGTGGTGTGTTTGTAAGGAGGTAGCAGAGACCCTCGTCTGCTCCTCCCCCACGCGGGATCTATGCGACCCCTTTTATGGTCCTATTGTAATATATGCGGTACCCGGACGGAGTACCTATGTGTTAATACCTTAATGTAAAGTGTCTATGTCTCGACCACGCACCACAATTGTGGGTTTCCAGGGCAATGGGGTACTCAGAGCCGAGCCCGTAGAAGTCTATGGGATTGTCACAGGTAGCGGTGGCTCGGTCTGTGGCCCTGGCGGTCAGGCGTATGTTGGGGGGTATATTTACAGAGGATATATATATACAGTTCGTGACGCCACCTGTAGTCTCTGGTAATTTGTACCAGCGCTGCTGTAGATCTCTGAGGGGATGGTGAGGCAGCTAGATGTCAGGTCCCCTACAGGTGGGACTCTTCCCTCAGGTCGATAGTAATGATAGGGTAGTGCAGGAATGCAATCAAATAACACAGTCTCACACATCAGCGTCTTTCCATACCTTTACTTCAAGTTGTTCAGGCAGGTCCCAGGGAGGCTGATGGGGTTGATGGAGGATGAGCTTTGAGGCAACGGCTAAGCAAGTTAGGGGCCTCCTTTACTTTCCAATGATGAAGAGTCCAACCAGCGTAAAGCGTAGTTCCCTCTATAACTCCAGCTATTCCAAAGCTGTGCTGCCCGGTCAGTTTTGTGGTTGGAGCCTTCTTCTGAGAGAGCTGAGTTCCAATTCCTGTCGTGCACTGACTCAAGGTTCTCACTCTCCCTGACCCCAGTTACGTACTGACTCTTCAGGGGCTGCTTTCCGTTACCTAAGGTCCGGTAAGCCTCTGGGTTTCCTACCACCATGCATGAAGCTATGGTGATGCTTCGGTCTCCAGTGACCGGTAACAATGTGCAGGTATTCTATACCTATGGCACTTTTCTGTTCTCTTCCACTATGCCCTTCGATTTGCTCAGACTCTCAACAGATGTCTCAGTCCGTCCTCTAGTGGGGCACAGCTCTGACCAGGCTGAGGTGAACTGGCTCACCTGTACTGGCCTCCACTTTCTGAACTGCACAAAGACTGCACTTCCTAACTCTTTCGAGTCACTGACTGAACTGAACTCAGACTACTCAGCACTCCCCTCCACACCCCTGCTGGGTGTGTCCGAAGTGTACGTGATATCATAGAGAGCCCTTAACCGTTACCTCTCCACTCATCCTCCTGGTATTGTGTACCAGGGCTACACATTCCCCCATGGTAAACGACAGCACTCCCGGGCTGTGAAATACAAGAGACATTTTTGTTTATGCATTAAACATCAACATTAAACATTAATTCGTCCCATCCGGGAGGTAAGGATGTCTTGAACGTTGCTAACAACACATTGAATATAGAAAAAAATACGAAATATTAAATAAACATGTTCATAAATAAACGACAATATTCTTGTGAAGGACCCGCACCAAACCTTCAACGTGGGTCCTGGGTGGGCTGCAGGACATCCGAATGCAGACCTCACTCAGTGCCTCACCACACGGGTTTTATGTTCAGAGGTAAGTCTAGGCTTCGTGTGAAACCATTATAAGGCACCTTAGTGCAACTATTTACAAGATAAGTTCTGGGCTGGCACAGTCCTCAGCCTCTGAGTCCATTATAAGACACCATAAGGAAAAGACACATATATATATACTTTTTACAATATTCACATTAGTTTGTTATAATTACTGCTGGTATCGAATGGGTATCTTCCCTTTTGTAATTCGCTCTGATCTACGTGGAGTAGCTTCAGGTATATTAAGTTGTGATCTGTCTGCACTGCGTAACGGCAAACTATAGAACTGCCTCAATCTTTCTATGGATCTGGCAAGCGTACTGATGGCTGGGCGGTGTGAGTCAGCTTCACCAGGGGATCCCATAGTATGGGGCGCTGCTTCAGATGATCCTTCTTGAGATTCCGTAGGTTGAGGTGTTGCTGGAATGGGTAACTCCTGAACTGGCTCAACTGGTACCACGGGCATAACTGGAGGTAGAACTTCCTCTGGTGGCTGATAAAACTGCAATACTGGAATTATTACAGCATCTCCCAGTCTGGGCCAATCCGCAGGAAAATCTCCCAGATCCGTGTGTATGACCTCTTCCTTCCTTTCTTCTTGATTGATGACAGGGTTCTTTTCACAACGCTTTAAGGGTTCTGTACACAATTTCAAATGGTCTCTAGACACAGTGGTTATTGTTCTTCCTCCGTCCTTACTGATGATACAAACTTTTCTGTTGTCATATTTAGAATCTTGTACGACGTAGGGTTCTTGTTCCCACTGGTTATCCAATTTGTGCATTTTCCTTTTTCTTTTTAATACCACTTCTCCAGGCATCAAAGGCTTGGCAGGAGCATTTCTGTTGTAAATATCTTCCTGTTTCTCCCGTGCCTTGTTGAGACTTTCCTCCACATAGATTTGCACTCTTCTGTACTGCTCTTGCCGATTTATGTCCCAGTTTTCAACGGCGTCGTCTGCCTCCGGTTCTACTACTCCAAGTTCTAAATCCATTGGTAGTCTTCCGGGCCTTGCTCTCATAAGATAGGCTGGAGTGCAGTTAGTAGAACTTACAGGTATATGGTTATACAAATCAACCAAATCAGGTAGTAAGTCCGGCCATCGATTTCTGTCTTCCAACGGTATGGATCTCAACAAGTCAAGGACAATATGGTTCATTTTTTCACAAAGACCGTTGGTTTGAGGGTGGTATGGCGTTGTTCTAATTTTCTTGCACCCGTACATGTGACAGAATTCCTTGAATAAATCAGCTTCGAAAGCAGGTCCTTGATCGGTTAATACTTGCTCCGGATACCCATGCGGTCTGCAGAAACTTGCTTGAAAGGTTTTCGCGGCCGTCACTGCGGTCTGATCCTTAACTGGAACAACCACCAAAATCTGGAGTAATGGTCCACCATGGTCAGGGCGTATGAGTATCCAGATCTACTTGGCGACAATTTGACATGGTCCAGGGCCACAATCTCCAAGGGACGAGTCGTCCGGATAGGTTGCAGGGGTGCCTTCTGACTACCGTAGTCCTTTCTTCTGAGACCACAGGGTCCACAGTTCCGACACCACCTCTCAATGGAGCTGCGCATCCCTACCCAGTAGAACCGGCATCTCAACAGGGTCTCCAGCTTTCTCCAGCCAAAGTGTCCTGCTTGATCGTGGTATGCTTCCAACACCATTGGGACGTCTGCCTTGGGGACCACGATTTGCCAGACCATCTCATGGGTTCTGGGGTTGACGTATCTCCTGCACAACTTCTCACGGTATAGGAACAACCTGCTTTTCTCGTTCCACAGGAGCTTGGCTGACATAGGTGCATCCTTTTCCAAAGAGGAGCCTTCCTGTCTTAACAACTCCTTGATGCGGCTGACCACTGGATCACTGTCCTGAGTCTCTTTCCAGCTGTGATGGGGTAAAGGATTTAATGTTGCACCATACTGCTTTCTGTTGACTCGATGCTCGTGGACTACCCCATTTCGATGAAACGCAGGTAGCTCAATTTCTTCCAGGTCGTCCGATTCTTCTTCCGTGTCAGAGTCATGCGGCATTCGAGACAATGCGTCAGCATTAGCATTCTTTCGACCTGCCCGGTACTTGATAGTAAACTGGTAATTGGACAACCGAGCCATCCATCGCTGCTCCATGGCACCCAGCTTGGCGGTTTCCAGGTGCGTTAAGGGTTGTTATCTGTAAACGCAGTGAACCGATCGGAGGCCAGATAGTGCTTAAATCTTTCAGTAATGGCCCAGACCAGCGCCAGAAACTCCAGCTTGAAGCTGCTATAATTTTCCGGATTCCTTTCAGTTGGCCTGAGTTTTCTGCTGGCATATGCAATGACTTTTTCTTGGCCATTCTGCTTCTGACTGAGAACTGCTCCCAACCCTTCATTACTGGCGTCGGTGTACAACAGGAACGGTTGGCTGTAATCAGGATAGGTTAAGATCTCATCACCTGTAAGGATCTCTTTCATCTTTTGGAATGCTTCAGCCTGTTCCTTACCCCAATTAAAGGGAGGGTTTCTGCTCTTTAAGGATTGTCCTACCAGGAGGTCCTGTAAAGGAGCTGCCTTCTTCGTGTAATCTTTCACGAACCTTCTGTAGTAACCCGTTAGTCCCAGGAACTGTCGCACTTCCTTAAGGTTCTTCGGCTCCGGCCACTTCTGGATGGCAGTGACTTTCTCTGGGTCCGGCGCTACTCCTTCCGAACTGACGATGTGCCCCAAGTATTGTACCTTCTGCTTGAGTAGATGGCATTTTGAGGGTTTTAATTTCATCCCGTACCTGGACAGGGACTCGAATACTTCTGCCAGGTGCTTCAGATGGTCCTCATATGTCTTGGAATACACGATGACGTCGTCTAGGTATAGCAGCACGGTTTCAAAATTGAGATGTCCCAGACAATTTTCCATCACTCTCTGAAATGTTCCTGGGGCACTACTGAGCCCAAACGGCATTCTGTCGAACTCACAGAGCCCCATTGGGGTGGTGAAAGCCGTTTTCTCACGATCCTCCTCAGCCACAGCCACTTGCCAGTAACCACTAGTCAGATCAAGGGTAGAAAAGTAGTTAGCCGTTTTCAGAGCAGCTAATGATTCCTCTATGCGTGGTAACGGGTATGCATCCTTGTGTGTTATGCGGTTCACCTGCCTGTAATCCACACACATTCTCATACTACCATCTTTCTTTTTAACCAGAACTAGAGGGGCTGCCCAGGGGCTACAACTATCCCTTATCACCCCAGCTTTCTTCATATCATGCAACATTTCTTTAGCCTTCTGATAATGAGCTGGAGGTATGGGCCTATACCGCTCTTTGATGGGAGGATGACTGCCTGTAGGGATATGATGTTGTACTCCCTTAATTATCCCAAAATCAAGTGGATTCTTGCTAAACACTTGGGCGTACTCTTGCACCACCCGTAATACCCCTTGCTTCTGGTGAGCGGGAGTGGTATCCGTCCCAACATGGAGTTGCTGACACCATTCCGCCACCTGAGTTGCTGGGTCATTGTCCTCCGCTATTTGACAGGAGTCTAAGGACTCAGCCGGGAGAATAGAATTATTATCAACAGCATGTAGTTTAGCAATAGTTGCGTAACGGGGTAAGTTTACCTCATCATCTCCCCAATTGAGAAGCCGTACCGGTACTCTTCCATTCACCACTTCTACTACTCCTCTAGCAGTCATAAGTGTAGGTCTATGTTCTGAATGGTGGGGTTCTACTACAGCTTGGTAATTCTGTCCTCTCAGACCTATGGCTGCCCTGCACCAAATGATCATTTCACTCATTGGGGGTATCACAATAGGATCCGAGTCAGTGACCCGTACATTACCAATTTCGCCGTCTGTAAGCTTCGCTTGCTGCTGACACACCAGGGCCCGGATCTCTCTTTGGATTACTCCTCTCTGCCTTGGTCGGGCAATCTCAGCGAGCTGTTGGAGCAAGAACACAACTTCTCCCAAACAATTACCGATAATGTTAGTACCCAAAATTATATTTAAACCGTTCTCCTCATTTACAGTCTTTACTACCAGAAGCCCCTGGTCTTTCAACTCCTCTCTGCCCACCTTTACATCTACACATTTTGTCCCAAGTACTTCTACAGGAAGACCATTAGAAGCATACACGGTAAAGTCAGAGCTCGGGGGTTTAAGACTGTCCATTGACCAGTACTTAGTATAGAGGGCATCAGGAATTAGGGTCACCTGGGACCCAGTGTCTAACAATGCCGGAACTGCAATACCATCTAAGATGATAGACAGGTAGGGTCGCCCACCCACATACCTGCGGTTCCAGTCTAGGGGGCCTGACGGGTATTCTCCTGGGTGTTGGCCCTCGGACCCAGGTTCTGCCCGTTTAAAGGACACTGTGGAGACAGATGACCTTTCCGGTTGCATCGGTAACAGATGATCTCTCGACGAGGAGGGTGTTGATCAGAGGTCGCTCCTGGGGGTGGCGTTGTCCTCCTCCGGGGGGGCGACGTCTTCTTTCTTCTCCGGTGCATCCACGGGACGTCTTCTGGGCAGTCAGCTAACAAGATCTTCCCTTCTTCCTCTTTCCGCAGTTGCAGGGCACTCATTACAGCAGCCAGATTTTTAGTCAGCTGGCGCACCTCTGAGCGCAGACAATCCAATTCACTAGGAGGGGTCACCTGCGCTTTGGCTTCGGCCACTAACGGGGAAAAGGGGTTTACTGCCGGTTCCAGAGTGACTTCAGCCTGATGATGTTGGGTTGCCACCTCAAGTTTGCCCAGGGGCCGCAGCCCTTTTATTGCCATGTCTTTTAGGGCATCAAAGGTAGCATCCGGATGATCTAAGGACCACCAGTTTACAGTTCTGCGTTCCTCTTGGGATCTCAATCCCTGTATAAATTGTTCTTTCAGCATTTTATTCTCATCAATAGCATTTAAATTATAACCTGCTTAAGAGCTCTCAGGGCTCCTTGTAGTCGGCAAGCGTAGTCCCGGATGCTGTCACCTGGCTGTTGTGAACAGTGATAGAAGGCCATCCGGAGATCCGTTTCTGTGCGGTCTTCAAATATGGCATGCAGCTTAAGGAAGATCGCAGGTACCGACTCCTGATCAACGGTATCCCAAGTCTCCACTTCCCTCTCAGCAGCGCCAGTTAGCTGCCCTATTAGCACAGCAGCTTTTTGTCTCTCAGGCATGGAGTACATTTCTAGGATGCTGCATAACTTCCGCTTGAAGCCTGCTAATGTGCCTGGCTCACCGCTGTACTGGGGAAGCCATTTCGCCCCAGGCATATATGGGAGCGTTAGTGGCATGATGGGACTACCGGACTGGGTGCTGGACCTGCACCCCCATCTGGCGCTACAATACCAGGCGGTGCGGGATTGGGGACTCCGGCTGGGGCCGCACTGTCAGCCGGTTGTTGTGACATCTTAGCGCCCCCTTGGTTAAACGGAGCCTACCGGTTTCAGATGCTGCTACTTCACAGGCACCGCAGTGGGAACAGGACCTTCGTCGCAGGCGCTCTGATGTCAGAGCGTTCACTTCCTGTTGCAGGACCTGCCGATGAGTCAGAGCCAGGGGCGTGTCCAAGACTCTGCGCGCTCTTTCAGGTACGCCCACCTTCTTCTCCAGCGCCTTAGGGCGCGAATCTGGCGGCAAATATGGCGGTATTTGGCGCCAAGCAACAGCAACAGTCTTTTTCGCCAAAACACTCCACAGGCACACAGGGCTCGCAATGCTGCAAGTTTCGTATCCTGTTCGTGACGCCAAATTGTCTCGACCACGCACCACAATTGTGGGTTTCCAGGGCAATGGGGTACTCAGAGCCGAGCCCGTAGAAGTCTATGGGATTGTCACAGGTAGCGGTGGCTCGGTCTGTGGCCCTGGCGGTCAGGCGTATGTTGGGGGGTATATTTACAGAGGATATATATATACAGTTCGTGACGCCACCTGTAGTCTCTGGTAATTTGTACCAGCGCTGCTGTAGATCTCTGAGGGGATGGTGAGGCAGCTAGATGTCAGGTCCCCTACAGGTGGGACTCTTCCCTCAGGTCGATAGTAATGATAGGGTAGTGCAGGAATGCAATCAAATAACACAGTCTCACACATCAGCGTCTTTCCATACCTTTACTTCAAGTTGTTCAGGCAGGTCCCAGGGAGGCTGATGGGGTTGATGGAGGATGAGCTTTGAGGCAACGGCTAAGCAAGTTAGGGGCCTCCTTTACTTTCCAATGATGAAGAGTCCAACCAGCGTAAAGCGTAGTTCCCTCTATAACTCCAGCTATTCCAAAGCTGTGCTGCCCGGTCAGTTTTGTGGTTGGAGCCTTCTTCTGAGAGAGCTGAGTTCCAATTCCTGTCGTGCACTGACTCAAGGTTCTCACTCTCCCTGACCCCAGTTACGTACTGACTCTTCAGGGGCTGCTTTCCGTTACCTAAGGTCCGGTAAGCCTCTGGGTTTCCTACCACCATGCATGAAGCTATGGTGATGCTTCGGTCTCCAGTGACCGGTAACAATGTGCAGGTATTCTATACCTATGGCACTTTTCTGTTCTCTTCCACTATGCCCTTCGATTTTCTCAGACTCTCAACAGATGTCTCAGTCCGTCCTCTAGTGGGGCACAGCTCTGACCAGGCTGAGGTGAACTGGCTCACCTGTACTGGCCTCCACTTTCTGAACTGCACAAAGACTGCACTTCCTAACTCTTTCGAGTCACTGACTGAACTGAACTCAGACTACTCAGCACTCCCCTCCACACCCCTGCTGGGTGTGTCCGAAGTATACGTGATATCATAGAGAGCCCTTAACCGTTACCTCTCCACTCATCCTCCTGGTATTGTGTACCAGGGCTACACATTTATGTATTGTCATGGGTTTTATGCTGTTAAATGTGTTGTGTATGCCATGTGTTTTTAATATGCTGTGTTTGCAATGTATTAATGGTATGTACCTGTATTATAGTTATTAATGGGCTGTCCCTGTATTATACTGCACGTTAGAGCCAGGGATAGCAATAGTTAAAGGTGTGGGCTGGGCCATCAGCAGTAAAGGAAGGAGGAAGCTGCTGCTCCCGGTCAGTAGCCGGGGCATGTTGGCCCTGGGAAGATGTATAACAGAAGCCGGGGCATTGCCAGACCCCAGGAGGGGAAGAAATCTGCAGCCCTGGACCAAGGACGGAAGGACCATGACACGGGCCCCTAGGACTTTGGAAAGGCCCCTCGCTGAAGGGACTGTTCGCGTTCAGATTCCAGCGTTCGGACTACTTGTTTGAATCTCAGCTACCAAGGCTGTTGTGGGTACAGCCGTGGACGGTGTCAGGGAAAGAGCAGGAAGCCAGTGTTGTATCTTCTTTTCCTCATCCCAGTTTTATTAAAAATTCATTTTCCCTGTTGGACCACAAGTGTAAGCCTGGACTTAATTACCTCGACTACTGTGGCTGGGGAAAGAAATGGTAACTCGTGGGAGAAGCTGTGTCCATCTGTGTTTCATGTGCAAGGGGCCGGGGTGTCTGCGAACTGTGTTTTGTGGGTGAACTCGGTCAGGACTACCACACCGGTCGCCCTTGTTACATGTTCATGCCAAATGCTCTGATACATGGTTTTCTTGCATTCGTTCTGCAAGAAATAACAAGTGTGGACCCTAAGAATATGTTTTATTATGGCCGTCCGCTATGTAAGTCCCATTAGCAAAAGTCCTCGCTCACTCATGCATGATTAGCTATCATTAACTTGGAATCAGGACAGAAATTTTTCATTTACGGCAAATTGACTTATGGGCTTTTTTGTATCAATAGGGAGAAGGAAGTTCAGAATTTTTACCAATACTTTCCCATTATCCACATCCCTTCCCATCTCCTGGATGATATTATAAAACTACAGTATGTCATTTTAGCTGTGCTTTGTAGCAACTTACAAAATGACCCGTCCTAATCACATAGTAACTCGAGATAAAAAGTCATTAAAGGTAGGATACCATTGTCAGAGCGGACCACCTATTTATCTGCTCAAATTCTATACTACCAACCAGTATACGAAAACTAAATGTGTGTTTTAAAAAAACAATCACCGAGGAGTTCTTGTTAGTTTTCAGGTAAAAGAGACTATTTTATTTTTTTTCTCATAGGTCTAAAAACCGACAGGCAGATAGTTGCTAACTACCTGCCTGTTCTGCCGGGACTCAGCTCAGAATGGTCACGAACTGCTCCAGCTGGCGATTCTACGGCTTCATTTGACCTCACGTCAACAGAGCAGCTCCTCCTCTTCCGCTCTGCTTTGTCAATGAGACATGGACTGCTCATGTCATGCTGATTGACAACTGGCTCCCCACAGTTAGGCAGCGGGGAGCCAGCTGTTTTTCAGCATGGCATCACAATAGTGGAGTTCCCTTGAAGGAAAAAAGAGAAAAAATAGCACTTTCTGAGCATAATATAATTAAAAATGTTAACACCAAAGATGGAGAATTTTTTAACCCTGATAAAGTTGTGCACATGAGGGCACAACTCCAAGAGCACATAAGCTAGATCCAAAAGATGCAGCCGACTTTGTATGCTGATGGGAAATCCTCCAGGGCGGTCCCGGTAGTGCGTAATTAGGATGGTATATCAACCCTAATCAGCATGACATTGGCAGTCGCGACTCGTTAACAGAATAGAATAGAAGCATCTGCACTGTTGATGTGACATCAATAGAGACTGCAAAATCGTCGGAGGAGCGGTCTGTTATCGCTCTGAGCCAGCAGAGATCGGCACCGTGCAGAACAGTCAGGTAGTTAGCGACTACCAGCCTTTTAGTTCATAGTTCCAGATAACCCCTCTAACTATATGTACTGTGCAGATGATGTGGTATGTCGAGCAGAGCGGAAGAGAATCAGCTGCACTGTGATATGACATCAATGGAAACCTCCAAATTGTCGGCAGGAGTGGTCTGTGACCTCTCTGAGCCGGAAGACATTGGCACTGGGCAGAACAGTCAGATAGTTAGCAACTGCCTGCTGTAGGTTCTTACCATATGAAAAAGGAGAACAGCATCAAATCCGGGTGAAGCGATAAAGGTTCTTTATTTGCCAGATGCAACGTTTCAACCAATACAGGTCTTTTTCAAGCATCTAGGTTCTTAGGCCTATAGCAAAAAAAAATATTCCCGAATAACACCTTTAACTATTTGTACTTCAGACTGTAGTTGTTTGCTGATATTAATCATTGCCTACTATCATTGTGTATAGAATGTGCACTTGCAATGCTTAGGGCCCCGTCACACATAGCGACACACCAGCGATCCTGACAACGATATGCACTTGTCAGGATCGCTGGTGTGTCGCTACATGATTGCTGGTGAGCTGCCAAACAGGCAGCTCAGGCAGCGATCAGGACAGCGACACTGGGGGTAATGTCGCTTAGTTACCTGCAGTGTACGTTGGATACCAGCCCACTGGTGCAGGGAGCTGGTAACCAAGGTACACATTGGGTTTCCAGCGCTGCGTGGCACCTGGAAACCCGATGTGTACCTTGGTTACCAGCTGATCGCTGGTCTCCCGCCTGTCACACGCAGCGATGCGTGCTGACCAGCAGGAGACTAACGATCAAAAAAATGTCCAGGACATTCAGCGACGATCAGTGATACCCAGCAGGGGGGCTGATCGTCGCTGAATGTCACACACAGAGATATCGCTGGGGCGATCGCTGTTGTTGCGTCACAAAACTAGTGACTCAGCAGCGATCTCGCTAGCGAGATCGCTGTGTGAGACGGGGCTTAAGGGATAGCAGCGACACTTCAAAGACTCAATGTACACACTGCAAGTACATATTCTATGTACAATGACAGCAGCTACTGATGAATATCAGCAAGTAATTACAGTCAGTAATACAGATAGGTAACCAGAAAATTACTAAGGCTGGTGAACTCCAGAGTAAATGTTTTTAAAAAACATGTTCTGTTTTAATACTGGTTAATAGAATAAGCTTTAGTAATAGCACATGAAAAGCATTTTTGGATTCTCAATTTATTGTTTGTCTCACGTTATATGCACTTGTTTGTTGTCACCCAATTATAACACGTACTTTATTCAAGAGTTGCCATCGTGCTCTTTATTTCAGCCATATTTATACAGCTGTGGGTGCAGGTACGTAGACAATAGGAGCATCATAATTAAATATCCCATTGATGAGCGGATCAACAATTATTCTTGATACATTTCAATATTCCTTTGTAACCTATTTCCAAAGCTTCCCAGTGTCCACAATAGAGTATATCCATCCTACAACATGGGGACGTATAGTGCTGCACGCACTGACAGAGCGGTATAGAAATAAGAAATAGAGCACAATTACACTACAAAGGCAGATGCAGATGTGATGGCTCTTCTGCAGGAGATGCTGATGCTGTAAACCTGGGACTTACTATGGAAAAGTGTGAATATATTTGGAGAGAATGCACTTTCTCATCTCTGTGTGCGCTGTCTGTCCTGCCCCAGTAGGGATATTCCACATCTCCGTAGGGGAAAAATTAGAGGAAACCGGTAGTAAGAATCTGTATTGAAATGTAAATGTCTTCAAATTATTAATCACTGGAGAGCCGGCGTAGCTGCGCTTTATCCTAGTAAATCAGGCAGGGTAATTTCAAAGAAAACAATAAACCCATATCCAGGGAGCAGCTAAATAGAGCGCTGCAGAGCATCCATATTCAAATCATATTTCAGCTATACGCCGGCCTTCAGAAAGAAAGCAGGATCTGCTCGAGAACAGAAAGAGGCTCCCAGTGGGCACAGTGGGAGGATCACCCGAACCCACACCCCACATGGCATTGCTATTAATGAGGATATCTCCGCTAGCATTTTTCTGACGGTGCGGATGTTTATTACGAGGCTTTTTTTTTTAAATTTGTTTTATTGTTTCCTCTGAATCCGAAAGTGATGGGTAAAGTAAGATCAAATTTGTGTCGACTTATTCTCGAGGGATTAGGGTTTTTACACCGGCTGCGCTGCTTTTTTTTGGGTCTTGTAAAAAAAAAATTCCTGATAGAATAGATGTCAACTGATGCATTTTATCATCATTTTCAATCCTTTAGAAATTAATGGATAGAAGGATCCCTTTCTTTACTTTTATGGCAAAATACATGTCAAAACAAAGTAAGGAAAATTCTAGTGTAAAATCGGCTTTATTACTATAGTAATGCTCCAGAATGCTGAATAGTGTGTATAAATATCTCCCCATCTAGCAGCATTGCGGTATGTGAAAATTCAGTGGCCTGCTACCTGTAGCTCTCCAGAAACTGTATTTATTACAGAACTACTGTACATGCTGGGGGTTGTACTCTCAAAGCAATTGAAGAGGCAAAGGTTGCAAACCACTCTATTAATGTATTTATGTATTCATATTTAAAATGCCCTAAGGTAAAAGGGTTTTAAGGGAAAACACATTGATAGTCATTCAAATTAGCAGGAATTTAGAAAAAACAGGTATGTGGATGCAGCAGCACCGAGCATGCAGGATCAGTGGTATAGTAAGCACATTTTGTGGTTTAATAACTATTTACAATTAGCGTAGCTGTTAACAGATACGCGGATGCAACAGCGCAGACAATGAAGAGACAGTGGTACTGAAAAAACAACTACGGTATTTATTTAGCTAACACGGTAAATATATAGGCACAGTGTCAGGGATAAAAGTGAACAATGACAGTGCAGTAAACACAGTAACACAGAACACAGTAATACAATTAAAAGGGATGTGTACACAGCAATATACTGTATATGTGCACACTGTTCTTTATGTTTACAATTAAAGGACTGTTATGGCAACTCTTGTCTAGTTCTAAAGCCTCAACCTAATGGGCATCACTCTCACTACTGGGCCCATCACCACTGGTTTTCCTCTAGGCGGCTCAAATCGTCACACAGGCCCTAACGGTGGTCGTCAGTATTACCCTCCAGGGCCACAAGTCCCAGATAGGTGAGCTACTTGGTAGACGGTACGTTCGTCACACTGGCCACCTTTGATCACTGAAGCATGGGTCCGGTCCCTACTCTGTACCATACGTCTTCACTGAAAGTAATAGTACACACAAATGTCCTTTCTCTGTGGTCGGGTCTCCCTCTCAGACCTGGCTCGGCTCACTCAGCTCGGATCAACCGGATCTGGTCTCTCATGTCTGACCTTGGCTCGGCCCAGTCGTCTCGGATCTGGTCTCTTGTCTCTTCACTTGCATCTGACTGCTCAGTTAGGGTCTTCACTCGCATCTGATCTCTCATAATCATGGCTATAAGCCAGCTAGCTTGCTGTTGCGCAAATCCATCCTGCTACAGGTTCAGGTGCCCACGTCTCCCCTTCAATGCCATTTTATGCCTTTTATAATTACTAACTGCACCACAGCTATCACCTGACCTGGTGTCTTCTCCAGTCTCTTCCCTGAGTGAACATGCACTTCACTCTTGGGTTCATTCTACTGTAATTCTTTTTGGTTTCACTTTCTCTACTGACCAGCAGATGGCGGTGTTCCCTTGCATCTACTCTGTTATACATTATCTGTGTGCATCTTCTCTCTTGTCTATCTCCTTACATTGCCAGAGATATAAAGTCTGTTAAATGACAATTCAAAAATTACAAAATGATATCCTGTTATACAATGCTTCAACTTATTGTTTTGATATACCGAAATACTAACTTGTACAATACAATTTAAACTACAACGTTAGCTAAATAATGCAACAAACTATATTTATGAAAGATGTACTGGTCTATAATTCATCAAAGTCAGCATCATCACTATAACGGACTGTCATTAGCAGTCATCTCAATTTGCCCAAACGAGAGTCAGCTCTGTTTCCCGGTTGGGCAGCAAATCTTGCATTGTAGTCTGCAGGCAACTCCTTGTACCAATGAGCTATACCGACTGCTTCCGTCTCCTACAGTCCAGCTCAAGTCCCTACTTAACCATTATGTAGGCCTACTGGCCTCCAACTCACTCGGTCGTCTGTCCCTTTAAGTAGGCCTTTTGGCCTTTCAGCTCACCTGATTGACCATCCCTTTAGGTAAGTGTGTTGGCATTTCAGCTCACCCAGTCAATCATCCCTTTAGTTACACCTCCTGGCCCTAGCTACGGACCTCGTCCCGCTGCTCTCCTCAGGGATCCCTTATTTCCATTAATTAGACCTCTTGGCATTGGGATAAGGACCTCATCTCTCCCTTTGGATAAGGAACACGTCCCGCTGCTCTCCTGAGTGATTTTCTCGTCTTCTAAGACTCAGCTGCAAGCCAGTTCAACTGACTCTGCACATCCGACCTGATACAAGTATGGGTGATAACTCATCCCTGCCTTGGCCTCAGAGGTTTATATATTTTTTTAGCTGGATCACTTTAGATCACATGTCCCGGTCCGTCTGGTCTCTCTCTTCCCCTGGCAATCAATTCTTTTAGTTCCTACATGGTTCGATTAGTTCCTACCACTTGTATCTATGGCCAGTAGATGGTGACATTCGTCCACACAAGTTTCACTGTGCAGTCCTGATGTGAGTCACTGATTTACATTTTTAACCCCAGTACTCCACACCTATCAAAAGAATAAGACTATAGCCTGTTATGTTACGGTAGCTGAGGAGTGCAGGTAAAAAAGGAAATACACCAGAGCAGTTGGAATCTATGAGATTGCAGTACCCTGACTAACACCGCAACTAGAGGCAGCCGTGGAGCGTTCCTACGATGGTCCTAGACGCCTCGTCACAGCCTGAGAAACTAACTACACCTAAAGATAGAAATAGGAAAGCTATCTGCCCCGGAGCAGAACCCCAAAGATAATAGAAAGCCCCCAAACATGTAATGGCGGTTAGACAAGAGGAAATACTGACACAGAAAGAAAATAGTATGAGCAAACGCTGGGGCCCAAACTAACTAAATAGAAAAGGATAGGAAGGGTACTTACTGCAATCCCAGAAAACCCTGAAAAGCGCCAACTCTACTAATTTCAAAATCACCTGAGATCACACGACCTCTACCACCTAAATTAGTTCTCTGGTGTAACAAAAACAGCAGCCACTGAAAAAACTGCAAAAAGCAAAAGTACAAAACACAGTGGCTGGACTAAACTGAGAGGGCAAAAGCCCCCGAAGGGGACCCAGAAGGCCCCCACAGAAGTGCAGGACAAAATGCAAAAATATAGCAAAAACACAAAATAAGAAATTGTCTTATCTGATAGCAGGAGATGCAGACACGACACAGCAGGCTACAAGGGAAACTGGAAAGAAGGATTCAGACCAGAACAATTGATCACCGGCAACCCTGATGGGAAAATGATTCCCTTAAATAAGACCAATCAGTAACACCTGATTCCCAATCCTCACTAGTACCGCTTGTAACCACCAGAGGGAGCCTCTGCTCAGAACTCATCTCAAACCCATTCACAACAGTACCCCCCCCTTGAGGAGGGGTCACCGAACCCTCATTTGAGCAACCAGGTCGGTCAGGATGAGTTCTATGATACGCACGGATAAGTCTCCTAGCATGGATGTCCGAAGCAAACACCCAAGAATTATCTTCCTGACCATAACCTCTCCATTTAACCAAATACTGGAGTCTTCGTCTAGAAAAACGAGAATCCAATATTTTCTCAACCACATACTCCAGATTGCCCTCAACCAAAACAGGGTCAGGAGGCACAGCAGCAGGAACCACTGGCTCAACAAACCTCTTCAACAAGGACTTGTGGAACACGTTATGGATCTTAAATGTCCCTGGAAGAAGCAAACGAAAAGAAACAGGATTAATAATCTCCATGATCTTATAAGGTCCAATGAACCTAGGCTTAAATTTAGGAGATGCTACTCTCATAGGAATATTCTTTGAGGACAACCAGACCAAGTCCCCCACTTTAAACCGAGGACCATCAGTCCTATGCCGGTTAGCAAACCGCTGGGCCTTCTCCTGAGAGAGGGACAACCTCTCCACTACCTGGTCCCAAATCTGCTGCATACGCTCAACAACAGAGTCAACACCTGGACAGACAGAAGCCTCCGTCTGTCCTGAAGAAAATCGAGGGTGAAACCCAGAATTACAGAAAAACGGAGACATCAAAGTGGCAGAGCTAGCCCTATTATTAAGAGCAAACTCAGCCAAAGGCAAAAAAGAGACCCAGTCATCCTGATCAGCAGACACAAAGCATCTTAGATAAGTCTCCAATGTCTGGTTTGTTCTCTCAGTTTGACCATTGGTCTGAGGATGAAATGCCGAGGAGAAAGACAATTGAACACCCAGTTTAGAACAAAAAGTCCTCCAAAATCTGGAAACAAACTGGACTCCTCTGTCAGACACAATGTTCTCAGGAATGCCGTGTAAACGAACCACGTGCTGAAGGAACAACGGCACCAATTCAGAGGAGGAAGGCAACTTAGGTAATGGCACAAGATGTATCATTTTGGAAAACCTATCACAAATTACCCAGATGGTGGTCATTCTCTGAGAAACAGGAAGATCGGAAATGAAATCCATAGAGATATGGGTCCATGGTCTATTGGGCACAGGCAATGGCATCAACAAACCACTAGGGCGAGAGCAAGGCTTGGAGCGAGAGCAAGTCCCGCAGGACTGCACAAATTCCCTGACATCGCGAGACAAGGTAGGCCACCAAAAGGACCGACTAACCAAGTCTCTGGTACCAAAAATTCCGGGATGCCCAGCCAATGCGGAACAATGAATCTCAGACATCACACTCTTTTTCCATTGGTCCGGGACAAACAATTTTCCAACAGGGCAGCGCTCGGGCCTATCCTCCTGACACCCCTCCAGAGCAAGTCTCAAATTAGGCGAGATGGCGGAAAGAACTACACCCTCCTTCAAAATAACAGAGGGATCAGATAGCTCAGGAGAGTCCGCAAGGAAACTCCTCGAGAGGGCATCCACCTTAACATTCTTAGTGCCAGGAAGAAAGGAAACCACAAAATTAAAACGTGTGAAAAACAAGGCCCACCTGGCCTGTCTAGGATTGAGTCGCTTGGCAGATTCCAGATAGACCAGATTCTTATGGTCCGTAAGGACCACCACCTGATGTTTGGCTCCCTCCAGCCAATGTCTCCACTCTTCAAAAGCCCACTTCATGGCCAATAACTCCCGATTACCCACGTCATAATTACGTTCAGTAGGAGAAAATTTTCGAGAGAAAAAGGCACAAGGGTTACTTTTAGAGGTCTCTGGATCTTTTTGGGACAAAACGGCACCTGCCCCAATTTCAGAGGCATCAACCTCCACCTGAAATGGCAGAGAAACATCAGGCTGCCGTAGAACAGGAGCAGAAGTGAATCTCTGCTTAAGTTCCTGAAACGCAGAGACTGCCTCAGGAGGCCAATTCACCACATCAGAACCCTTTCTGGTCAAATCAGTTAATGGTTTAACAATAACAGAGAAATTACCAATAAATTTACGATAAAAATTGGCAAAACCCAAAAATCTCTGAAGAGCCTTTAATGAAGTAGGTTGGACCCAATCACAGATGGCCTGAACCTTGACCGGGTCCATTTCAATAACAGATGGGGACAAAATGAATCCCAGAAATGAGATCTTCTGTACGCCAAAAAGACACTTTGATCCCTTCACATACAGAGCATTCTCTCTCAAAATCTGGAATACAGTTCGAACATGTTTCACATGAGAGTCCCAGTCATTAGAAAAAATCAAGATATCATCCAAATAAACAATCAGAAACTTGTCCACAAAATCCCTGAAAATATCATTCATGAAGGACTGGAAGACGGAAGGAGCATTAGTGAGCCCAAAGGGCATCACAAGGTACTCAAAATGCCCTTCAGGGGTGTTAAATGCCGTCTTCCATTCATCCCCGTGCTTAATGCGAATAAGGTTATACGCCCCTCTGAGGTCAAGCTTGGTAAACCAAGTAGCGTTTTTCACCCTGGAAAACAGGTCAGAAATCAAGGGTAACGGGTATTGATATTTCACAGTAATATTGTTCAAGAGACGATAATCAATACACGGCCTTAATGAACCATCTTTTTTGGCCACAAAGAAAAAACCGGCACCTAAGGGTGAAGAGGATGGTCTGATATGACCCTTCTCCAATGATTCCTTGATATAAGACCGCATAGCGTCATGTTCAGGTACAGACAAGTTAAAAAGGCGACCCTTAGGGAATTTACTACCTGGCACTAATTCAATAGCGCAGTCATAACTCCTATGGGGAGGTAAGGATGCAGATTTACTTTCGCTAAACACATCAGAAAAATCAAACAAAAAGTCAGGAACATCCTCAGCCTGGGGGGAGGCAGAAAAAACAGGAGTGTTGGTATTAACACATTGGCAGCCCCAACTGGTTACAGACACAGATTTCCAATCCAAAACAGGATTATGAGACTGTAACCAAGGGAAACCCAGCACGATAATGTCATGCAGATTATATAGAACCAAAAATTTGCAGCACTCCTGGTGATCAGGTTCAACCCTCATTATCACCTGAGTAGAAAACTGGGGTTTATTCTCAGCCAAAGGGGTAGAATCGATCCCCAGTAGGGGAATAGACTTCTGTAGGGGTATCAAGGGAAATCCACAACGTTTAGCAAAATCATAATCCATCAGGTTAATAGCTGCTCCAGAATCAACGAAAGCCTGAGCAGAAAATGAGGACAGAGAGCATATCAGAGTGACAGTTAATAAAAACTTAGTCTGAACACTACCCAAGACAACTGAGCGTGCAAAACGTCTTCCCCGCTTAGGGCAGACTGAAATAGCATGAGAGGCATCACCACAGTAGAAACATAACCCATTGCGCTTTCGAAACTCATGACGCTGTGCCCCAGACACCGCTCCATCACACTGCATGGGCTCAGCAGCTGGCTCACAAGGCAACACCACTCCAAGCATACTTCTCCACTCACGCAAACGTCTGTCAATTTGAATCGCTAATGACATAGAATCATTGAGACCAGAGGGGACAGGGAATCCCACCATAACATCCTTTACATTATCCGACAGACCCTTCCGGAAAAGGGCCGCCAAAGCGTCGTCATTCCATTTGGTCAGGACTGCCCACCTACGGAATCTCTGACAGTATAACTCAGTGTCATCAAGCCCCTGATTTAATGCCAACAAGGCTTTTTCAGCTTGATCAGTGACATTAGGCTCATCGTACAATAACCCCAAAGCCTGAAAAAATGCATCAACATCACTCAAAACAGGATCCCCAGGTATCAGGGAAAAAGCCCAATCCTGAGGATCGCCGCGCAGGAGAGAGATGATAATTTGAACCTGCTGCGCTGCGTTTCCTGAGGACTTAGATTTTAAGGCAAAAAACAATTTACAATTATTTTTGAAATTCTGAAACTTAGCTCGATCCCCTGAAAACAAATCTGGCATGGGGATCCTAGGTTCCACAACAGGCAACCTAGCAAGATATGCAGCAATACTCCGAACCTCAGTGGCAAGCTGATCCACACGGCCAGACAACTGTGCAAACTCCATTGGGAGAAAAGATCCTCCCCAGCACCCAGAGATACAGAGGGAAAAAAAAAAAATGCAACAAACAGAAAAATATCTCTGACAACTTTTCTTCCTTCAAAATATTTTTTCCCTTCTGTGAGTACCATACAATTTTTAGGGCCGGTGATACTGATATGTTACGGTAGCTGAGGAGTGCAGGTAAAAAAGGAAATACACCAGAGCAGTTGGAATCTATGAGATTGCAGTACCCTGACTAACACCGCAACTAGAGGCAGCCGTGGAGCGTTCCTACGATGGTCCTAGACGCCTCGTCACAGCCTGAGAAACTAACTACACCTAAAGATAGAAATAGGAAAGCTATCTGCCCCGGAGCAGAACCCCAAAGATAATAGAAAGCCCCCAAACATGTAATGGCGGTTAGACAAGAGGAAATACTGACACAGAAAGAAAATAGTATGAGCAAACGCTGGGGCCCAAACTAACTAAATAGAAAAGGATAGGAAGGGTACTTACTGCAATCCCAGAAAACCCTGAAAAGCGCCAACTCTACTAATTTCAAAATCACCTGAGATCACACGACCTCTACCACCTAAATTAGTTCTCTGGTGTAACAAAAACAGCAGCCACTGAAAAAACTGCAAAAAGCAAAAGTACAAAACACAGTGGCTGGACTAAACTGAGAGGGCAAAAGCCCCCGAAGGGGACCCAGAAGGCCCCCACAGAAGTGCAGGACAAAATGCAAAAATATAGCAAAAACACAAAATAAGAAATTGTCTTATCTGATAGCAGGAGATGCAGACACGACACAGCAGGCTACAAGGGAAACTGGAAAGAAGGATTCAGACCAGAACAATTGATCACCGGCAACCCTGATGGGAAAATGATTCCCTTAAATAAGACCAATCAGTAACACCTGATTCCCAATCCTCACTAGTACCGCTTGTAACCACCAGAGGGAGCCTCTGCTCAGAACTCATCTCAAACCCATTCACAACAATAGCCTCTTTGGTGATTATACAGGTATAATGTCAGTAACCGATTCTGTGCTTGGTTCTGCACCTCTTCATAGACCCCTGTTGCCCCTTCGTTCCTTTATTCATTATATACGCCTAGCCTGAAAATCATCTTAAAGGGATTGTTCATTTTCAAATAAATTTCTCTCTTGACTGCAGTTTGCTATAAAAAAATCCAAACTGTTCTGTACCCATCTTCCCTTGGGTCTACCGTGGAGTTTACACCACTATTCCCAGTGTCCGGCATTGGCTTGTTGGTATATGCAACAGATTAGGACTTATTATAAGTAAAAGGAGTACTTTATGCTGACCTGACAGTAGATGGCAATGTTGTGTAATGTTTCCTTCTGTTTAATGTATTGTATAAGAAATAGTCTCACTTGTAGTTTCACTTTCGTTTTGTTTCTGTTTTTCCTGATGCAATGCTAAAATGACTGTGCATTCTTCCTTTTACCTCATGTTGTAAGAAGTAAAAGCTTGTTATCCCATGCAGCCTGCTCTGTGAAGTTTTCTACTGCAAAGGTGTGGATTCAGAAGCTGTGCAACATGGCTGTGGCGCTGACTTCACATTGACAGTGAGGAATCCAATCAGTAGTCTCAGACAGAACAGTAGCGCCCCATTCAGAGCCGCTAAGCTAACTGGCTGCCACGCTGTTGCAGTAGCCAATGCCAGACACCGCGGACAGCGTAGGAAACTCGCCGGTAGACCTGGGGAAGTTGAGCACAGCGCAGTTTGTTTCTTCACAGCAAATTGAAGCCAGGGGAGAAATTTAATTGAAAGGGAGGGCCCACAAGAAAAGACTGTTTTTCATCTGTGCGATTGTTCTTTTTATATCCATTTATGTTCTTTGTATTCATTTTTTACCGCCAAAGGGTTTCATGCATGCAAAAAAAAATGTAAAAGAATTTAAAAGAAGCCAAGAGATGTTTTCCTATTGTCTACCAGCAACCAGTCCATAAAAAAGGACAGCGCACATTTCACAAACACGTGGGATCACACATGCAGTTTTTGCTGCAATTTTTGAGCCAAACACAGCACTAAATATATAAAAGAGAACAATGTGCAGTCTTTCATTTTCTTTATTTGTGCGCTCTCTCCTGGCTTTCTCTAAAGAAGGACATCAAAAACTGCCATAGCCTAAACAGTCATACACAAGCTCTGTGCGTCAAAATTCACATTTAGTGGCCATTTCTGACTCCAAACCCATTTACTCTTAGAGACTGTTGTCATAGATCAACCTACAATACTATATAAAATATGTGCTTAGAGTTACAGCAAAGTAGATGGGATTTATAGAAATCTCACGCCCACTGTGCTGCTTTTTTACTCAATGTAAACTGCCCTGCGGTGCGTGTTTCAAATCCACGACATGTCAATTTCTCTTGCGGGAATGCTGAGTTTTATGTGCGGATTTTCCCCATAGACTTGTATTAGATGCGTAAAATCTGCAGGTAAAAAAAACGCACGTGCGGATATAGTTCGTTTCTGCAGGGAAACACATCAGAACCGCATGTAATCCGCACCTAAGTATTTCAATAAGGTTTTGTCAAAGGCAAATACCAGAAAGTATCAAAAACAAATCAGCTTTATTTAAAGCATGACACACCAATAAAAAACAAAAAAACAATAAAAATACATGTTAAAAAAAATGCAATTACAAACTGCAAGTAAACTGAATTTAAATAATAGGTACAGAAATTCTGCAGCATAAAAACTAGCCAAAAAAGCTCATTGTGGGAACGTAGCCAAAGACAGTTTTCCATTTCAAATTGCAATACAATATATGAATGGAGGTTTAAAAAGGTTAATATAACTGCATTATATCTAGGTGATTAGGTGACATTACTTATTTTGCATCACAAAGACAGGTTACATACATGACTGCACTAGGAAATACTGCATGCGCAGCAAAGATGTGTACCAGTCCAAGAAGTATATATAAAAATGTAAACTTTATTACTTGACATTTTTTAGAAAAGAGTTTAACACACAAATATACAAGTGAACAGATATCCAGGAGACATGTATAATATACTAGGACCCAATGGGAGTTTGTAAAAAAGGCGCCCTGCTCATCTGAAAACACCTCCCCATGTAGCCAAAAATCAATGATGTCAATATATGTGTGACTGCCGCAAATTGATCATATATACAAGTGTGCATAAATGCCCGTTGTCAAAGGTGCTAGCGATAAGTATTCACAATCACCACCAAATAGAATCCACTGCAGCCATGACAATAGGATAACAAAGTATGCAAGTGAGTCACAGTTATATTACCTTATCTTAATAACAGCAAGCGGCACACAGGCGAAAAGAGGGGGAATGGTGCCCAGATGAGCAGTACACCCTCCCCAACGCGCGTTTCGGCCTCAGCCTTCGTCAGGGGGCACACTGCAAATCCTCATTGTTCGTTCTTATATACAAATAATTCTACAAATCCACCAATAGCTAGATGTTAGTGATCAGATCATACATATGCATAAGGTGCCGCCCCAGGAAATGACACACTGTGTAACCTAGGTAACTTAGGATTATATGATACCGCTACATAGAATACTAGTTAGCACAGTGCCCATATATATGCACATTATGGCATCAATCCATGTCGAAACAACAATTCTAAACAAATACAATTTTGGTTGCACAGAAGTGGTTAGCATGGTAACCATTACGCTGTTTGTATGGCAGCGCCGGCCCCTTAGTGACGCCTGCCAACCGGAAATGACGGGGACGCGTCCATAGAGACAGGCCCCGCCCCCCCGGCCAGCGTCACAGGACCCTAGGGGATCATGTGTTGACGCTGACAGGCTGGGGCGGCTCCTGCCGCGCCGGACACGCCCGCGTTCACCGAGACAGGCATCCTAACAGAGTGCCTCATTAATAATCCCGATTGAAAGACAGAATACATAATAAGATAATGGATACAACGGTGAGTATGCACAACGGACAAAACATGCATCTTTGTGCTTGCATCCGGATCTTCATATAACATTTCATGTTCCACATTAGTGTCATAATAGAGGCTTTCAATCATATGATGACCACATTATTTCTGATATGGTGGATAGTATTCACGAAAACTATTAAAAATAAAACAAACACAAACAGATTAAAATAAATGCTAAAAAAACAATACAAAACTACCCATTGATGATGTCTAAAGCAATTATTAAGCACACAGCATGGTTATTTAAGAAAAGGGACAAAACTGAGGTTTTCACTGAGGCCAGATGGATGGAGTGTATTTAACCTCCAAATCCATCTGGCCTCCATTTGTGCTAGTCTTTTAGAGAACTTTTCCCCTCTGATATTAGATGGAATAATATCAATACCCTTTATTCTGAGTAACTTGGATTCACTATTGTGGTGTAACTTAAAGTGGCGTGGTATCGTTTTCAACAATGTCAAATCATCTTGTTCCACCGCCGCTATAATTCCTAAGACATGTTCTCTGATCCGTTTTTTTAAAGGTCGTGTAGTGAGCCCCACGTAAATTTTAACACATGGACATGTCGCGTAATATATTACATTTTTACTCGTGCATGTAATAAATTTATTGATTTTATATTCTTTTGTGCCATCAAAGTTATAGAAAGTATCACCTCTCTCCACATTATCACATGCGACACAATGGCCACAAGGGGCAGAGCCACCTCTTGAAGATAACACTTGTAAAAAATGATTTGGAGGGGAGGCGACATAGTGGCTACGAACTAACATGTCGCGTAAATTACGTGAACGTCTTGCAGTGATGGAGGCTTTCTCAGGTAAGTATTTTGAAATAATTGGATCAGCCCTCAAAATGGGCCATGATTTATCCAGGACACGTCTGAGGGCATCAAATTGAGAGTGATAGTTAGTGATGTACCTCACTATATCACTTCCAGTTTGTCGCCTTGATTTATATAATAATTCGTTTCTGGGCGAATGTTTAGCCCTGTTGAAGACTTTTTTAATACTCCTCCCACTATAACCTCTTTCCCTCAAACGAATTTTTAAATCTTCAGCTTGTTTAAGGAATTCATGTTCCTCTGAGCATAACCTTCTTAGTCTCAAAAATTGTCCCGTAGGAACTGCATTAACTATATGGTTGGGATGTGAAGATGATGCGTGCAATAACGCATTGGTAGATGTGGCTTTACGAAAAATGCATGACTGCACACGTTACATGTCCGCCTCTGTACACCTGATGTTATACACATGTGAGGTTGGAAATGCGTCCCACTGACAGCGCGGGCCGAGGAAGAAGCCAAGTAACTCAGAGCACACACTGCAAACACCGTATAAAAACTGATTTCTACAACATATAGAATAGCGCAGTATACAGTGCAGTGTGGCCACATAGTCATTATCTTGGCCTATATTTTTCTGTATTCAGTCACGGTTCCGAGTATGAGTTTTTCTCCAGTTACTTTTTGACGATATCTGCCAGTAGATAGGAGACAAGTAATACCGTCACAATGAGATGTAAGCCAATAGTATTCACTAAAATGGGGGTTAAAACATGTCCTTACCAAATGATAACAAAGGTTGACTATTTGGTAAACGGGCAAAATAAATTCCTCAATATAATAAAGTTATTGAAGTATCTCCTTAAAGTGGTTGTCCACTACTTTTACCCTGAGGGCCAATCCTTGGGTAGGTCATCAATGTCTGATCGGGCAGGGTCCAATACCCTGCAGCCATGTCTATCAGCTGTTATCGATGCCGGCCTGGAAGTACTCACTTACAGAGCTGGCCGTCTTCTGATAGTGGCTGAGGTTTGTCCTGCACATCTGCTTCCTATTCAAATCAATAGGAGGTGGATGTGCCGTACTCTGCGGAGGCCACTATTAGAAGACAGCCAGCTCTGCAAGTGATTACTTCCATCAGTCGGCCACCAATGACACCAATAACAGCTGATCAGCTAATCGGCGGGGGTGCTGGATGTCAGAGCTCAGCTGATCAGACATTGATGACCTACCCAAGGATAGGCCATCAGGGTAAAAGTAGTGGACAACCTCTTTAAAGCCAAGTGTTCCAGCATATCCAGTCATGGCCGCAGATTATTTTCTAATTCAATTCCAAAGCAAAAAGAAATGGGAGTATGTAAAACAACACTGGTTTTATGTAATCTTTATATATTCATATTTTCATTTCTAATAAACTTAAATTCTTGTGATAATTTTAACCACTCTCTGACATTAGACGTACTATCCCGTCCATAAAACCCGTGCCATTCTGCCCATGGACGGGATAGTACGTCACAGGCGATCAGCTGCGCTCCTGAGGGGAGCGCAGCTAATCGCCGCCGGGTGTCAGCTGATTATCACAGCTGACACCCGTGACTGTGTGTCAGGAGCGGTCACGGACCGCTCCCGGCACATTAATCCCTAGCACACTGCGATCAAACATGATCGCGGTGTACTGGGGGCACAGGGGAGGATCGCGCAGGGTGGGGGCTCCCTGCGCGCCCCCCTGAGACCCTCAGACCAGCGCGATGTGATCGCGCTGTTCTGAGGGCTTCCTCCCTCCCAGGACCCGGATCCAAGATGGCGCCGGGGTCCTGGAGGGAGGCGGCTTCCTCAGTGCCTGCTGAGAGCAGGCACTGAGAAGCCTGCTGCACTGCCTGAGCGATCGCTGGTGTGACAGTGTGCTGTGCACACTGTCACACCAGCGATTTGATAAAATACAGTGATGTCCCACCCTGGGACAAAGTAAAAAAGTTTAAAAAATAAAAATAAACATGTTATAAAAAAAATCCAAAATAAATAAAAAAAAAAAAAATATTCCCCAATAAATTCATTTCTTCCTGTAAATAAAAAAAACAAAACAATAAAAGTACACATATTTGGTATCGCCGCGTCCGTAACGACCCCCCCTATAAAAATGTCCCACTAGTTAACCCCTTTAGTGAACCCCTTAAAAAAAAAAAAAACGAAGCAAAAAATCAATGCTTTATCATCATACCGCCGAACAAAATGTGGAATAACGCGCGATCAAAAAGACCGATATAAATAAACATGGTACCGCTGAAAACGTCATCTTGTCCCGCAAAAAACAGCTGCCATACAGCATCATCAGCGAAAAAATAAAAAAGTTATAGCTCGCAGAATAAAGCGATGCAAAAATAATTATTTTTTATATAAAATTGTTTTTATTCTATAAAAGCGCCAAAACATAAAAAAATGATATAAATGAGGTATCGCCATAATCGTACTGACCCGAAGAATAAAACTGCTTTATCAATTTTACCACACGCGGAACAATAAAAACGCCTCCCCCAAAAGAAATTCATGAATTGCTGATTTTTGTTCATTCTAACCTCCCAAAAATCTAAATAAAAAGCGATCAAAAAATGTCACCTGCTCAAAAATGGTACAAATAAAAACGTCAACTCGTACCGCAAAAAATAAGACCTCACATGACTCTGTGGGCCAAAATATGCAAAAATTATAGCTCTCAAAATGTGGCGATGCAAAAAACTATTTTTGCAATACAAAGCGTCTTTTAGCGTGACAGCTGCCAATCATAAAAACCCGCTATAAATAGTAAATCAAACCCCCCTTTATCACCCCCTTAGTTAGGGAAAAATAATAAAATTTAAAAAATGTATTTATTTCCATTTTCCCATTAGGGTTAGGGTTAGGGTTGCGGCTAAAGTTAGAGTTAGGGTTGGCGCTAAAGTTAGGATTAGGGTTAGGGTTGGGATTAGGGGTGTGTTAGGGTTAGGTTTGTGGTTAGGGTTGGGACTAGGGTTAGGGGTGTGTTGGGGTTAGGGTTGGAGTTAGAATTGGGGGGTTTCCGCTGTTTAGGCACATCAGGGGCTCTCCAAATGTGACATGGCGTCTGATCTCAATTCCAGCCAATTCTGCGTTGAAAAAGTCAAACGGTGCTCCTTCACTTCTGAGCTCTGCCATGCGTCCAAACAGTAGTTTATCCCCACATATGGGGTATCAGCGTACTCTGGACCCCAAGAGTTATTGTGCAATTTGTCCTATTTCTTCTGTTACCCTTGGGAAAATAAAAAACTGGGGGCGAAAATATCATTTTTGTACAAAAAAAATTATTTTTTTGTTTTTACGGCTGTACATTATAAACTTCTGTGAAGCACTTGGGGCTTCATAGCGCTCACCACACACCTAAATAAGTTCCTTGTGGGGTCTATTTTCCAAAATGGGGTCACTTGTGGGGGTTTCCTGTTTAGGCGCATCAGGGGCTCTCCAAATGCGACATGACGCACCAGACCATTCCATTCAAAGTCTGCAATCCAAAACGTCCTACTTCCCTTCGAGCCCTGACGTGCGCCATACAGTAGTTTTCTCCCACATATTGGGTATCAGCGTACTCAGGACAAATTGGACAACAACTTTTGGGTCCAATTTCTCTGTTACCCTTGGAAAATAAAATGTTGGGGGCGAAAAAAATCATTTTTGTAAAAAAAAAAATTTTTTTTTTTTACGGCTGTGCGTTATAAACTTCTGTGAAGCACTTCAGGGTTCAAAGTGCTCACCACACATCTAGATAAGTTCCTTGTGGGGTCTATTTGCCAAAATGGGGTCACTTGTGGGGGGTTTCCACTGTTTAGGTGCATCAGGGGCTCTCCAAATGTGACATGACGCCCCCAGACCATTCCATCAAAGTCTGCAATCCAAAACGTCCCTACTTCCCTTCCGAGCCCCGACGTGTGCCCATACAGTAGTTTTTCGCCCACATATTGGGTATCAGTGTACTCAGGACAAATTGGACAACAACTTTTGGGTTCCAATTTCTTCTGTTACCCTTGTGAAAATAAAATATTGGGGGCGAAAAAATCATTTTTGTAAAAAAAAAAAAAGATTTTTTATTTTACGGCTGTACGTTATAAACTTTAGTGAAACACCTGGGGGTTCAAAGTTCTCACCACACATCTAGATAAGTTCCTTGAGGGGTCTAGTTTCCAAAATGGTGTCATTTATGGGGGTTTCCACTGTTTAGGCAGATCAGGAGCTCTCCAAACACGACATGGCGTCCAGCCAATTCTGCGTTGAAAAAGTCAGACGGCGCTCCTTCCCTTCCAAACTCTGCCATGCACCCAAACAGTGGTTTACCCCCACATATGGGGTATCAGCACACTCAGGACAAATTGCACAATAACTTTTGGAGTCTTGTTACCCTTGGAAAAATAAAAATTGGGGTGAAAAGATCATTTTTGTGGAAAAAATATGATTTTTAAATTTTACGGCTCTACGTTATAAACTTGTGTGAAGCACTTGGGGGTTCAAATTGCTCATCAAAAATCTAGATAAGTTCCTTAGGGGGTCTAGTTTCCCAAATGGGGTCATTTGTGGGGGGTTTCCACTGTTTAGGCACATCAGGGGCTCTCCAAATGCAACATGGCATCCAAACTCAATTCCAGCCAATTTTGGTTGGAAAAAGTCAAATGGTGCTCCTTCCATTCTGAGCTCTGCCGTGCACCCAAACAGTGGTTCCCCCCCACATATGGGGTATCAACGTACTCAGGACAAATTGTACAACAACTTATGTGGTCCAATTTCTCCTGTTACCCTTGGGAAAATAAAAAATTAGTGACTAAAAGATAATTTTTGTGGGAAAAAAATAGGATTTTTTATTTTCATGCCCGGGCATTATAAACTTGTGTGAAGCACTTGGGGATTCAAAGTGCTCACCAAAGATCTAGATAAGTTCCTTAGGGGGGTCTAGTTCCAATGTGGTCCTGGGGTTTTAGGGGGTCTAGTTCCAAATGTGGTCACTTGTGGGGGTTTCCACTGTTTAGGCTCATCTGGGGCACTGCAAACAGAACATGACCCCCATTAACGTATGCATTCCAAAACGTTACTACTTCCTTTCCAAGCCCTGCCGTGCGCCCAAACAGTTTCCCCCCCCCCCCCACATATGGGGTATCAGCGTACTCAGGACAAATTGGACAACAACTTTTGGGGTCCAATTTCCTTGGGAAAATTCAAAAATTTGGGACTAAAAAATCATTTTTGTGGAAAATTGATTTTTTTTTTTCACACCCAGGCTTTATAAACTTTTGTGAAACACTTGGGGTTCAAAGTGCTCACAACAGATCTAGATAAGTACCTTAGGGAGTCTAGTTTCCAAAATGGTGTCACTTGTGGGGGGTTTCCACTGTTTAGGCGCATCAGAGGTTCTCCAAACGCGACATGGCATCCAATCTAAATTCCAGCCAATTTTAGTTTGAAAAAGTCAAACGTCGCTCCTTCCCTTACATGCTCTGCCGTGTGCCCAAACAGTGTTTTTTCCCCACATATGGGGTATTGGCGTACTCAGGAGAAATTGCATAACAACCTTATCTGTCCATTTTCTCCTTTTACCCTTGTGAAAATAAAAAAAAAGTTTGTAAAAGATAATTTTTGTGGCTAAAAAGTAAAATATTCATTTTTTCCTTCCACGTTGCTTTAGTTACTGTGAAGCACCTGAAGGGTTAATAAACTTCTTGAATGTGGTTTTGAGTACCTTGAGGGGTGCAGTTTTTAGAATGGTGTCACTTTTGGGTATTTTCTGCCATATAGACCCCTCAAAGTGACTTCAAATGTGAGGTGGTCCCTAAAAAAAATGGCTTTGTAAATTTTGCTGTAAAATGAGAAATCGCTGGTCAACTTTTAACCCTTATAACTTCCTAACAAAAAAAAATTTTGATTCCAAAATTGTGCTGATGTAAAGTAGACATGTGGGAAATGTTATTTCTTAACTATTTTGTGTTACTATTTCTCTGTTTTAAGGGAATAAAAATTCAAAGTTTGAAAATTGCAAAATTTTCAAAATTTTCGCCATAGTTGCGTTTTTTTCAAAAATAAACGCAAGTGATATCGAAGAAATTTTACCACTAACATGAAGTACAATATGTCACGAGAAAACAATCTCAGAATCGCGAAGATCCGTTGAAGCGTTCCAGAGTTATAACCTCATAAAGAGACAGTGGTCAGAATTGTAAAAATTGGCCCGGTCATTAACGTGCAAAACCACCTTGGGGGTGAAGGGGTTAATGAACGTACATGATCCCATCCTGTAGACAGCCGGTCCTAGCAACAGTCATTAAAAAGAGCAACTCTAATAATAAGATATAGAAATTCTATTTAGGCAATTTCCCAATATATTCTTGTACTTTCGAGTAGCTATGTTTTGTTAATAGGCCATGTGCACACATTCAGTATTTGGTCAGTATTTTACCTCAGTATTTGTAAGCAAAAACCAGGAGGGGGAACAGTCAGAGGAAAAGTATAATAGAAACACGTCACCACCTCTGTATCTATGGTTTTGGCTTACAAATACTGAGGTAAAATACTCACCAAATAGTCGACGTATTCACGTGGCCTCAGGATACACTCCCACGATGAGCTTCTGGTGAGTTTTTGATGTGGCAGATTTTCTCCACCATTTCTACACCCATTAAGTAAAATAGATTACTTGCATTTTTTAAAAATATGCAGAGTTAAAACTCACCAAAAGCTCATTGCGTTAACATAGCCTTAGGGTACAGCAGTATTTGGCCACGGTCACACATTCAGTATTCGGTCAGTATTTTACTTCAGTATTTGTAAGCCAAAACCAGGAGTGGTGATAAATGCAGAATTGGTGCACATTTCTATTATACTTTTACTCCTGGTTTTGGCTTACAAATACAAAGGTAAAAACTCACCAAATTCTCAGTGTGTGCACGTGGCCTTAGTTTGGTAGTAGTGGCATTTTCGTGCGTTTTGCACTGCTTTATGTGGGTAGTGACAGTCACATTGCATCGTATTTGACGCCGTTTTTCTTTGTATTATTGCTTCCTCCATTTCTGTCTTATTTTCCAGCAAATACCTCCTCCTAGTGGCGCTGGTAGGCATTGCATTCCAAATTCTATCGCTTTTCATATTTACTGTTCTGGATGCTAAAAATGAGATGTATGGAATTTATAATTCAGGAGCAGGATTTATGTGGTCGATCTTATAAGTTTGACGTCATCGAGGCGATTAAAGCTTTAGGCTTTTAAGTGACGTATTGCGATCACCCATTCTCCCAACTTCAGCAATGACCTCTTTGATGACCCAATCTTCATTTCGCCTCTCGCGAACATACCAGCTGCTCACATATCAATGACACTATGGTTTAACCCCTCTTAGATTTTGATTTATAATGTAAGGCAGGGACACCTGTCAGGGCTGACATGAAAGACAGGCATTACCCTTCGGCAGAGATCGGCCATACCCCGGACCACCCGTTATAATTTACCTTCACCCTAAAATCAATACGGAATCAATGCCAACTCTTCCTACTCAGTGGCGCTCTCGCCCTCCAGCCCTACACTCCCCGCTCCTTTCTCCTCACGGCCCTGCTCCTGTCACCGAGGCTGAGAATTGCATGGACTGGATGCAACCTTTTTTAATGAGTTCAATGCAGAAGCAAAACCTCAAGGGGCAGAAGAGCTCGCCAAGGTCTGAAGTTCTGACAATTGCTGCACGGAGACAAAAGGAGGAGAGAGATGAAGGGAAGAGCTTTCAAGATCTGAGTCATTAGGATGAAACCTGACAGGCCTTAGAAGCAGACACTCTGCCAGACTCCTATACATTGAGACTCATTGATATTCCTTTTGAACATGCAAGCTTTAAAATACCGAGTGGATGATTTATTTTTCTCTATTGCCCTGACAATGTGTGAAAAAGGCATCACTGGATTGTCTGGGATCGAAATGGACTGCACATAAATGTGCAATCTAATTACTGGGTCCCTGTATTGCAGACACGAGCTGAAGGGGCATTTTAGGAAGGGGTTTACATATAATGATGATACTAATTACATTTACTCTTCACTATTATGGGATCTTCTCTATAATCACTTACATGCGATGATTACAGGTTTTCTTCACCTTGGGCGATCACTCGGTGGGCTGCACACGTCCAATGATCTTTGGTTATATATTTAGGACTCTTCAGATTTTGGGATAAAAAGAACCTGTCAGCATGGAAATGTTGTGCATTCTATGGGCAGTGTGTGATAGAGGAGTAGAAGCTGAACACCTTAGGCCTCTTTCACACATCAGGCTTTTTGAATCAGGCGCGATCCGGCGTGTTTCTAAAAAAACGGATCCGGTACCGGATGCGTTTTTTTAGCATTGACTTACATTAGCGCCGGATCGCGCCTGATGTCACTGCGTTGCATCCGTTTTTGGCCGGATCCGTCGGAATTGTACATTCCGGCGGCCGGACAAGACGGTTTTTGTAACGTTTTTTTTTTTTCCGGAGGCACCTGACAGTGCCTGAATCGGCACTTCAGGCGGCCGGAAACAATGCAAACCTATGGAGCCGGACCAGATTTTTGACAAGTCCGTCAGAAAACTGTGATCCGGAGTCCAAGGTCTCTCTCTCTCTCTCTCTCTCTCTCTCTCTCTCTCTCTCTCTCTCTCTCTCTCTCTCCTCCCTCCCTCCCTCTCTCTCTCTCTCTCTCTCTCTCTCTCTCTCCTCGGTCCGGACATTGATGTCTGTATTTCACAGGAAAGCTTCTTTTCGGTTCAAAGTCAGGGATCAGCGAAAAACCTGATCAGTCCATCAGTTTTTAAATAGCCGATCGTCACTATCAGGCAAGACGTCATGCTGATTCAAAGAGCCTGATGTGTGAAAGTCCTTAGTATATTGGTTTGTAAGAAAAGATTAAGTCTAAGGGCTCGTGCAGACGGCCGTATCAGTCCGAGAGCGATCTGACAAAACATCGGATCGCACTCGGGGACCAATGTTAGTCTACAGTGCACACAGCCATGCAAGTCAATGAGTCTGTGGAAACCATCAGACTGCACTCGGATGACATTGGAGTGCGGTGTGATTTTCATTGATTGACAGAATGAAAAAGATGGAGAATTTTTTTTCTCCATCTTCTCATCTGAGAGAATTGGAGCAAACTGTAATCACGCTCTGATCACGCTTTGATCACACTCTGATCACACTTTGATCACGCTCTCATCACGCTCTGGTCACACTCTGGTCACACTCCAATCATGCTATGATCACATTGATCTCACTGATCACACTCTGATCACACTCTGATCATTTTCTGATATCACTCTGATCACACACTGATCACACTCAGATCGATCGTCAGCTCTGTAAGCCCGATCAACTGATCACACTCTGTCACTTGATATCACTCTGATATCACTATGATCACCACTGATCCTCAGATGACTCGATAGCTTGATCAACTCTGATCAGAGTGTCGTTGATAGTCACGATTCTCTCAGATGAGAGAATCTACGACCATCTGCACCTGCTCTGAATTGTAATTTATTCACTTACCTCCCCTGCTCATTTTGTGGTCATTCTGTGCCTAGCAGTCACTATTACTGACCGACAGCCTTTCCTTTCACAGATAGCTGATAAACATTGATTAGAATTGCCCCATTGACTCCAGTATCCAAGAAATCCCAGAAATTTTCTGATTTTTTTTTCCCCCACAGAACTACAGTGGAGGAAATAAGTATTTGATCCCTTGCTGATTTTGTAAGTTAGCCCACTGACAAAGACATGAACAGTCTATAATTTTAAGGGTAGGTTAATTTTAACATTGAGAGTTAGAATATCAAAAATAAAATCCAGAAAATCACATTGTATAAATTATATAAATTTATTTGCATTTTGCAGTGAGAAATAAGTATTTTGATCCCTTACCAACCATTAAGAGTTCTGGCTCTTAGAGACCAGTTAGCCGCTCCTAATCAACTTGTTACCTGCAGCTGTCTTACATAGTCATCTTTATAAAAGACTCATGTCCACAGACTCAATCAGTCAGACTCTAACCTCTACAACATGGGCAAGACCAAAGAGCTTTATAAGGATGTCAGGGACAAGATCATAGACCTGCACAAAGCTGGAATGGGCTACAAAACCATAAGTAAGACGCTGGGTGAGAAGGAGACAACTGTTGGTGCAATAATAAGAAATACAAAATGACTGTCAATCGACATCGATCTGGGGCACCATGCAAAATCTCACCTCGTGGGGTATCCTTGATCATCCTTGTATCCTTGATCATGAGGAAGGTGAGAGATCAGCCTAAAACTACACTAGGGGAACTTGTTATTGATATCAAGGCAGCTGGGACCACAGTCACCAAGAAAACCATTGGTAACACATTATGCCATAAAGGTTTAAAATCCTGCAGTGCCCGCAAGGTGCCCCTGCTCAAGAAGTGTTGGAATATGTTTGGTGCAACAACTTCATTCCTGTCTATGAGTGTTTAGTTGCAAGATTTGTATGCTGTTTATAAAATAAAAAAAAACTCCCAGAGGCTCACACAGGGAGAGTATGTGATTGTATTCCCTGTTTTTCCTGTGTCTGTGTATGAGAGAAGCAGCCCGCTGTAGATGATGCACAGATAGAGACACAAGTGATTTGTTCCTGCACAGATAGAGACACACAAGTGATTTATTCCTGATCTATTAAGTTTATCATATATTGTTCTTGATTGTTCCTGAATAAAGAAGCTCTGTTGTCACACATTTGGAGAGTATCCTGTTGTGAACACTCTGGATCTGACTTCTGAGTTGGGGCTCTCCCTGGTAGCTGCTGATAGTAATGAAGCAGCTTTGGCTAACAGAAGTTTATCACCTGGGAGTGATGACTGGCAATCAGGTGTTTCTGACTGGGCAGATATAAGTGAGCAACCTTCCCATGATCCTTGCCGGTGATTTGTTGCTTCCTGGTCCCTTTTGGAAGTCAGCTTGCTTCTTGCTCTGTCCTGCAACTTTCAGATAAGTTTTGCTGTTTATTTCTGTGGCATTTGTTTTTGTCTATCTTGGTTTTCTGCCCTCCTGGAGTTAGTACAGCCAGGTTCCCCTGCGGGGGCCTGCACTGGACTCTGTTTCTCATTTGCCACTGTTTATGTATTTTCAGTTCCCTGTTATTTCAGTATCTGCTGATTTGCTACCAGTTCACACCAGAGACAGTTTTTGTATTTTCAGTTCCCTGTTATTTCGGTATATGATGATTTGCTACCAGTTCACACCAGAGTGTTGATCTAGCGGGGGAGAGATCGTGTGGTCTCAGTATTTTTGGATATCAGACATGTTGGAGTTTTTCTTAGAGTTTTTGCTGGATTGCAGACAGTATTCTTTCCTGTCCTGTTCTATCTAGACAGTTTGGGCCCCAGCATTTGCTTGCTCTGTTTTCTGCCTGTGCTTGTATTTCATCTTGTCTCACCACCAATATATGTTTGGGGGCTACCTATTCCTTTGGGGCTCTACTCCGGGGCAGTTAGCTTTCCCCTTTTTCTCTTTAGGCTTAGTTAACTCTCTGGCTGTGTCGAGGCATCTAGGGCACCGTAGGCACGTCCCACGGCTGCTTCTAGTTGTGCTGTCAGTTTAGGGGTCTGCAATTCGCTAGTTACCAACCTCTCTGGGTGTCTGGTTGCCTAGTCTATTTTGGCTACTGTCCTCCTCTGCTACCAAATCATAACAGTATCCTAAATAATCTGCTGCCAACAAGAAGGCACATGTGCAGGCCTGTCTGAAGTTTGCCAATGAACACCTGAATGATTCTGTGAGTGATTGGGAGAAGGTGCTGTGGTCAGATGAGACAAAAATTTAGGTCTTTGGCATTAACTCAACTCACCATGTGTGGAAGAAGAGAAATCCTGCCTATGACCCAAAGAACACCGTCCCCGCTGTCAAGCATTCTCTGCTAAGGGAACACGACTACTTCATTGCATCAATGAGAGAATGAATGGAGCCATGTACCGTAAAATCCTGAGTGACAACCTCCTTCCCTCCACCAGGACATTAAAAATGGGTCGTGGCTGGGTCTTCCAGCAAGACAATGACCCAAAACATACAGCCAAGGCAACAAAGGAGTGGCTCAAAAAGAAGCACATTAAGATTATGGAGTGTCTTAGCCAGTCTCCAGACCTTAATCCCATAGAAAACTTATGGAGGGAGTTGAAGCTCCGAGTTGCCAAGTGACAGCCTCAAAATCATAAAGATTTAGAGATGATCTGCAAAGAGGAGTGAGCCAAAATTCCTCCTGACATGTGTGCAAACCTCATCATCAACTACAAAAAATGTCTGACTGCTGTGCTTGCCAACAAGGGTTTTGCCACCAAGTATTAAGTCTTGTTTGCCAGAGTGATTAAATACTTATTTCCCCCACTGTATATACAGTATGAATCTGTTCTGTCTTGCTCTATAACATTCTGCTCACACATAATTTTCAATTCAATGCCAACATTAGGCAGCATGCAAATTAACAACCTGGTAAACCATGGTTTAGAGCAGGATTGCTGACCGTCTAGAAATTCCTGGATAGTCCGTAAAATAGGGGGCTTTCTTCTCTTGTGCGTAAAAAAAAATGTCATGTGTCCATGATATTTTTGAATCTGAAGAAACTTTTAAATGTTATCATGCCTCAATTATCACCCCTTCACAGGTCACAGTGATTGCATGTAATGTCCTCATATCAGAATTTTGGGCTGTGTAGACACATGTTTATTATTATAAATTACTAGAAATAGGCCCGATGCTATTGCATTGGGAGTGCGGTGAAATGAACATCTGTGTATCCTTAGTGGTGCTAACACCGCCGGGAGATCGGCAATACCGCTAACAGCTGATAGATCGGCAGCGCGGCAGTGGGCGACCAATCACATCAGCTGCTAGCGGTATTCAAATCTGGCGCCAATCCTGCTTGCAGCTGATTGGTCGCCAGCCTTGGTGGTGGATTCAAAACCTGCGCAGCACCACTTATTGGCTGAGTCAATGAGCGGTGCGGGATTCAATTCCCCCGCCAAAGCTGCACGGCACCGCTCATTGGCTGAGCTCCCCCGCCAAAGCCGCGCAGCCAGGGGCGGGTCAGCTAATGAGCGGTGCCACGTGGCTTTGGCGGGGGATTTGAGGGTATGTGCACACGTTGCAGATTTGACTGCTATATTTTCTGCACAAAAACAGGACCTCTTGGCAGAAAACGCAGATGCTTTTTTGATGCGTTTTTTCATGCGGACTTGTATGCGTTTTTGTAAGCTAATAAGATATTTAACAAAAAAAAAGGTTTGTGACGTTATTTCTTGTCCAACCTCCCTCTTTACATTTGTCCAACCCACACTCCATTACACACACAGATAGACAGATAGATAGATAGATAGATAGATAGATAGATAGATAGATAATAGATAGACAGATAGATAGATAATAGATAAATAGATGATAGATAAATAGATAGATAGATAGATAGATAGATAGATAGATAGATAGATAGATAGATAGATAGATAAGATAGAAGATAGATAGATAGATAGATAATAGATAGAAAGATAGATAGAATAGATAGATAATAGATAGATAGATAGATAGATAGATAGATAGATAGATAGATAGACGATAGATAGATAGATAGATAATAGATAGACAGATAGATAGATAGATAATAGATAGATAGATAGATAGTTAGATAGAAAATAGATAGAAAATACATATATAATAGATAGATAGATATTACATAGATAATAGATAGAATGGTACATAAATAGTTAAAGACACACGCACACACTCACACACACAAAATCTTCACGCAATAGCGTTAATTTAAAAAAAATGGGAAAAAAAATGGCGTGGGCTCGAGCACAATTTTCTGCGCCAGAGGGGGAAAGCCGACGGCTTGGGCCAATATTTCTAGCCTGGGAAGGGGTTAATACCCTTGGAGCTTCCCAGGCTATGAATATCAGCCCGCAGCTAGCCTTTACTGGCTATTAAAATAGGGGGACCCCAAAAAAATGACGTGGGGTCCCCCAGTCATTTATAGCCAGAAAGGCTATGCAGACAGCTGCGGGCTGATATTCATAGCCTAGGAAGAGGCCATGGATATTGGCGCACCCCCCTGGCTAAAAATAACAGCACCCAGCCGCCCCAGAATTGGCGCATCTGAATGATGTGACAATTCCGGCACTTAGCCCCTCTCTTCCCACTCCCTTGTAGTGGTGAGATATGGGGTAATAAGGGGTTAATATCATGTTGCTAATGTAAGGTGACATTAAGCCCGGTTAATAATGGAGAGGCATCAATAAGACGCCTATCCATTATTAATCTTATATTAATAAAGGGTTAAAAAAACACTCGTAAGAATAAAGTATTTTAATGAAATAAAACACAACACGGTTTTCATATCTTTATTACACGCTCAGATCCAAGTGACGCCCTCGTTCTCCTGTAATAAAAAGTAAAAAAATAAAACAACCGTATATTCCCTGTCCGACGTAGTCCAATTAATAACGAATGTCCCACGACGGTCTCCCCTATAGAACAGCGACAGCAGGTGATGTCACTGCTCTATAGGGCCTCCCAGTGATGCACTGACAGGAGACAATGGCTCCTGCAGTGCATCACTGAGGTTACCTGAGTTCATTCTCTCACTTTATGGCAATGCTGCGTGGGAATTTTCTCACCCAGCATTGCCAGTGAGAGAATGAACGGAAGTTAAGAAAAAATAAGTCCAGCACTGTAAGTCCATGAAATCCATTTTCTTTTTATTCCAAAACTTCCAAATATTAAAACAGTTAATTCATTGTCCAGAAATTAAAAACATACGCGTTTTGATGCAGTCTCTCGCGTCGAAACGCGTATGTTTTTAATTTCTGGATAATGAATTAACTGTTTTAATATTTGGAAGTTTTGGAAGAAAAAGAATGGATTTCATGGACTTACAGCGCTGGACTTATTTTTTCTTAAGTTCTGAAAACTTGCCGTACAGCAGGATCCGTGCGCTATAGAGGAGGTGAGCAGACACTAAACTTTTTTGTATTTTTTGAATGAACGGAAGTGACGTCATTCTCTCCTGGCGTCTGAGTTATACACACAGCGGAGGATTGTATCACAGGGGCGGTGTAGAGCGCTGACATCACCCGATGTCAGTGTTCTACACCAGAGATCGTCGTGGGACACTCGGTAATAACTGGACTACGGCGGACAGGTGATGTATAGGTTGCTTTATTATTTTATTTTTATTACAGGAGACTATGGCATCGGGGATTAGGTGATTGGTGAGTATGTACTCTATGTTATGTGTTGTATGTTATATGTATGTTCTGTATGCTATATGTATGTACTGTATGTTCTGTATGTTATGTGTTATATGTATGTTCTGTATGTTTTGTGTTGTATGTAATATGTACTGTATGTTATGTGTTGTATGTTATATGTATGTACTGTATGTTATGTGTTGTATGTTATATGTATGTTCTGTATATTGTGCTGTACAGTCATGGCCAAAAGTTTTGAGAATGACACAAATATTAATTTTTACAAAGTCTACTGCTTCACTTTTTCTAATGGTAATTTGCATACACTCCAGAATGTTATAAAGAGTGATCAGCTTAACAGCAATTACTTGCAAAGTCAATATTTGGCTAGAAAATGAACTTTATCCCCCAAAACACATTTCAACATCATTGCAGCCCTGCCTTAAAAGGACCAGCTAACCTCTTTTCAGTGATTGCTCCATTAACACAGGTGTGGGTGTTGATGAGGATATGGCTGGAGATCAATCTGTCATGATTAAGTAAGAATGACACCACTGGACACTTTAAAAGGAGGCTGGTGCTTGGCATCATTGTTTCTCTTCTGTTAACCATGGTTATCTCTAAAGAAACACGTGCAGTCATCATTGCAATGCACAAAAATGGCCTAACAGGGAAGAGTATCGCAGCTAGAAAGATTGCACCTCAGTCAACAATCTATCGCATCATCAAGAACTTCAAGGAGAGAGGTTCCATTGTTGCCAAAAAGGCTCCAGGGCGCCCAAGAAAGACCAGCAAGCGCCAGGACCGTCTCTTAAAAGTGTTTCAGCTGGGGGATCGGGCTACCAGCAGTGCAGAGCTTGCTCAGGAATGGCAGCAGGCAGGTGTGAGTGCATCTGCACGCACTGTGAGGCGGAGACTCTTGGAGCAAGGCCTGGTCTCAAGGAGGGCAGCAAAGAAGCCACTTCTCTCCAGAAAAAACATCATGGACAGACTGATATTCTGCAAAAGGTACAGGCAGTGGACTGCTGAGGACTGGGGTAAAGTTATTTTCTCTGATGAATCCCCTTTTCAATTGTTTGGGACATCAGGAAAACGCCTCATTCGGAGAAGACAAGGTGAGCGCTACCACCAGTCTTGTCTCATGCCAACTGTTAAGCATCCTGAAACCATTCATGTGTGAGGTTGCTTCTCAGCCAAGGGAATCGGCTCTCTCACAGTCTTGCCTAAAAACACAGCCATGAATAAAGAATGGTACCAGAATGTCCTCCAAGAGCAACTTCTCCCAACCCTCCAAGAGCAGTTTGGCGATCAACAATGCCTTTTCCAGCATGATGGAGCACCTTGCCATAAAGCAAAGGTGATAACTAAATGGCTCAGGGAACAAAACATAGAGATTTTGGGTCCATGGCCTGGAAACTCCCCAGATCTTAATCCCATTGAGAACTTGTGGTCAATCATCAAGAGACGGGTGGACAAACAAAAACCTAAAAATTCTGACAAAATGAAAGCATTGATTGTGCAAGAATGGACTGCTATCAGTCAGGATTTGGTCCAGAAGTTGATTGAGAGCATGCCAGGGAGAATTGCAGAAGTCCTGAAGAAGAAGGGTCAACACTGCAAATATTGACTTGCTGCATTAACTCATTCTAACTGTCAATATAAGCTTTTGTTACTCATATGTTTGCAATTATTATATTTCTGTCTGTGATAAAAACATCTGTCAAACACACATGAAAACCAGAGGGCAGCAGATCATGTGAAAATATAATATTTGTGTCATTCTCAAAACTTTTGGCAATGACTGTATGTTATATGTATGTACTGTATGTTATGTGTTATATGTATGTTCTGTATGTTGTGTTGTTATGTTATGTGTATGTTCTGTATGTTATGTGTTGTATGTATGTTCTGTATGTTATGTGTTGTATGTTATATGTATGTTATGTGTTGTATGTTATATGTATGTTATGTGTTGTATGTTATATGTATGTTTGTATGTTATGTGTTGTATGTTATATGTATGTTATGTTTGTATGTTATATGTATGTTCTGTATGTTATGTGTTGTATGTTATATGTATGTTATGTGTTGTATGTTATATGTATGTTCTGTATGTTATGTGTTGTATGTTACATGTATGTTATGTGTTGTATTTATATGTATGTTCTCTATGTTATGTGTTGTATGTTCTGTATGTTCTGTATGTTATATGTCATATGTATGTTATGTGTTGTATGTTATATGTATATTCTGTATGTTATGTGTTGTATGTTATATGTATGTTCTGTATGTTAAGTTATATGTTCTGTATGTTGTGTGTGTAATGTATGTTTTTTTTTACATTCTACACATTAGCCGGATGATGGGACTACTACTGTCCCATCATTGGCTAATGTGTCACTCACTGACAGTGTAGCAGGCATAGCCAGATGGGACTTGTAGTCCCATCGGACGATGCCTGCATACACACACACACACAGCCAGCAGAGCCCCGCACATACACAGATCACGCACACACACACCCGCAGACCCCCACACAGCCCAGCACACACACACATACCAAAGCCAGGCGGCACCGCTCAGCCAATGGCGGGGGATTTGAATCCTGCGCCGCTCATTGGCTGAGCCGGCGGGCGGCTCAGCCATTGAGCGGTGCCGATGCGGCTTTGGCAGAGGATTTGAATCCCGCGCCGCTCATTGGCTGAGCCGCCCGCCGGCTCTGCCAATGAGTGGTGCCGCACCACTTTGGCGGGCAGGCAGGCGGCTCAGCCAATGAGCGGTGCACGCGCGGCTTTGGCGGGAGATTTGAATCCCGCACGGCACCGCTCATCGGCTCAGCCGGCGGGCGGCTCAGCCAATGAGCGGTGCACGCAGGGCTTTGGCGGGAGATATGAATCCCGGCTGCCATATCGGAATACCCTTAACTTGGGTGTTCCAATATGGCGGTCAGCATACTTCCGGTCGCGGTGCATTGTGGAAGCGACACAAGCGCCGGAAGTGTGTGACAGAATTTATTGGTAATTATATATAAGATGGTTTTCCAATGTGTCTTTAAAACATTTTGGCCAATTGTGATTTTTTTTACAAGTTATCCAGAAATAATTTTAAAAAATCAAGTTGACAACCCTGGCATAGAGTGACTTTACACTGCTCCCACTGCCCAATGTTACACTTTGCTGGCTGATTTATCTACCTTGACATTGCACTGTCCAGTTGACATATTGGGATGGTTTACAGAAGCAGAGAACCCCAGTCAGTAGAGTATAGGCTCATCTTGGCAGAAATTCCATAAAATGTTAAAGGGAACTTGTCAGATCACCTGATTGCCCCCAAACTATAGCGACTGTATTGGTGTAGTGAGATTTTCTTTAATCTGAATAGGTGTTTATGAGCATATTAATAGGCAATGTTTGAAGATTAAAGTTTTTTTCTGTAAGGTCAGATAAACAATTGAGGCAGGATTAGTTTTGTGGGGCGTCAATTCCCCTGGACTCAGTTACCAGGGGGCAAAGAGTATAGTTGCCACGGGCCACTCGCTACCACCACTGTTAACTGTAAACTGTTAACTATTAAGCTTTCCAGTAGAGCATGGAGACATTGTCTTCCTGCACTACCACGATTCGTTTTGTAGACCGCAGGTCGCTATAGGCCTGTGGTCTACAGAATGGCAGAGTGATGCATTGGCCAAGACTGTGGCACACGCACACTGAATCAGAGTTCCAGAGTTGACATCATCATGCCGCTCCGGGACTCTGATGTCCTGTGTATGACATCAATGCACTTGTTGGCTCGTCTCTTGCCAATGGAATTTTCAGGACTCTAAATTAGGTAGGTATATGTTTTTTATTTTAATTAAAACTTGTGGTGTGACTGGGGGCATCATAAACAATGGGGGACCCTCATACAGTGTGGGAATTACTGAGGGGAACCCTAAAACAGTGTGAGGTGGGCCCTCTTTCTCTTCTGCGGAGACATCCGTCTCTTCCGTGAGGTGGATTTGCGTCTCCTCCTCCTCGCAGGAAGGTGAAGAGAGGCGGACCTCCTTTGCTGTAGGGCAGGATCGCATATTGTAATAGCACTTTGAGAGGGCAGCATTTCTTCGGCCACAGGGGGTAGACGCCCACGAAGGTACGCCCACCTTCTTCTCCAGCGCCTGAGGGCGCGAATATGGCGACAAAAATGGCGATTATGGCGCCAAAAGTGCAAACAGTCTTTTTCCAAAAACAATTCCTTAGGCACACAGGGCTCGCAATTCCGCGAGTTTCGCATCTGTTCGTGACGCCAAATTTTTTGTGTCAACCCGCCACCACAATTGTGGATTACAGGGCAATGGGTACTCAGAGCCGAGCCCATGAAGTCTATGGGGTTTGTCACAGGTAGCTGTGGCTCGGTCTGTGGCCCGGCGTCTGGCGTATGTTGGGGATATATTTACAGGGGATAGGTTTATTACAGTTCGTGACGCCACCTGCAGCACTCTGGCAATCAGCACCAGCGCTGCTGTAATCTCCGAGGGATGGCGAGCAGCTAGATGTCGGGTCCCTACAGGTGGGACCTTCCTCAGTCTATGAAGTTAGTGAAGTCGGGTGCAGGTAAATACACAGTCTCACACGGTCAGCGTCTTCCATACCTTTACTTGTAAGATTTCAGGCAGGTCCAGGAGGCTGATCCAAGGAGAGTGTATCTTGAGACAGCAGCTGGACAAGTTAGGCTCTTTACTTCCAATACAATGAGTACACCAGCCTGAAGCGTAGTTCCTCAATATCTCCAGCTAATCTATAGCTTCCACCCAGTCAGCTTTGTGTTAGGAGCCTTCCTGCGAGGGAGCTGAATTCTTATCTTATCGTGCACTGATTCAAAGTCTTCACTTCCCCCTGACCCAGTTACGTACTGACTATAAGGGGCTTGTTGCCGCGACTAAGGTCCGGTAAATTCCTGGTTTTCTTATCACTATGCTTGTAACAATAGTGATCCTTCGCCAGTGACCGGTAGCAATGTGCAGGACTTCTTCAATCCGTAGCACTATTCCCATAAACCACTGTGCCTTTCGCTTGTCCTCGCTGGTAACATAAGCACTCACACTAGCCAAGGTCGAGCAGTCACTTCTTTCTTTTCCTTCACTTCAAAGTTAGTTACAGATGCTCATTTCAATAGGCAGGAGCACGTCTCTGAACCTTATACCGTCCTTTAGACAGGATACTGAAGACTTTCTGCACTAAACTTCTTTTTCCTTCCAGTGTATGCTGATGAGGTACAGCTCTGACTGGCTAAGGTGAATAAAGCACCTATACTAGACTCCACTTTCGAACTGATGATAGAGCAATCTGGACTGCTTCCTCCCTCCAGACGTCTTCTCTCTCTGAAGTCAGGAACTGAACTCCAGACGTCTTCTCTGTCCGAAGACAGGAACTAGACTCACTAAATCACTCTAACACATACGCCTTGACACTCCTCAAGAGTAAACTCCACTACCCTAAGGGTGTGTCTAGTATATGTTGAGTGAATGAATATTTAGCATTAAACTGCTGTCTCGCCACACACTCTCCAGGGTACTGCGTGTGCCTAACACCAGGGCTACACAATACTGTGTATAGGAGAGCTGTGGTTGCCACTAGGAATTTCGGAGCCCCATACTGGCAACAATTTCGGGCCCAGCTCCGCCTCATCTCTTCGAACCGTCCACAGTCCCACCACCCACTCTTGGAAAAAACACTTTTTTCTTTGAACAGTGCAACATAAGAAATCAAATAAATACTTGATAGAATTAAAGAATTCACCGCACATAGCGCTATAGTAGGTTGGGGAAACTTAGGAGATCAATAGTGCTGAGCAGTCACATAGCGTTTTCCAATGCTCTGTACAAAGCATAGAGTGGATAGGATCAGGGGCATAGTTAGGGGGCATGTGTTTTTCACATCAGGAGATGCCAGCACTATGTCTTGTTCACTGTATTTACATGCAAGGAAAATGAATCAAATTCATGCCCTAAGTGAAGGGATATTTGGAAAACCTTGAGATATTATTTAGGGAGTTAGTAAATTTAGGAATTGAATTAGCTGATTTTTTTTATTATCAGAGAGTTAAAAAAATAGTTAACTTTAGGAAATGAAATTATGCTACTGCTCATGCTGTGGGGCTCCCCCCGACGGTGTAGTGCACTCATGTATCGGTCGTCAGATTGCACTATTCCGTGCAGCTCGCTGCAGTGTTATAAATTAATTATTATTTGACTGTTTATTGTGCTTACATCTGAATGAACCGCGATGCAGAACATGTAGGGCCGTGATAAATAAATAATCCAGTAATATTTATTATTAATTATGTGATAAATAAATGATCATCAGTGCTGAATAAATGATTATTCTACTATTATTGATAACAACAGGATTCGCCAACAATCTAACAATATGTGCAAATGAATGGTGAGAATGTAAAGAGGTAGAAAACGTTGGGTGGTCTCAGAAGCCAACTATTACTGCAAGAGTATTGTATATGGTCTTAATAGAAGGAATCACTATTCCAAAAAATTGTTGAGTACATGCGATGCAGATAGAGTATGGGTACTGATATCTGTCGTCAGGATGGTATCGTATTATGCCATCAATATTGTGCTGGTTCTATGTTAGTAAATGTCTCGAAATACAATAATGGTGCAGCTGGCTATGTACTATGATTCGTAGAGGCTGTAGAAGCCAAATGGAAAATGTGCATTCTTAAAGATCTTAATTGCAAAAATTATTTTTATCTAACAATGTATTTAAGTAACAAAAAATAAATTGAATCAGAAGACGTGCATTTTCTTTCATGAGTAATGTATCTTGCAAATATGCGCAAGTTGGCCAGGGTTTAATATGCTTAGGTTGGCCCTTCTCTATATTTGTTCAACATCACTTGTGCCCCTATTTTGTCACCTGCACTGTTCATGTAACCATTCACGCACCCCAACAGTATCATCATTCATGAGAAGAAATAAACCAAGCATCAAACCACCCCTTCTAAAAGCACAAAATTAGTACATAGTTGTGATGCTGAAATATAGTTATGCCCTGACTGTAAGAAATGCATGCTCCTTGCCTTGAGCCACTACTCAAATTTATAACAGAATGTTCCCAGAATGAGAAATATTTCCATTTTGATAAATTTTAGAGACCTGGCGAGGGCAGACCCCTAACTCAGTGTCTACTAATTGTATATTAGGAAATTACCTGAACTACTTGATTGTTTCATAGACTAAATACTTTCAAGGGTCTCATATAAAATGGTTTCTGTAATGTCACCGCTGCCTGTGAGAAGACAAAGCAAAAGAGTCCAGTAGACGGCGAGAGAAGCTCAACGCAGGAAATGGATATGATCATGTGAAAAGTGTATAAATCCTATTAATTAGAAAATAAAAATCACTAATAGGTCTACAGCTACAGTAAATGGCTCCCGGATCAGTATACGTAGCACAGTTTTAAGAATAGGCTTGTTATGTTAGATATAGAGGAAGTGAAGATACAGATATATCATAAAGTTATCAATGTTTGTCACAAATGAAATGGTAATAACATTAAACAATGGGAAATGTCCAGTAAAAAACAAAGAAACAAAAACACCAAGAACAATACAGAAAAATAACAATGACTGAATACAATGTTACAGTGCTGCCATCTTGTGGTGAAAAGATAAATAGCAAAAGAATTCAATCTTTTACCCCCACACAGGGTCCTTCCACAGAAATCGCTTCTTTACAAGGCAAGTGGAGCTGCATGACTCTTTGATGTAGACGTACAGTAATGTAACTATTGAACACTTAGCGACAAATGTCTTGCATGAGGGTGCTAGATTTAATTATTGCACCAAGACAAGTGTTTAACCCCTTAAGGAAGCAGCCAGGTTTGGCCTTAAGAACATAGCAATTTTTATTTGCAAAGTACGTTTTTCTAAAAGGTATTCAAGTTAAATATATATGTATATAATTTGACTCATGGATCTCCATGTCAGATCTTCCACCGCTGTGCAGTCCCATGTGCAGCCAATATAAACCTGCTGTATTCCCTTGTGCTAATACAGTATAAGGCTATGTTCACATGCAGCATTTTTGCATTTTTTTTTCCTGCATTTTTTTGGGTGCTGATTACATGTGTGATTTGTCTACAGTACGTTTAATAAAGTTAGTTTTATTCACCAAAAATGCAAAATTATTTTGTTGCGTTTTTTTGCATAAGAAAAATTGCAAAAACGCTTACGGATTTAAAAAACATGCTCTCTAAATCAGTCATAAAACAACACGTGCATGAGATTTCTGACATCTCACAGACTTTGTTGGATCTGTAAAAAGCAGCTTCTTATCTGCATAAAAAAGTTGTATGTGAACATAGCCTTAGGGTACGTGCACGTGGCATCTTTTTGACTTCATAATTTGGGAAGAAGACACTTCATATAAACACCAGCGATGCTTTTCCTCAATATTCTTTGTCGTTTTCATTTTCATTTCATTTAGTGACCGCTTCTCAGTGGCAGTCACCTGAAGCCTGAAGAATGGTCAAGTTACTTATTTTAGCCGCTTCACACCAGAACTTATTCACAGCACGTTATTTTGACATTGCTGCGCAAAGGTTCATTCTTTTTAGAGTTTGTAGCTCTTTTTCAGGCAAGTTCCAAGTGGAATCCACGTGAAAAAGACGCTGTGTGTACATGCCCTCAGCATCGGCTATGGTCTTATTAATGCCATTCATATTGGTAATATTTGGTTGATTGAAGATGGACATTCTTGATGCTGCTTTCTGCTCATTGTACAGTTTGAAGACAGTGTTATTACTGTAATTCCGATATTGTAAAAATTAGAGATGAGTCGTTAGTGAATTTGTCATTCGGACTTAAAGTGCTTGTTCTCTTGCAAAAAATATTTTCAGAAGTGTTGATAATAGGAAGCTAAAGAACTCACTGCAACAACAATAACAACAAACATTTGTTTTGTTCTTTTCTTACAATGGACTCAAAGCGTCCCCTATACTTTTCTTTCGGTGCTGTCCAAATGTTCAGCTTTCATTCTTAGGTCGGGGTCCCACTTGCAAGTGTGACCCCGGCCTTAGTCCCAGGTTCAGAAGCACTTCCAGTTCCAGCATGTCATAGGAGCTGTGCATGATGTTGTTGGGATACTAATGTAGGTAAGCTAAGCCAACCCCCTTCTATGTCTTTATAGACCTCCTGCAATGTCCTGAAGGTGCCTAGATATATGGAAGATCTCCCAGACTCCTGGAGGACTTGGAAAAATTCACATACAATGAGCATTGCAACTGTATTTGCATCCTCAAAACACAAATGCAGTTGAAGAATATGGCAGAGCAGAGAGCCAATGGCTCCTGGATCTGCTACTTACTCTGTTACTCTGTTACCACAAGTATGAAGCTTCACAGGATGTCATGCAGTGTGCTTACATCACCACTAGTGATGAGCGAGTACACTCGTTGCTCAGATTTTCCCGAGTATGCTCGGGTGTCCTCCGAGTATTTTGGCGTGCTCGGAGATTTAGTTTTTAAGAAACAACAAGATAAAAGACACATGCACAAATTTAAAGGATCACCAGAAAATATATAAAGTCAAACAATATAAAGTTTATTCCAAATCAAATACACTACAAAAAACAACACACACAACATTAAAAACACTTAAAAAAACACTAATGGTATATACAAAGATCACAGAAAGATTTAAATGCCTTGGACCTAAGTTTCTAGGGGTGAGCATAAAAGGATTGAGTTTATTGTTTTTTTTTTTTCATACTTTATTTATTTTTGTTTGAAATCCTCTAAGATACAATAGTGTTCCTCGGATGATGATGATAATAAGATTGGGTTTATTTAACCATTGCTGCAGACAGGTTATATCTCTATAAGGCATGCGGAATCAGTGTTTTTTGAGCATTTAACTCAGGATTGTGATCTTTGTATATACCATTAGTGGTTTTTTAAGTGTTTTTAATGTTGTGTGTGTTGTTTTTTGTAGTGTATTTGATTTGGAATAAACTTTATATTGTTTGACTTTATATATTTTCTGGTGATCCTTTAAATTTGTGCATGTGTCTTTTCTCTTGTTGTTTCTTATGTTGTTACTTCACATGCAAAAAGTGATCCCAATTCCATATATATATATTGTGGGGTGGTGCCCGCTTAAAAACAATTTTTTCGGAGATTTCGTTTTTGTCTCCGAAGTTGCATGATTTGCGGCTACTAGACAGCCTGAATACATGTGGGGATTTCCTAACAAACAGGCAATACCTACATGTATTCAGGCTGTCTAGCAGTCACAAATCATGCAGCTGTGGCGATAAAAACAAAATCTCCAAGCACGCCAAAATACTCGGAGGACACCCGAGCATGCTTGGGAAAACCCGAGCAACGAGTATACTCGCTCATCACTAGTCACTGCTTCACACCGCCTGTGTTGGGCCACAAACTGCAGGCAGGAGGAGGATAGAATGAGTATATCTCCACTCAGGACTATTTGTTTTATTATTGACACAAATGGTGCATATAGGTACAACTGGGAGAAAGTAATGTCTAGGGAACAATCAGAGGTGCTATTACTGTGCCTTGGCAAAATTATCATATTAAGGTACAATGGTGGCATTCTAGTAATAATATTAATTTTTTTAGCGTCGACATATTCCGCATAACTTTACAATTTTAGAGGGGACTTCTACAGATAATAAAGACATTACAGAATAAACATAACTCAGACGCTGAAAGGAGTGAGGGCCCTGCTCGCAAGCTTACAATCTATGAGGAGATAGGGGAGACATGAAAGGTAAATGGTAAAATATTCTTATATTGTACAATATAGCCATGATATACTAACTAAGGTCTGGACATAACGCCGCATGAACTGGTCACCAGCCAGTATGTGTACAGCACAGAGAGAGAGGACTATTAAGTGCATGGAGGGTGTGAACATATGCTACAAGGGTCATGATTTTGAAGAAAATTTTATATGAACCAAACGGAGAGAGTTAGAAATGTGAGGAGGGGCGATAGGCCAGTCTAAAGAAATGCACCATTAGGCCACCCTTAAAACTGTGGATATTGGGAATTAATCGAATTGTCCTGGGCAGTGCACTCCAAAAGAATTGTCGAAGCACGTGAGAAGTCTTGGAGACAGGAATGGCAGATTTGGATCATTGAGAATTTTTGTTCTAAGTCATTAGTAGAATGGAGGGCACGGGTAGAGTGGTAGACTGAGATGAGGGAGAAGGAGTAGGGGGTGCTGAACTATGGAGCCCTTTGTGGATGAGAATGGTAAGATTATATTGGATTACTATGCTGAAGCACAAAGATGGCACCTTTGTCATATGAAAGCACACAGGGGACATAATTATTGAGTGGAGGTACATAGGAGGTGCTATAACCTTGTGGAGTGACAAAAGGGGCTTTATAACTGTGTAGAGGATCAGAGGAGGGCGCTATTACCATGTATGGAACAACAGGGGCATTATTGCAATGTGGAAGCACAGAGGGGGAGTTATTACCTTATGTAAGCACAGAGAGGACACTATTACTTTGTGGAGCACATTGTAAAAAGCATAGAAGGTGAAATTATTACTGTCCAGAACTGTGGAGACAAGATTGTTAGTGGGTGCTTTATACCCACAGGTGTACTTCAGGCCATTATCCACAGGTTTGGGAGAGGAAGTGGGAGGAGGTCATCTCTCATTGTTGGAGTGTTCAATGAACTTGCATATTTTGTCCTTCAATTTTTGCAGAACAACAAGCTGCATGAACTGATACAATAGGTAGTCAGCAGGCATTCATCAAATTAACAAATATTAATTGCTCAATTAACCTGTACCTTTATCCCTCATGGATAGCAGACCAATAAGCTGCAAGGACTGATACAATAAGTAGTCAGAAAGCATTCAATAAATCAACAAATATCAGTTCAACCTACAACAAGGGTCAATGTTCAGGGTCAAATTGAACAGTTCATGTCCCTGAGCCTACAGAATAATACATCTGGCATAATAAGAATAAATGTAGTGTCGTCACAACAACACTACAGTATGTGATTTGTTTAGAAGTAGGGAGAAAAGTAGGCAGAGTTCTGTAAAAGTGATGGTATTAATTGCATCACTGCTCTAGAAAATAGCAAAAATTGGCCAATTCATGTATACGCAGCAGCCGCGATATTTACCTCTGGGGGTATACATATACTAGTATATAAAAGAATGTTCGAGATACGCCTCTAAAATTGTCAATGCAGGCATCATAAATACCCTTAAAAAATTTATAGCGAAGGTAGCATGATCACCCTGCTGTTATGGTGGTAAAGGAGGAGGAGTACTTCACAAAAAATATGAAATCCTGAAGCGTATACCCATGTTTGGGTGGGAAGGGGTACATGGAAATATAACAGAAAAAAAACCACTGCATTTGAATTTATGTTCCCCTGCTGTGATCCGGTGGTGTAGAGAAGTCTGGCCCATTCCAGCCCTTGTTCATTTTAATAAGAGTCAGCCTGTCAGCATTTTAAGTTGACAGGTGGATGCGCCCATTGGTTATAATACCCCCTGCAGCACTAAAAACCCACTCTGACAAAACTCTAATGGCACGGCAGGCCAGGATCTCCAAGGCATAGAGACACGGTTCATGCCACATGTCCAGCTTGGATACCCAATAGTTGTAAGGCATAGAGGAATTACGGAGGAAGCTGGTACTGTCGACAAGGTACTCCTTCAGCATTTTCCAAAACTTTTCCCTCCTTGTCAGAGTACCCCAAGGATCTGGCTATGGGAGGGACTGAGAAAACTGTTTCAGACCTTTGAAAGTGTTCTCCTGCCTCTGTTGCATCTGGCATGTATGTGTCTCCCCCTTCCCCACTTCTTGGTTGTCCAGGAACTGTGACCTCTGCCTCCAGCGTTGTTAGATGGGAATTTTTTTAATAATTCTTCAACTAGGGCCTTCTTTTACTGCAACATTTTATTAGACCTCTTTGCCACGGGAAGGAGAGATGTAAAGTTCTCCTTGTAGCGTGGGTTTAGAGGGGTGACCAACCAGTAATTAGTGTTGGCCAAAATGCATATCACACGAGGGTCACGGGAATGGCAGGGGAACATAAACTCAGCAATGTGTGTCAGACTGCCAACAGCCAAGACTTTCCTGTCACCACCAAGAGTACGACTGTCCATGTTGTCCTCCTCATGCTCGTCCTTGACTTCCCTCTCCTTCTTGTCTTCAGGCTATCCACGCTGAATAGATGCGATGAAGGTGGTGTGGGTATTACCGTCTGTAGCACAGGCAACTAGCTCCTATTCCTCCTCATCATCATTATCACCCAAACCGAGTTGAGAAGATCAGATGAGGCTGTGCAGCATCACCCAGTATAGTTTCTTGCTCCATCTCAACTTGCTCCGCCTGCAAAGCCTCCTCTTTAATTGTGAGAAGTGAGCGTTTCAGTAGGCAGAGAAGCGGGATGGTGACGCTGATTATGGCGTCATCACTGCTCGCCATCTTGGTCGAGTCTTCAAAGTTTTGGAAAACCGCACAAATATCAGGCATCCATGCGCACTCATCAGCTCTTATTTGCAGAAGCTGACAGGAATACCGACGTGCATGGTGTAGCTGGTATTCAACTACTTCCCTCTGCTGCTCATAAACCTTGCCAACATATGTAGCGTTGACTTCCAACATGTGGTAACATTGCACCCCTAGTCGGTGAGCTGAAAGTTGCAAATGCTGCTGCAGCACTGCCAGGGTGGTGGCAGCTGTAGTAGACTTGTGGAAATGGGCACACATGCAGCGTACTTTCACAAGTAGCTCAGGCAGATCTGGCTAGGTTTTGAGAAACCACTGAGCCACTAAGTTGAACATGTGGGAGAGGCATGGTATGTGTGGGAGGTAGTCAAATTTCAGGCTCTACCTGTTTACAGCCATTGTCACACATGACAATGCCTGGTTATAGGTTCAGGGGCGAGTGCCACAGATCAGTCTGGTCTGCTAGACCTTTCAACAACTCCGTGGCAGTGTGCGGTTTGTCACCTAAGCAGATTAGCTTCAGCAGAGCTTGTTGCCGCTTGGCTGAGACAGTGCTGCAGTACTTTCAGCTTGCGACTGCTGTTGACGTTTCTGAGATGGAGGATGAGGAGGTGCAGGAACTGCTGTAAAAGGTGGGGGCAACCCTGATTGAACTAGGGCCTGTAATACTAGGTGTCGGTAGCACGTGTTTTGTCCCAGAGTCAGACTGGATCCCGGCTTCCACAATGTTCAGCCAGTGTGCCGTTAGGGAAATATAGCGTCCCTGTCCACAAGCAATTATCCAGGTGTCTGTGGTTAAGTGGACCTTCCTAGTCACAGCGTTGGTCAGTGCATGGCTGATGTTATAGGACACGTGCTTGTGTAAGATGGGTACTGCATACTGGAGAAATAGTGGCAGCTGACGACCAAGTACCGTGAGGCGGCCATTGAGAAAATGTTGCAGACAATATTACAATGCCAGAAAAATTTGCACGCTGCAGATGGACGTATAAGACTCAGTAGCAAAATAGCAATACTATTTGAAACCAAATTTTTTTTTGGTTTGGGGTTTTGAGGCCCAACTCTAGCATGATAAGTGCCATATAAAATGTCACTGCTAAAAAATTAGTAGTAGTACAATGACAGCAAAATGTGCCCACTTCAAATGGGCGCATAAGACTGCAGTATCAGTATAGCAATGCTATTTATTTACCAAACAACATTTTTTTGCGTTTTGAGGCTCAACTGTAGCATGATAAATGGCACATAAAATTTCACTGCTGAAAAAAATTGCAGTATTACATAGCCAGCAACATGTGCCCACTTCAGATGGACATATAAGACTGCAGTATCAATAGAGCAAAGTGATTTTTAACAAACAATTTTTTTGGGGGGAGGGGGTTTGAGGCCCACCTATAGCATTATAAATGCCATTTAAAATGTCACTGTAAAAATATTTTGTAGTATTACTATGCCAGCAAAATGTGCCCACTTCAGATGGACGAATAAGACTGCAGTATCAATACGGCAATGTTTTATGTAACCAAATAATTTTTTTGTGTATTTTAAGGCCCAACTCTAGCATAATAAATGCCGTATAAAATTTCACTGCTGAAAATATTGCAGTATTACAATGCGAAGAAAATTTGCCCTCCTCATATGGATGTATAAGACTGCAGCATCAATATAGCAATGCTATTGAAATCCAAACAAGTCCAGCTGTATGCTTTTGAAGCACAACTGCCGCAGTAAAAATTGTGTATAATATTTCCTTGATCAGAATAATTTGCAGGATTAAGAGCAAAAATAATGTTATTAGCCCTGAGAAGAGGTTTTGGTATCAGTTGCAGGCTGCAGCATAAAGGATATACAATTTACCCTATCCTGTTCTACACAATCCCTTCAGCACAATCTCTCCCTAAGTGCTGCTAATAGCAGCATTACAATTGATCATAATTGGCCCTAAGAAATTTTAAAGAAATTTTAATGTGGTGGAATCTCTGGCTAATACGCAGATACAATTCTGTCCCTATCTCATCAGCACCTCTCCCTGCTCTGCTTGTTTCCAGGGTACAGTGTGACAAGCATAGCATCATTGGTCTTATATAAACCTGATGACGCTATGCGGCCAGCCAATCACAGTAATGCCACAACCAAGATGGCAGGCAGGCAATCGAGCTTCTGCTCAAACATTATAAAAATATTCACCAAATAACAAGCATACTGACATTATCTGCACTGTTCCCATAGGGACGCACAATCTATATTCCCTATCAGTAAATCTTTGGGGTGTGGGAGGAAATCCACACAAACACAGAGAAAACATATAAACTCCTTGCAGATGTTCTCCTTGGTTATATTTGAAGTCAGGACCCCAGCAATACAATCAGGGCTGTCGTTGTCAGCGCACCAGGCAAGTGCCGGGGCCTTGCTCGCTATCAGAGCATCATTTGGACCCATTATATATGGAGCATGTTATGGGGCCCATTATATATGGAGCATTATATGGGCCTTATTATTCTGCATAGAGCACTATGTGGTGCCCATAATACTGTGTGGAGCAATATATGGGGCTGATTCTTCTGTATGGAGCACTATGTTTTACCCATAATACTGTATGGAACAATATATGGGGCTCATTATACTGTATGGTGGACTATGTGGTGCCCAAAATACTGTATGGAGCAATATATGGAGCTCATTATTCTGTATGGCATACTATGTGGTGCCCATAATACTGTATGGGACAATATATGGGGCTCATTATTCTGTATGGAGCACTATGCGGTACCCATAATACTGTATGGAGCAATATATGAGGCTCATTATTCTGTATATAGCACTATGTGGTGCCCATAATACTGTATGGAGCAATATATGAGGCTCATTATTCTGTATATAGCACTATGTGGTGTCCATAATACTGTATGGAAGACTATACTGATGTAATGTAATACTCATGTAATATAAGAAGTAAGTGAAATCTTTGGTATTGTACTATACCTATATTTCTCTGTCGTATCTGTGCATCATGAATCGTGGTAGGTGTTAAGGGGGCCCACTGAGACTCTTTCGCACAGGGCCACGAAAACCTGGAGCCGGCCCTGACTGCAATGCTGGAGTGTTAACCACTGACCACCGTGCTGCCAGTCACTTTTTAATTGCTGAAGTTACATAGGACTGCAGGTAACATCCACATTATCTGTACTCAGTGAGTTACCACTGTGTTAGGGCTCTTTCACATGTCCATGTCTCTGGTATGTGTGGTGACAGGTTTCACACGTATCAGAGACACTTACACACATTGATCTATTCAAGTGAATGGGTTTCTGCACCTCTGTGTTTCCATAGACCATGTGTCCATGGGAAAACACGATGATATGTCTGTTGTTTCCGTTTTTTAACAGCAGCACGGGCCGCAAAACGTCCAGCTGAAGAGCTGAGGAGATTGATTAGCATAATCCTACTGATTCTCTAGGATGAGACAAGGTCTGGTCATGTGACCCTAGCTTTATAATACCTTAGTGACTTTGAACTAATCTATGCTAAAATTATCTTTTCGTAAGAGGACAATCACCATAATATCTCATGGTAATGTACTAAATGCACAGTAATGTAGTATTATTTAGTCACTGTAAGACACTTTAGTTTATTACTCTTCAGTTCCCTTTTTGTAGTTGGGGAAATGGTCAGTACACCCAGTTATCCCCAGAGGCCCTCATAGTTCTGCGGAGGTTTACCTCTAGAATTATCTATTTACTATTCTTTTGGCTTTGTCTGTAACATCAAAGAATAAATCAGGGTTTAATGTATACATTTTGCAACTTAACTGCGCTCCCATCGCTCTCTAAACGGGTAATGGTTCATATGTTCACGTGAAATGATTATGTTAGTGGAAAGCTGGACAGAAAGATGATAAATTGGTGACGTCAGATGCAATGATGATACGCTAAGGAGAGTGAAGAATGAAAGAAGATGTAGATATGACTGGAAATAACTGGAAATAAAGCATTCTGCACATTGTATGAACATATTATACAGCAGTGCAGGAAAGCTGGTACCGATGTGCTCATCAATCTCCTGATCAAATGGAGATGAGAAAAACCTGCACTGATTCTAAAATTTGCAGAAAGGCAAAGACCTAATCTTTGGTGGCTCTGTGGTCTTAACTGTAGCCCTGAGGTCCCTGCTGTGCCTGCCCTTGGTGCTAGTACTAGAGAATCTAGAGATGCCACCAGGAATTTCAGGGCCCTATACTGGCAAAAATTTTGGACCCCTTGAGACTCCGCCAGGTTCCACACCAACTCCACCTCCACCCCTCAAACCTTTCATAATCCCACTGCCCACTCTAGGAATAATTCTACTTCTGCACCATGTCCTGACCAATCACTCATTAACAGTTTCCATCGAACACCATAACACATACATAACCATCAGCTTTTGTTTTGGCCAAAAGATTTTTTAAGCCGCCACTATGACAAGGTAGACTCTTTAGCAGGGCCCTATTCTACACTAAACTATTAAAAATGTATTAAAGTACCCAATTACTCTTTTTAGAAATACTATGATTTATTTTTCCTTAAGGGAATATGTCACCTACATTTTTAACCCCTTAAACCCCGGAGCTTTTTTCAGTTTTGCATTTTCATTTTTCGCTCTCCTTCTTCCTAGAGCCAAAACTTTTTTATTTTTCCATCAATATGGCCTTGTGAGGGCTTGTTTTTGTGGTGTGAGTTGTACTTTTGAATGACACCATTGGTTTTGCCTTGTCATGTTTTGTTTGGCTTTTTTACTAGATTCACTAAATGCTAAAACTGACCTGCCATTATGATTCTCCTGGTCATTACGAGTTCACAGACACCAAACATGTCTAGGTTCTTTTTAATCTAAGTCTTGAAAAAAATTCCAAACTTTGTTGAAAAAAAAAATTGCATCATTTTCCAATACCCATAGCGTCTCCATTTTTCGTGATCTTGGGTTGGGTGAGGGCTTATTTTTTGCACGCTGACCTGACATTTTTAATGATACTATGTTGGTACAGATACATTGTTTTGATCGCCTGTTATTGCATTTTAATGCAATGTTGCAGCAACCAAAAAAACGTAATTCTGGGGTTTTGAGCTATTTTTCTCGCTTCGCTGTTTAGTGATCAGGTTAATCCTTTTTTATTGATAGATCGGGTGATTCTGAGTGCAGTGATACCTAATATGTGTATGCTTGATTTTTTATTGTTTTATCTTGAATGGGACGAAAGGGGGGTGATTTAAACTAGAATTTTTTTTATATTTTTAAAAAAACTTTTTTTTTACTTTTGGCATGCTACAGTAGACTCCATGGGAGACTAGAGGCTGCCATAACCCGATCGGCTTTGCTACATAGAGGCACTGATCAGTTCACCTCTATGTAGAAGAATTACTCACTTGTTTTGAGCGCCGATCACTGGGTGGCGCTCACAGGAAGCCGGTACTGACAACCATAGAGGACTCCAGGAGACCTCCGGTTGTCATGCCAACACACCGGTGACCCGTGATCACATGATGCAGGTAACTGATGGCGGATTTCTGGCGCGATCGCTGGAAGCGCTTGTTAAATGCCCCTGTCAGCATTTGACAGCAGCATTTAACAGGTTAATAACCGCGGGTGGATCACGATTCCACCCGCGGCTATTGCGGGCACATGTCAGCTGTTCAAAACAGCTGACATGTCCCAGGAGAGATGTGGGCTCACTGTCGGAGCCCACATCAAAGGGAGGAGTCCGACATCAGCGTACTATTATGCCGATATCGTAAAGGGGTTAAAATGACCAATAATAACACACACAAGGGACAAATGACATCAAACCATGACCAGATTACATATTACCACCACATAGTGACTGAATAATACTACATACAAGGAACAAATGCCAACACACCGTGAACAGACCACATATGATCACCATATAGTGACCAAATAATACCACATGCAAGGAACAAACAACACCACATCATGACCACACCACATATTGCCACCCCATAGTGACCGAATACTACAATACTGATCCAGGCGGTCAGTTGCCTGGATCCACCTTTTTACCGTTCTTAAATATTGGTACCACATGAGCCATCCTCCAATCCTATGGTACCATGCCTGTTACAAGAGAGTCTAAAAATATGAGATACAGTAGTCTGTCAATTATTGAGCTCAATTCCCTCAGTATCCGTGGATGAATGCCATCTGGGCTGTGGGATTTGGTAATGTTTAAATTGCTCAGAAGCAGGAATATTTATTTTTGTGTTAAACTAATTACCGTATATCTGGTGGTGAATTTTGATTTTTGCTTCTTGATTGATCCCTGTAACAGATAGTTCATTGGTACAGATGAAAAGTGCCTATTTAATATCCCAGCCTTTTCTCTGTCCTCTGTAATTATCTTGTTATTGTCATCTTTTAAGGGACAGATGCCATCTGTGTTTTTTTTTTGGCATTGATGTAGTTATAAAAAAAAATGTTGGGATTTATTTTAATGTTGACAATTTGTTTCTCTGTAGATACTGTAACTTTGCTAGCTTGTTTTCTTTTTTACATTTCTTATTGAGATCTTTATACTCCTGAAATTTCAGTATTCTCGGCTTTCAAGATTTTGAATGCCCTTTGTCTTTGTCTTATTAAACTTTGTACTGTCTTATTTATCCATAATGGTTTATTTTTATTCCTTGACATTTTATTACCAGAAGGTATAAGTTTTCTGCAGAATTCTAGTAGTATTTCCTTAAAAATACCCCATTTATGTTCGGTATTACCAGTTACCATGACTCGGTCCCAGTCTACACAATTAAGCTCTTCCCTTAATTTGTTGAAATCAGCTGTCTTAAAGTTCCAGGTTTTGGCATTTCCCCTGTTAAATGTTTGATTGAAAATTAAATTGAAACTTACCTTATTATGGTCACTGCATCCCAAATGCTCCTGGACCTGTAGATATGAAATTGTATCTGGTCTATCTGACAGAACCAGATTTAGCAGATAATTATCTCCCCTAGCTGGTTCATCAACCAGCTGAGAGAGGTAATTGTCCTGAACTGTGGATAAGAAATTGTAGCTTTCAGCAACCAGAAGATTCTATATCCCATTTAATGTCCGGATAGTTAAAATCCCCCATTATAAGAACCCTAATACTGTTTGCTGCCTTTTTAATTTTTTGCAGCATTTTATCCTCTACTTGTTCAGCTTTATTAGGAGGCTTGTAGCAAACTCCAATTAGCAGCTTTCCATTATTGCCATCCCCATGTACATTTACCCATAGTTGCTGTAACTCCCCCAATGTCTTCATTTAGCACAGGTTTTAATGTGGATTTTACGAAGATGCGCACCTCTCCAACTTTTTTTTATCTTTCCTGTCCTTTCTAAATGAAGTGTAACTCTCTACTTTTGTTACCCAGTCATGGCTCTCGTCAAGCCATGTTTCCGCATCATATTTAGCCGCATCGTATTCAGTGACCGTCATAAGAGTCTCCAGTTCATTCATTTTGTTTGCAAGACTTCTTGCATTTGACTGCAGACATTTAATATTTTTAGCACATTTGTTACTCCTACTCAGCTCCCTGCTTTTCTTGTACATCCCTGCCCCCCCTCATTTACTCCTGATGCCTCCCTCTCTCTGTCTACTCTATCTATTCCCTTATTAGCATAACTAACCTTCCTCCCCCCAGACCCTAATTTAAAACCTCCTCCATCCATCTGACCATTTTCTCCCCAAGCACAGCTGCACCCTCCCCATTGAGATGCAGCCCGTCCCTACTGTACAGTCATGGCGAAAAGTTTTGAGAATGACACAAATATTATATTTTCACATGATCTGCTGCCCTCTGGTTTTTATGTGTGTTTGACAGATGTTTTTATCACAGACAGAAATATAATTGCAAACATATGAGTAACAAAAGCTTATATTGACAATTATAATGAGTTAATGCAGCAAGTCAATATTTGCAGTGTTGACCCTTCTTCTTCAGGACCTCTGCAATTCTCCCTGGCATGCTCTCAATCAACTTCTGGACCAAATCCTGACTGATAGCAGTCCATTCTTGCACAATCAATGCTTTCATTTTGTCAGAATTTTTAGGTTTTTGTTTGTCCACCCGTCTCTTGATGATTGACCACAAGTTCTCAATGGGATTAAGATCTGGGAAGTTTCCAGGCCATGGACCCAAAATCTCTATGTTTTGTTTCCTGAGCCATTTAGTTATCACTTTTGCTTTATGGCAAGGTGCTCCATCATGCTGGAAAAGGCATTGTTGATCGCCAAACTGCTCTTGGAGGGTTGGGAGAAGTTGCTCTTGGAGGACATTCTGGTACCATTCTTTATTCATGGCAGTGTTTTTAGGCAAGACTGTGAGAGAGCCGATTCCCTTGGCTGAGAAGCAACCCCACACATGAATGGTTTCAGGATGCTTAACAGTTGGCATGAGACAAGACTGGTGGTAGCGCTCACCTTGTCTTCTCCCAATGAGGCGTTTTCCTGATGTCCCAAACAATCGAAAAGGGGATTCATCAGAGAAAATAACTTTACCCCAGTCCTCAGCAGTCCACTGCCTATACCTTTTGCAGAATATCAGTCTGTCCATGATGTTTTTTCTGGAGAGAAGTGGCTTCTTTGCTGCCCTCCTTGAGACTAGGCCTTGCTCCAAGAGTCTCCGCCTCACAGTGCGTGCAGATGCTCTCACACCTGCCTGCTGCCATTCCTGAGCAAACTCTGCACTGCTGGTAGCCCGATCCCACAGCTGAAACACTTTTAAGAGACGGTCCTGGCGCTTGCTGGTCTTTCTTGGGTGCCCTGGAGCCTTTTTGGCAACAATGGAACCTCTCTCCTTGAAGTTCTTGATGATGCGATAGATTGTTGACTGAGGTGCAATCTTTCTAGCTGCGATACTCTTCCCTGTTAGGCCATTTTTGTGCATTGCAATGATGACTGCACGTGTTTCTTTAGAGATAACCATGGTTAACAGAAGAGAAACAATGATGCCAAGCACCAACCTCCTTTTAAAGTGTCCAGTGGTGTCATTCTTACTTAATCATGACAGATTGATCTCCAGCCATGTCCTCATCAACACCCACACCTGTGTTAATGGAGCAATCACTGAAAAGAGGTTAGCTGTTCCTTTTAAGGCAGGGCTGCAATGATGTTGAAATGTGTTTTGGGGGATAAAGTTCATTTTCTAGCCAAATATTGACTTTGCAAGTAATTGCTGTTAAGCTGATCACTCTTTATAACATTCTGGAGTATATGCAAATTGCCATTAGAAAAAGTGAAGCAGTAGACTTTGTAAAAATTAATATTTGTGTCATTCTCAAAACTTTTGTCCATGACTGTAGTCTGTAGCCGACAGACAAGTCGGCCCAGCTCTCCAGGAACCTAAACCCTTCCTTCCTGAACCAATTTCTAAGCCAATTACCTATCTCCCTAAGGCTTCTTTCACACTTCCGTTGTGTGACGTCCGCCCATCCGTGAAAATGGCGGATCCGTCAGAAAAGTAAAAAAACGGATGCAAAACTGGTCAGTTTTCTGACGGATCCGCCAAGAAGATTTCACCCGGAAATGATGAAAATTTTGTTTCGGAAATGTAAGTCCGGCGGGAGAGAGAGAGAGAGAGAGAGAGAGAGAGAGAGAGAGAGAGAGAGAGAGAGAGAGAGACCGGACAGTGTTTTCTGCATTTACAATGGTTTTCTATGGAGGCGACGGATCCGCAGGCGGATTCCGTCAAAAACGGATGCCAGCGGATCCGCCGCCCATAGGCGGCCATTATACAAAATAGCGGATGCGGCGGATCCGCCGTTGTCCGCCATTTTGGCGGACAAAAAAAAACGTTGCATTGGACGTTTTTTTGTAATGACGCCGGCCAATTTTTTGGCGGATCCGTCAAAAAACGGACCTAACGGACGACCATCCATCAAAATCCGTCACTAATGCAAGTCAATGGGAAAAAAACGGATCCGCCAAAAAAAAATGGCGGATCCGTTTTTTTTCACATTTTGACGGATTTTGACTGACGTCGCACGACTGAAGTGTGAAAGAGGCCTAAGCTCCCACTGCCTATCTAGTGATGCTTGTGGCACCCGCAGTATTTCTGAAAACACCACCTTGGAGGTCCAGGCCTTCAGCTTCTCTTCTAGTTCTCTGTAATCATTCTTAAGGACCTTCCACCTCCCTCTAACTTTGTCATTGCTACTGATGTGTGCCATGACCGCTGGGTTTTCCACAGCCCCACCCAGCAATCTTTCTTTCCGATCCCCAATATGTCGAACCTGAGCACCCAGCAGAGAACACACTGTTCGGCATTCACGGTCTCGGCGGCAGATAAACCTGTCTGTCCGCCTAATTAAAGCGTCCCCACTACCAGTACCTGTCTGGCCTTTGCTGCACTCTTATTTCCCTCCTTCCTGCAGCAGTCGTTTTTCTGGTTGCTAAGAGCAACATCCTGCTCTAGTGATCCCACTCCTGGACTTGCATTCCTAATATCAGCCAAACAGGCATATTTACTAGGTTGTGCCAGATCAGGACTGGGCTCTCTGGCACTTTTCTCCCTACCCGTTTTTGTAACATTTACCCAACTGCGTGTTACACACTAACTGGTTGGCGCGAGCGTGGGGGTTGTGGCCCCACTGTGCCACAAACCAGACAACCCAGCAAGGGGCATGACTAAGCAGCTACCTTGGTGTTCACTGGAGCCTCTGATGGTGAGGTCAGGCTTGTGCGGCAGGTAGCTGCCAGGTGCCACTCCAGGGTGGTGTCTGGCTGTGGCTGCTGATCCCACTGGAACCAGAGCACTGTAACAGGTGCGGGCAAGAGTCGACGGGCACGACAGGTACTATGGCGGGCATGGCAGGCACTCTTGGCGGACAGGCGGGCACGGCTGAGATACTGGCAGACAGGCAGGCACAGCTGAGACACTGGCAGACAGGCGGGCATGGCTGAGACACTGGCAGACAGGCGGGCACGGCTGAGACACTGGCAGACAGGCGGGCCAGGCTGAGACACTGGCAGACAGGCAGGCACGGCTGAGACACTGGCAGACAGGTGGGCAGAGACAGAAGGAACAGGAACTGACTTGGGAGGCACATGAACACGGCAGGAAGGAATGGAACAAGGGAACAGGTAGGGGCCTGTTCAGACTGGAGAACCTGGGGCTGGTTCAGGAAGGACAGAGACACAAATTGGAATGAGAGATATATGAGAACAGGTAAGAGTAGTGTGTGGAAACCGGTAGGGACCTGTTCAGACTGGAGAAGCAGAGGCAGAACCGCAGGAGTGTGGAGCAGAGGAAAGTGGTTCTGCAGCAGCAGGAGCGGAGCAAAGCAGAACCGCAAGTTAATCAGAGAGGAGCTGCAGCAATGGGTTCTGCAGCAGCAGGAGCGAAGCAAAGCGGAACCTCAAGGTATGCAGAGAGGAGTTGCAGCAAAGGGGTTCTGCAGCAGCTGGAGTGAAGCAAAGCGGAACCGCAAGTTATGCGGAGAGGAGCTGTAGCAAGAGGTTCTGCAGCAGCAGGAGCGAAGCAAAGCGGAACCGCAAGTTATGCGGAGAGGAACTGCAGCAAGAGGTTCTGCAGCAGGAGCAAAGCAAAGAGAAACCACAAGGTATGTGAAGAGGAGCTGCAGCAAGAGGTTCTGCAGCAGCTGGAGCAAAGCAAAGCGGAACCGCAAAGTATGCGGAGAGGAGCTGCAGCAAGAGGTTCTGCAGCAGCAAGACAGAGCGAGTAAACACAAAGGTATGCAGGGCAGAGAAGGACAGGCTGCAGCCTGGGATACAACAGACACTGGTATATGACAGAGTACAGGCAGGGAAAGGTAAGAGACAAGGTACAGGAACAAAGACACAGAGACCAGGATATTCTGTCTCCTGGATGGCGGACGGACAGGTACAAGATTAGGAACAAGGACACAGAGACCAGGATATTCTGCCTCCTGGATGACGGAACAGACAGGTACAGATACAGGTCGGGGAATCAAGCCCCCAGAGAAGACGAAATACAGGACAGGACCTGGCAGCTCAGCAGTAAGACACTAACTGAGTAAAGGCGTTGCTCAGGCAGTTTCCACCGGGTGAAGCTGCCTTAAATACCAAAGGCCCCTTGATAATTGGCTGGGGACACCATAGGCAGGTACACACTGATTCTATAAGAACCAGGAAGAGCTGGCGCCGCCCCCTTATGCACGCAGCCAGGAAACATGCACAAAGCAGACAGGAGACAAGAGGCATTCAGCACAGAGCCGGCAGCAGACAGAACTCACAGCATTGCCCGGATTGGTGAGTAAACTGACAGGATGGGAGGCCATGCAGTGATGCCGGCAGGGATGTTACACTGCGTACTTCTATGTGCTGATCTTCCCCATCTCTACCCTCCTCCATATTACTGGCCCCAGCAAGAGTAAGTTCAGTGAGCTCTAAACTCCTCTCCAGGTTTGCAATACTCCTTAGTGTTGCAAGCTGCACATTCAGATCCATTACCTGGGCTTCCAAACATGTAACTCGCTGGCATCGAGTGCAGACATATTCACCATTGGTGTTATAAAAACTTTCATTTTATACCATTGAGGATTCATCTTTCCCGCAAGGGCAGCCCAGGTACTGGAATCTTTCCACTAAAGTGAATCAAGGGATGTGTCACTTTCTTAGCAGCTTGCTGTTGTTTCAATATAATCAATGTTTTATCAGATGGAGATTCTCACTGCAGTACTTGGTGTTGCATTCCAGGCAGTACAGCTAATCTATGTAACCCCACCCCCACCACTGATTGGCAGCTTGCTGACGGTGTACACAGGAAGCTGCCAATCAGGAGTGTGGGCGGGGTTATACAGAGCTCAGCATTCTGCGCACTCCTACGTTTACAGCAGAGAAAACAAAAGTTCTATGAAAATTGCATCAAGTAGTCCAGTAAGTGACACATCACTGGAATCAGGCTTTCGGCCCCTACATCATGCTGCTCTCAGATTACATAGCAAAAATATGATAACAGATTCCCGTTAAGAAAAAAGGGGTTTTGTCTATTAAAAAAGTTCACAAATTATGGACCTGTAAAATTTTCTTATAACAAGGGGATGGAATGACTTGTCCATGAAGGTTGAAAGTTGTTCTATATAATGCATGGATCCTATTCAAATCTTCTACGTTACCCAAAAAGCTGCAATATGTTAGATATAGAAATTATGTAAATCCGTTTGAACATATTTATAAGAGGCCTGAACATATCTATCAATCTCAGCGGCACCTGCAGCTGATCTCTTAAATTGTGACTTGCCACTTCCTCATTACATGTAGGGGAGACCAAAGGGAACTGTCAGTAACATCCAGCTGACACATCACAGAGTTGGCATTTGCTAATAGTGGTACATAGAAAACTGTCACTATTTACAAATCATTGTGTGCGCTGATATCTGTCATCTCCATGTTCCCAACAGTTCACACAGTCTTTTCTATGAGTAACACATAAAAAAATCTATTGAAGGCTATAGCATAAAACATCCATACTAAGATACATCGCATTACAGAAGGTCGTATCATCCCTCCAAACCATCCTTGATCCTGCGGGACAGTCTTAAATTTGTGGCTGAGAATAAAAAAACTTTTCTGCAACACTTGTCGTGCATCCTGTATTTCACAGCTGGGCGGTGTGCGCTCAGATTGTTTACTGGGCTCCAAACTGCTCTGCCACAATGATGGGAATAAAAGCATGTAAGTAACCAAAATGGTGCTGCTGCTGGACACTAACTATAGTGTCACCTGAGTCTTTTATCCACATTAGTGCACTTTTTAACTATATATTAGTATTACTAAAAAGAGACTAAGAAATAATATTGATTTATGGCATATTTCGATGTGTACCTGTCCAGAGTAAAAATGAATTTCTGCTGTCCTCATCCAGCACCACAGGTTAAAAAACTGCTTGTCTTTCAGGAACTGTCCCAATTCTACTGTTCCGTAACTCGTCATTCAATCAGTGAGGGGTTCATCTTCATCAGCATTCTTCCAGTATTATAAGTGCCGGAGCTTTCTTTTTCTACACTTCTAAGCATGCATTGCACTTACTACTCTTCTCAAAAGCCTGCCCCTAAATTATGCATTATTTCAGTCTGACAGACAGGAGAGAAGGAGCAGGATGCAGAAAATCTGCAAGGTAACAAAGTCATGTAATCTGCACATGACTGTATCAATAAAGTTTTATTAAAGTCAAATACCAGGAAGCATTAAAAACAAAACAGCTTTGTTTAAAACACGATATAGCATAAAGAGACAAATACAGCAGCATCAAAAATGTCATAAAACAATTTTAAAATAACACAAGCAACCTAATTTAGTTAATAGGTTAAGAAATGGTATAGGAAATCTGCAACATCAAAAATTCACCAAATACTCATTGTGGCAACTTATCGGGAACCTGTCACCCCCCAGGGCCTTTTTAAGTAAAAGAGCCACCTTCACTTAAGGTTAAGGCTGCATTCTGTAAAGGTGTCTCTTAGGTTTCTTATCCCTAGGAATGCTGAAATACAGACTTTTATAATTTGTCCACCATACCTCTTTTGTGTCAGGGAGGTATGTCTTCTCCCCTGTGTCAACGGCCTCATAACACACTCCGGGGTGTGTAGCCCTGGTGTTAGGCACACGCAGTACCCTGGGGAGTGTATGGCGAGACGGCGGCTTAAAGCTCAATATGCATTCATTCTGCACACACTAGACACACCCTTGGGGTAGTGAAGTATACTCTAGGGAGTGGTCAAGAAGGTATGTGTAGGAGTGATTTTAGTCAGTCAGTCTAGTTCCTGTCTTCGGGCAGTAAGGACGTGGGAGTCTAGTTCCTGTCTTCGGGCAGTAAGGACGTGGAGAGTCTGCGTCTGGACTACAGTGAGAGAGTCTGCATCTGGAGGGAGGAAGGAGTCTAGATTGCTATCTCATCAGCTTGGAAAGTGGAGTCTGGTATAGGTGTTGGAATACACCTTAGTCTGGTCAGAGCTGTGTCATCTCCTCAGCATACATTGAAGGAAAGAACAAGTTGTAACCCAGAAAGTCTTCAGCATTCCTGTCTAAAGGACAGTATCAGGTTCAGAGACGTGCTCCTGCCTGTGATAACTGAGCATCTGTGGTTAGCTTCATTGGAAGGAAAAAGATTGGAAGTGACTGCTCGACCCCTGGCTAGTAAGAGTGTTTATGTTACCAGCGTGGACAAGGCGAAAGGCAAGTGGATTAGAGAATTGGTGCTACAGGATTGCAGAAGTCCAGCGCCTTGTTACCGGTCACTGGGGACCGAAGAGTCACTGTTGCTTCAGGCACGGTGACAGGAAAACCAGGAATCTACCGGACCCTAGGTCGCGGCAGACAAGCCCCTTATAGTCGGTACGTAGCTGGGGTCAGGGGGAGTGAAGACTTTGGAGTTCTGCAGGACAAACATAAGTATTCAGCTCCTTCACAGGAGGACCCCTAACACTAAGCTGACTGGGCAGGTACAGCTAAGATTTGCTGGAATCATAGAGGGAACTACGCTTCAGGCTGGTTGTACTCGTTTATTGGAGTTAAAGGAGGCCCCTAACTTGTCCAGCTGCCGTCTCAAGATACACTCCCCTTGGATCAGCCTCCCTGGGACCTGCCTTATCATTCTGCAAGTAAAGGTATGGAAAGACGCTGACTGTGTGAGACTGTGTTATTTACCGGCACCCGACTTCACCATCTTAACAGACTTTGAGGGAAGAGTCCCACCTGTAGGGGACCCGACATCTAGCTGCCTCACCATCCCCTCAGAGATCTACAGCAGCGCTGGTACTAATTACCAGAATACTACAGGTGGCGTCACGAACTGTATATAGTTATCCCTGTAAATATTCCCCAACAACATACGCCAGACCGCCCGGGCCACAGACCGAGCCACAGCTACCTGTGACAACAATCCCCATAGACTTCTACGGGCTCGGCTCTGAGTACCCCATTGCCCTGGTAACCCACAATTGTGGTGGGGGTCGACACAACTAAACTTGGCGTCACGAACAGGATACCAAACTCGCGAAATTGCGAGCCCTGCGTGCCTAAGGACTTGTTTTTGTAAAAAGGACTGTTTGCACTTTTGGCGCCAAAATCGCCATTTTTGTCGCCATATTCGCGCCCTCAGGCGCTGGAGAAGAAGGTGGGCGTACCTTCGTGGGCGTCTACCCCCCTGTGGCGCGAAGAAAATGCCTGCCCTCTCAAAGTGCTACTACAATATGCGGTCCTGCCCAACAGCAAAGGAGGTCCGCCTCCTCTTCACCTTCCCTGCGAGGAGGAGGAGACGCAAACCCCACCTCCACGGAAGAGACCGGAAGTCTCCAAAAGAAGAAGAGAGAGTCTTCTGGAAAATGATGGAGGCAGGACGTGCGCAGCCGAGTGGGGCAGCGGAGGAAGGCAGGCCCCGGGCCCCCGCCAAGCTGCCATCGGCATCGGAGACTTATGCAATCCTGCACCTGCAACAGGCGTTGTTAGAGGTTCGGGAGGAGAACGCACTCCTAAAGAAGATGTTCCAACCTGGCCTGGAGGAGATTGAGAGACGCCGCTGTAACCTGCTGAAGTGGCAATTGACAAACACGGCGTCCCCTCCCCTCAACGAACCCCCACGATTCCAAAAACCGAAAAGTCTGCTGCCCAAGGCGAAGGAGCAACCGGAGGCTGCCCCCGAAAGTACCGTTCCCGATCCCACTGGTGAAGCGGTGGAAGCGGAGGAGGTTGAGGAGGTACAGCCAATCCCGGAACGCCCGCCCGGCCAAGAGGCCGCAGCAGATGATCGGTCCCCGGCAGGGACACCGGAGGGGTCCTGTCCGTCACTACCAGATGTGGACTGGGACGAGATGGCGCGCCTGGATGACGTCGCCTACACCGCCCAGTGGGAGCAAGAATGGCGGAGTCGTGAGGAGACGAAGAGGCGCCAGCAGGAGGAAGCGCGGGAAATCAAGAAGAACCGCCAGCGACAGTTTGCCGAGCTGATTGCTGACAAGGAGACTGTCCGTCGCGACAAAGGTACCTTACGGGAACCGCGGCGGCAGGGGTGTGTGACTGAGTTCCAGCTCCGGAAGGGCTGGGGCTTTATTCGTGAACCGGGCCTCTACCCAGCGGTCTTCGTCAGCAGGCGTGACGTGGAATCTCACCTGCAGCAAGGTCATCCCGGGAGGGACTTAGTAAACGGCGACATAGTCACCTATACGCGGCATTGGGGAATGAAGGGGTGGTATGCCCTGAACGTCGCCATCGTCCGCGACCCCGTCTCAGACGCAGGTACCGTCACCATTACCGCAGCGTCCCCGTTTCCAGCTTCAGTAGCATCCGGCCGTGCCCCAGCATCGCCCCCTTCAAAATCATCGTAACATGCGACCCAAAGTTCATCGCAAGTGAAAGTTACTTCCACATCGCCAAATGCGACCCAGTCTAAATCGCAAACCCTGACGCGGTCTATATCGTTGACTGTAATGGAGACGCAATCGGTGTCATGCGAAGAAAGTGTACCCGTTGCGCCCCTAGAGGTTCAAACCAGAACTGTCGCAACCCAGACCCTGATCGCAGCACATGATTTGCTGGTCCTGGGATCAAGGGCCCATTGCGTTGTTCCAGCCCCCGGGGTGGAAGATGTGGTGGAAAATGTCTTAGTAGCTGATGAATAAGTGGTAAAGAGTTGGTGAGATCCCTATCGGATCTACCACAAGTAGAAAGCAGAAAGTTTAAAATGTTTTTGAAAAAGTTTGCACAGATGTTATATATAGTAAATATATATTCCTAATTATAGAATGCCCGGCTGGGTAATTGGTAATTGATAATGGATAATTGATAATTGATAAATGGTAAATAATAGATGAGAATTGATAAACAGTTGCACTTTGACACTGTGATTTATTATGTCTTCTTTTATAAATGGACTTTTTGAGGTAAAGGACTATGCTTACCCAGAACTCTTTTGTACATAGTTGCGCTTCGGCGCCCTATCTTGGTTTTACATAAACCATCCATATCTACCTCTGAAAAACAAAACCCGTGTGGTGTGGCACTGAGTGAGGTCTGCACTTGGATGTCCTGCAGCCCACCCAGGACCCACGTTGAAGGTTTGGTGCGGGTCCTTCACAAGTATCTTGTATATCTATTTATTGAAAATGCTATTTGATACTATTTGTATTAAAGTTTGTAACGTTCAAAGTATTCTTACCTCCCGGATGGGAAGATGTTATTGTTCCAAATGTTATTGCATAAACAAAATTTTTCTGTCTTTTGTATTTCACAGCCCGGGAGTGCTGTCGTTTACCATGGGGGAATGTGTAGCCCTGGTGTTAGGCACACGCAGTACCCTGGGGAGTGTATGGCGAGACGGCGGCTTAAAGCTCAATATGCATTCATTCTGCACACACTAGACACACCCTTGGGGTAGTGAAGTATACTCTAGGGAGTGGTCAAGAAGGTATGTGTAGGAGTGATTTTAGTCAGTCAGTCTAGTTCCTGTCTTCGGGCAGTAAGGACGTGGGAGTCTAGTTCCTGTCTTCGGGCAGTAAGGACGTGGAGAGTCTGCGTCTGGACTACAGTGAGAGAGTCTGCATCTGGAGGGAGGAAGGAGTCTAGATTGCTATCTCATCAGCTTGGAAAGTGGAGTCTGGTATAGGTGTTGGAATACACCTTAGTCTGGTCAGAGCTGTGTCATCTCCTCAGCATACATTGAAGGAAAGAACAAGTTGTAACCCAGAAAGTCTTCAGCATTCCTGTCTAAAGGACAGTATCAGGTTCAGAGACGTGCTCCTGCCTGTGATAACTGAGCATCTGTGGTTAGCTTCATTGGAAGGAAAAAGATTGGAAGTGACTGCTCGACCCCTGGCTAGTAAGAGTGTTTATGTTACCAGCGTGGACAAGGCGAAAGGCAAGTGGATTAGAGAATTGGTGCTACAGGATTGCAGAAGTCCAGCGCCTTGTTACCGGTCACTGGGGACCGAAGAGTCACTGTTGCTTCAGGCACGGTGACAGGAAAACCAGGAATCTACCGGACCCTAGGTCGCGGCAGACAAGCCCCTTATAGTCGGTACGTAGCTGGGGTCAGGGGGAGTGAAGACTTTGGAGTTCTGCAGGACAAACATAAGTATTCAGCTCCTTCACAGGAGGACCCCTAACACTAAGCTGACTGGGCAGGTACAGCTAAGATTTGCTGGAATCATAGAGGGAACTACGCTTCAGGCTGGTTGTACTCGTTTATTGGAGTTAAAGGAGGCCCCTAACTTGTCCAGCTGCCGTCTCAAGATACACTCCCCTTGGATCAGCCTCCCTGGGACCTGCCTTATCATTCTGCAAGTAAAGGTATGGAAAGACGCTGACTGTGTGAGACTGTGTTATTTACCGGCACCCGACTTCACCATCTTAACAGACTTTGAGGGAAGAGTCCCACCTGTAGGGGACCCGACATCTAGCTGCCTCACCATCCCCTCAGAGATCTACAGCAGCGCTGGTACTAATTACCAGAATACTACAGGTGGCGTCACGAACTGTATATAGTTATCCCCTGTAAATATTCCCCAACAACATACGCCAGACCGCCCGGGCCACAGACCGAGCCACAGCTACCTGTGACAACAATCCCCATAGACTTCTACGGGCTCGGCTCTGAGTACCCCATTGCCCTGGTAACCCACAATTGTGGTGGCGGGTCGACACAGGGGCATCATAACACACTGCGGGGCGTGATCTGGGGCCGCCGCTACACGCAGTGCCGGTGACGTCGCAAGATGGAGAGGAGGCGGGGCCGGAAACAAGAGGGGGGCCGGAAACAAGAGGGGGATGATTGACACCTCTTTTTGAAGCATAGAGAGCATCATGAAGACCAAGGAACACAACAGGCACACCAAACATGTGGAAGAAGATGCTCTGGTCAGGTGAAACCAAAATCAAACTTTTTGACAACAATGCCAAACGATATGTTTGGCGTAAAGGCAACACAGCTCATCACCCCGAGCACACCATCCCCACTGTCAAACATGGTGGTGGCAGCATCATGGTTTGGGCCTGCTTTTCTTCAGCAGGGACAGGGAAGATGGTTAAAATTGATGGGAAGATGGATGGAGCCAAATACAGGACCATTCTTGAAGAAAACCTGTTGGAGTCTGCAAAAGACCTGAGACTGGGACGGAGATTTGTCTTCCAACAAGACAATGATCCCAAATATAAAGCAAAATTTACAATGGAATGGTTCACAAATAAACGTATCCAGGTGTTAGAATGGCCAAGTCAAAGTTCAGACCTGAATCCAATCAAGAATCTGTGGAAAGAGCTGAAAACTGCTGTTCACAAACGATCTCCATCCAACCTCACTGAGCTCGAGCTGTTTGCCAAGGAAGAATGGGCAAGAATTTCAGTCTCTCGATGTACAAAACTGATAGACATACCCCAAGCGACTGCAGCTGTAATCACAGCAAAAGGTGGCGCAACAAAGTATTAAGTTAAAGGGGCCGAATAATATTGTACGCCCCACTTTTCAGTTTTTGTATTTCCACAAAAATTTAAAATAACCAATAAATTTCGTTCAACTTCACAATTGTGTCCCACTTGTTGTTGATTCTTCACCAAAAATTTACATTTGGTATCTTTGTTTGAAGCATGATATGTGGGAAAAGGTTGAAAAGTTCCAGAGAGCCAAATACTTTCGCAAGGCACTGTAGTTGATAACTGCCTGACTGTTCTGCCCAATGCCAATCACTGCCGGCTCATAGCGGTCATGTACTGCTGCTGTTAGCGATTCTATGGTTTCCAGTGATATTAATTGGTCAGATCAGCTTCTTCTCTTCCACTCTGTTCATACCTATGTCAAGCTGATTAACAGCTGACACCCTGCTGCTTAAGTGCACGGATCCTGCTGTTAAGCAGCAAGATATCGGCAGTGACACCCCAATAACAGTGCAGAGTGGAAGAGGAGGTGTTGCTTTGTTGATGTGAGGTCAAATGAGGCAGCAGAATCGCCAGCAGGAGCGGTACTTGACCACTCTGATCCAGCAGAGATTAGACTTACGCAGAACAGGCAGGTAGTTCTAATCTACATAAGAAATAAAATAGAAAAGCTCCAAATAACCCCTTTAAGAAGCTTTGCTATAGATTATATTATGGAATATATAGTTCTATATTAGAAGATTTACATTGAGGTGGATTACTGGTGGCTAGTAAAGGGTGTACACTTCCATAATCGCAATCTAATCTACACAAACATATACAAAGTGCATAAAATATTAGATATTTTAGAATTGCGATGCTCTGACAAGGATGAAGATTGGCCTTGGATTTTCAGATCAGTGAAAGCGTCCATAGAAGTTAGCGAGTGCAAAAAATGTTCGGTATAAAAATTTAGCATGTGAAGTTGCATCTCAGTCTCCATTGTTCCCGTTACCTGGGATGCCGCGATATCACTTTGCAGGAGAGGTGATTAATTAGAGGCAAGGATGAGTGCCGGAGCATGTGCTGCTCTCCACATCTGTCTAGTGGCAGCAGGGACCTCCAACTGGGTGTCAGTGCTTACCCCCTAATAGTAATAGTTTCTGACATCCATACCAGCTGTTTGGAGACAGTCAGGCTCAGGCACTAAAAAAGTGTGTCCATAGAAGCACACGGTGATGCTGTGTGTTCACACATGGGTCCGCATAGGATATTAACCCGATAGGTCCAAGTAAGAAACCCACCATAATGAAAATTATTTTTTCTCCCTATCAAATTATCACCTTAGGAATATTTTTAATGGCATGACAATAGATGTGTCCATGCATATTATCAACTTTTTGGAACAGATCTTAATTCAGGAGGATATGATCACATTTTGGAGTTTAGCGGCACATACCGTACATGAACAAACCAAAACCATTTCAAAAACTTTCTTACAGCCCCAACACCCCACGATCAGTCCATCCAGTACATGATATACAGTATATTAGTACGGGGCACAGTGCAATAATAAAGCGCCTTTTGATATTCTGAACATTGTTCTTCATTCTAAGAGATTATGACTCCTATAACGGCGGAATCTCATCTTTTCTTCTTATGTGCTCAACAAGGACTAAGAGCCATTGAGTTGCTTGGGAAAAAAGCCAAACTGGCCTGGAATCCACAGAGTCCGCCAAACAGCAGGGCATTAATAACCTAATTATTAGTTTGGAAATACCTGAGCAGCAGTCCATGTGCTGAGTCTGCTCAGTAGGCACTTTCCTAGGCCAAAAACTAGAGGAGAATCGGATGCTTTACACCTTAGTTCTAATTAGCTCCCTGCAGGGCTCCAGAGACAACAGATGAGGAATGACCGGCGCAAAGAAAACATTCCTACCAGCTTTTCTTAAGCCTCATGTGCTGGGGAATGCTGGGCGAGGAACCAAAGCAGCTGTAGGAGCAGAGCTGCTTTTTGGAAATACTGCACTTAGTGCATGGCTGACAGAGCAGAAAGCATCCAGTCTCATGTTGTCTCTTTTTGAACCACCACGTTCCACACAATGATATCACGTCTTATTCTTAACAAGCCCTTTCTCACCAACTTTTGTCTCCTGCATGTATTAGATCATCATGAAAGAATTTTGTGGAGCACAATTAGGCGAAATATAAGTAAAATAGTGGAGTTAGATGTTAGCTAGACGACTTTCTGCAATCAAGTTTAAGGCCGGAGTCACACTACCGTAGAATATGGACGAGTGCTAGGCGAGAAAAAATCGCATAGCACTCGGACCAATGTTAATCTATGGGGCAGCTCCCATCATCCATTTTTTTCTCGGCCGTATTATACATGCGAGTGAAATCACAGCATGCTGCGATTTGCACCGTATCTCGGCCGAGACTCGCCAATGCAAGTCTATGGATGCGAGAAAAACACAACACACCACACGAACCATCAGTATGACTTGCAAAAAATATGCACCGGTGTCCTTAGAAAAGTCGGCAATTCAGTGCGGTGTACAGTAAAATCACACTGACAGCTTACAATAGAATAGATAGAATAGATACATATAGTATAGGCGTTATAATATATATATATATATATATATATGTCACTGACACACATATATATATATATATCTTTATATTTCAAATATTTAAAAGAGAGATAGAAGATTAGCCGTTAATTCATTTGTCGGCTTCTGCAAAATCATTGCAGAAGCCGACAGGATAGGAGACATGGTTTACATACAGTAAACCATTGCCGAACAGTTTGATTTATATATGTCACTGACTACTACTGTTAGTAGTACAGTATATGTGTGTAAAATTTGTGAGCTGTAGGTATTTAATAAAAGAATGTATTCACGGAAAAAAATGGCATGGGCTCCCACGCAATTTTCTGCGCCAGAGAGGGAAAGCCAGTGACTGAGGGCAGATTTTAAGAGCCTAGAAAGGGACCATGGTTTTTGGCCCCCCTGGCTTAAAACATCTGCCCAAAGTCACCCCAGAAAACATGCATCTGTAAGATGCGCCAATTCTGGCACTTAGCCTCTCTCTTCCCACTGCCCTGTGGTGGTGGCATATGGGTTAATAAGGGGTTAATGTCACCTTTGTATTGTAAAGTGACATTAACCCCGGCTTAGTAATGAAGAGGTGTCAATAACACACTTATTCATTACTAATCCTATAGTTGTGAAATAGTTAAATAAACACACAGCCAGAATAAAGTATTTTAATGAAATGACAGACCACACATTTTTGTCATCTTTATTCTTCTGCTAATCCAAACAATGCCCTCGATCTCCTGTAAAAAATAAATCATAAAAAACCAACAATATACCCATATCTGTCCAGCGTACAGTCAGTCCCATGCCATAATCAATATCTGGGGGTTAAATAGTTTACAACCGGAGGGGTGCTAATGCGACCGCCCCAGCTGTAAACCATTGAGGAATGAACGAGAAGCTTCCAGCGGCAGCAGCAGTGATTAGCAGTGATATCACTGATTAGGTACCGGACACCTAATGGCAGTCAGGGTACCCGTGACTAGTAAATGGAGGGCTGTGCGGCCTTCCAAAGAAATGCCTCCCCACATCATTACTGACCCACTTTTAAACTGGTCTTGCTGGAGGATGTTGCAGGCTGCAGAACGGTCTCCATGGCATCTCCAGACTCTGTCATGTCTGTCACATGTGCTCAGTGTGAACCTGCTCTCATCCGTGAAGAGCCCAGGACGTTAATATTGAATCTGCCAATTTTGGCGTTCTCTGGCAAATGCCAATCACCCTGCGCGGTGTTGGGCTGTAAGCTCAACACCGTCTTGTGGATGTCGGTCCCTCATACCACCCTCATGGAGTCCATTTCTGACAGGATGATCAGACACATGGATGTTAGTGGCCTGCTGGAGGTCATTTTGCAGGGCTCTGGCACTGCTCATCCTTGCACAAAGGAGGAGGTAGCGGTCTTGCTGTTGGGTTGTTGCCCTTCTACGGCCCCCTCCACATCTCCTGGTGTACTGGTCTGTCTCCTGGTATCTGCTCCATGCTCTGGACACTGTGCTGACAGACACAAATGCCCTTCTTGCCATAGCTTGCTTTGATGTGCCATCCTGGATGAGCTGCACTACCTGAGCAACTTCTGTGGGTTGTAGACACCGCCTCATGCTCTTGTACTGTACTTCTAGGGGTGAGAGCAATGACAAAATGAAAAAGTGACCAAAGTAACAGCCAAAAATGATTAGAACAGAGAAATGGTTTGTGGTCACTGCCTGCATAACCACTTCTTTATAGGGGGTGTCTTGCTAATTGCCTGTCATTTCTAACTGTTGTCAGTTCCATTTGCATAACAGCAGGAGAAATGAATTCACAATCGGTCTGGCTTCATAACTGGACAGGTTGTTTTCACAGAAGTGTGATTGACTTGGAATTATGTTGTGTTGTTTACATGTTCCCTTTAATTTTTTGAGCAGTGTGTTATATATATATATATATATATATTATATAATATATATATATTATATATATGTTTTGACGAATATATCCGCCCATTGATCAGTTAAATGTCCATTTTGCAAGGGTGCGAGAAAATCACGGCATATGAATGCCATACGGATTGCATACGGATGACACACGGATACTTAGATGCGAGGAAATCGCATCCTTGCATTGAAAACGGATTACATACGGATCACTGTTCATGAAACGTTGATGCAATTCTCGGCCGTCAAAATCGGACCGATTTTTTATACTTTAAGTATGACACCGGCCAAATGAGTATGAGCCCTAAGTCAATTTAACGGGTTCTCCTATCTTTTGCTCTAACTAGGCATTAGAGTGTCAGGGGGAAAGAGTTTTTGCTTGCGACCCCCCCCCCCACTGTAATGCAAATCAGAGTCACTAAAATCAGTGATTGTCCCTCTGGACTCCAGATGTGTTATTCGTATCCCTACTGCCACTTATAAATAAATACAACATACAGCACTAAACTAATGCTGCCATAATAAATAGTAACAGACACAGGGATCTAGTAAGAGTGTTTTGTGTCCCATGCACAGGAAGGTCAGAGCCTCAGCACGGTGACATCATTGCGCCATGTCCAGACTGACGTCCTGTGAGCGCAATTCGGTCATTGCATCATCCTGCCGTGGCTGAGAGTGGTAGTGCAGAGACATCAAGACGTGGCTCTGCCCAGAGGACTCGTCAGGGGAGGATTCTCATACATTTAAGGGGCTACTGTGGGGAGCCCTCAAATAATGGGATCTAATGTGGAGGGCCATCTTACGGTTTGGGGCTTATTTGAGCACCATCATAAAGTGTAGGGACTATTGTAGGAGGGGCCAGTAAACAACTTGGGAACTAATATGGGGCCATCATAAAGTATGGGGACTACTGTAATAGCTTTCATAAGGTGTGGGGATTACAGAGCGGGTCGTCATACAGTGTGAGGGCCATTATACAAATTGGGGGCCATCATATAGTGTGAGGACTACTGTGAGGGGCATTATACTCTGTTTTGAGAAAGCAGTGAGGACATCATACTACATATATGGGACCTGTGGGCCCGTCATACTATGTATAGGGGAGCCGTGGGCCCATCAAACTATATATAGGGGAGTTGTAGGGCAGCTGCAAGAAAAATTTACCTAAGTTCATTTTCCCTCTGTAGCCACTGCTCAGAAAAATAGGCAGGGATGATTTAAACACTATTTACCTGCAAATTACCTCTATATCTGCAGGTAAATAGCCTTTTTGGAGGTGACCGGTTCTCTTTAAACACAGATCGTAAAATTCATGGTGAACTTGGGATTAACTATGGCTAGTTGGACAGTATTAATGGGGCTGTAGATTGTTAAAAAAAAACATATTTTTGGTAGTCTAAAATGTTTTATGGGTTTTTATCCCTGGTAGTCTAGAATGCTTCAATAATAAGATATCTATTGATCCACATTGTTTTATGGCCTCTAATACTTTGAGGATTTATGTACCTAGTTTTTAGTGTATATTATCTCTGGTGAGGAGTGGCAAAGAAATTAAATGACTTAGATGGTGATATGTGGCGGTCCATATGCATGCCGGTCTCTGCCGTGATGTGGCGCTGATCATAATGTGAGTAATATGTAGCTCCAGTTTTACAGCCTAAAATACTTCTGTATGCCCAGGACATTGGTGGTGCATTTGTACCCTGAGATATCGTAGGACTATACAGATTGCATGCCTCTCAAGGTCAGCATATGCTACTTCTGAATCAAGGAAGTATTATTGCCCATCACTTAGCCAAAATTTTCCTTCTCGGATGGGAAATAGAGTAATTGCCAAAGTACAGCTGCCTTGGTTTCACCTTCATTTGATCCCACTTATCAACGCATAAACAAGAAAGGTCATATAAACAGCCTAAAGCACATATACAGAGTAAAGAAATGAATTTTGGGAACTAGATATTGACATACAAAAAAAGGATTTTGCTACTGAGTCTTATGGATACTCTGCATTATATAGTAACCATTTTGCTCCTGGCAAATGTGTTGCTGGGGAGCAAGGGATCCACTGATTGTTCTTGATTTCTGTGTCCTCTGTGTTCATATAATTGATGGATGGCTCCTTAGGGGATGGTCCACCCAGATAGCCAAGCAGAGTGTATATTTGTATATATATATATATTGTAAGGCAGCAGCTTTCACGACTGTACGGTAATGAGGCAGTGACCTAGGTTAACTTAAATGTCTTTATTTTGGCTACCTACAAACATAACTCAAATGTTATCTTCCGGTATGCAGCCGGATCGTCTGTAAGAGTTCAAATAAAATCTGTTGTCTTGGATGACTGCACCATCAAATCACTCATGGATGTGTCAATGGCTTTGCTTGATCTGGCTCTAGTCTGTGTTCAGTCTCCGACAGACCTGTCTTACACAGAGCCTCCTGCTCTGATGCTTTCAAACCAAAAACTGATACACCCAAACCTTAACTGAAAGTTTAATTGGGAATTGTCGACATGGGCCACTCCCAAGATCTGGAATGGAGGGAGAGATCCATTCCACTACCATTCTACAGATCTCTCCAAAAATAAAAACCAACGTCAGGTTAAAATCTGACTTGACTAAATAGTTTGACCAAATCAACACTCTCTTTTATTTTGCATTGTAACCACAGCTGTAGCTGTAATTACAATGCTCTCCAGCTGGTTAAGTATGCTTCTATGTACATCTTGGGGGACATATAACAACCCTAATATATGATCCCCTCACTGTCTGACAATATATACTGTATTGCAGCAAAACCAGGTAGGACTGGGTTAAGTTTAGCACTTCAAGTCTTAATTAGATGCACATGGCTAGCTTTGGCTAAGAACCAGGAAATAGGTACACTTTGTGCCAGTCAGTTGGATATTGAGCAGAGTCAAGTGTGTTGAAGCTGGTGAGTGACCAAATCAAAATGTGAGCTATATCTGGGAGAGAGACAAGCCAGGGCAAAGTCTCTCAATGTAGACTGCATGGGTCAGCTAGGAAAGCTGAGCAGTTTGTGTGTTTGAGTTGCAGAGTAACGTGTGGAAGCTACCGTCTGTTCATTGTGAACTGTTCATGGAGATGAACACTTCTGTGTGGTGCTGGACCTGCTGGAGCTCAGTCTGAAGGTGACACAGAGACTAGTAGGACCGTACCTCTTCTGTGTATGAAGGTTGCTCTGGGAGAAAGGGCTGTAACTGTTTTGGGTGAGCCCGCATTGACCTACATGTGTTTGCTTAATGAACTGTCTATTTGCTGTTTTATCTTTGTGCCCAAAAGAGGCTGTTTTATTTTTGGAATCGCTTGGAGTTTTATGAAAACAATTAAACTGCACATGTTTGAACCAACCTGTGTGAAATCTATCTAATGCCTACCTGAGAGCAAGTCCCTATAATTGGTATCTTGGATGCGGGCCAAAAGTACCAAAGAACACAGGTAAGTGAAAAGTAAAGATTAAATGTCCTGGGTAAAGCCAGCTACATCATTGCAAACACAGTGTTACGGCACTGTTGTCGTGTGTCACGCAACCAGGGGCTCCTTCCCTGTCCCTAACGGTAAGGGTGCCCTAGCTCGCCCTGCTCCCCAGGTTACTTCTGATGGTGAAGATGCCGGGGCTTCGTACCTTGCCTTAGCTTCTGAATCCACCCTCAGTCTTTACCCTTCCCCCACATGGTAAAGAGGGGAGTAGTAGTGTACCGTAGTATACCAACCAGACTAACAAGGAAATATGAACAGGGGTAAGGAAAAATATCAAGCATACAAATATTCTTACACATATAACAGAGGAATGCATCTGAGAGTAGAGGATGGGGTTAAACCAAAGCAGGAGAAGAAAGGGAATTATCACACACTCAAAACCTAGCAACAGTCATAGATAAATCCACGAAACATCTTCTCCAATAATAACCAACAACAACCTCCAGCCATGCAGCATAAGCCAGCTCTGACAGTGAGAGCTAGCAAGGACCCAGTTTATATAGGAGATGGGAGTGTCTAACAGTGCACAGCTGAGAGCCTTAATGCTCCAAGAGCTCTCAACTGAGCAGATTAACCCCTGCACTGTTAAAAGAAATTTACACAGTTTAATATGAAGATGAAGTGCTTCAAATCAGTTCAGGAGTGGGAAAAATCAGACGCTGCGGTCTTCTGGCTCCTCTCTGTCGCTGTAAACCCGTGACACACAGTTGGAAAGCATGCAGCAGCTGTCCTTCTGGAGTGTGACATGGCTGCAGTGTCATGGCATCACTCGCATATATCAAGGGAGCGCTGGGAGCCGTCTCTTTAGTGGAGTTAATGGGAGTAAAACCAGGATCCAAAATAATGGGGGCAAGGCTCGCATTGCATCTTGGTATAGCGAGATAGTGGAATAGATCAAGTCTCAGAACCAAAGTACTGCAGCATAGACCAGCACAACTCATACTTCGCCTACTCTGCCTTTAGTGCTGTTCCTCATTCTCACGAGGGGCCTCAGGAATGCCACTTGGCTGAGAACGGTGTCCAAGTGAAAGGACTTCTGGCCTTAGGAAGTTTGGATATCCTGGTGAGGGCCACTTTACGCATGTGCTAGTCAATGGAAGGGGAGTGAGGGTAACGTGTATCCATGGAGTTGCCAAGAACTATCTCACATACATACAGACTTTGTTTCTGTGTCCCATGAAATGGGACAGGTCAAGGACTTGTTACATGCTATTTTTATCGGTCAATATTTTTCCTTTGTGCTGGGACATATGGGATAAAGATGTAGCACCCAGTAGTCCAATGTGCCACCAGGATTTGGCATTGGTAACAACAGGGCCGGCTCCAGGTTTTTATGGGCCCCGGGCGAAAGAGCCTCAGTGGGCCCCTTTAACACAGACCACGATTCATGATGCACAGATACAGCAGAGAAATATGGGTACAGTACAGTGCCAAACACTTCAATTCTTCCATTACATGACTGATGCCTATTGTAAATTGTACAATAGCTCAAAAACCGCCAAATCCTCACAGCGCACAGAACAGACTGGACAGTACAGTCCTCCATACAATATTATGGGCACCACAGTCTCCCCCTCATCACCCATATAATACCCCATGCAGGATGTCACCCCCCATTTAATGCTCCATACAGAATACTGGACCCAAAATAATGCTCCATACAGAATACTGGACCCAATATAATGCTCCATACAGGATACTGGTCCCCATATAATGCTCCATACAGGATACTGGTCCCCATATAATGCTCCATACAAAATATGGAGCTCTCCTCTGCGCTGTACTGCGTTCTGCACTGTTACGGCTCAGGAAAGGGCGCTGTGGAAAGACTCCCCATTATCATCATGATTTCCTCTCATCATCATCATTGCCTCCTTATCATCATCATTGTCTCCCATCATCATCATGGCCTCCCCATTATCATCAATGCCTGCCCATCATCATCATCTCCTCCCCATCATCATCAATGCCTGCCCATCATCATCATCTCCTCCCCATCATCAATGCCTGCCCATTATCATCATGGCCTCCCCATCATCATCATGGCCTCCCCATTATCATCAATGCCTGCCCATCATCATCTTCTCCCCATCATCAATGCCTGCCCATTATCATCAATGCCTGCCCATTATCATCATCTTCTCCCCATCATCATCAATGCCTCCCCATTATCAGCAATGCCTGCCCATCATCACACACAGACAGCACACAAGCACTCTCTCACATACATACACACACACATACACACACACAAAGCACCGCACTACATACACACACACACACATAGAGACACACACGTCTCACCCGTCCAGCGTCGCTCTCTGCCACAGCCGGCCGCTGAATGATGACGTCATTCAGCGGCGCTGCTGTGAGAGGAAGCGCCGGCGCCCCCTGGAGACCGGAGCTGCGGCTGCGGAGGCACGGGAGAGGTAAGTATTGTGCCAGCTGATGCCGGGGCCCTGAGCAAGCAGGGGGGGGCCCAGTGGTGGCGCTGACACCGCTCTCCTCCGCTAACGGGCGCGGGAGTGCCAGACGGCGAGTGGGCCCCCGCCTGCTCAGGGCCCCGGCACTTGCCCGGGTGTGCCAGGTGCTGACGCCGGCCCTGGGTAACAAGGTCACATGATGTAAATGGTGAATTTTCTTACACTACACTAGCTAGAGAGGAGGATATAGTGTACTGAGCACAGACCAGGGTCATTGCATGTGTAGCAGAGCTGTGTGTAAGGCTGTGTGTCTGCAATGTCTGCAGAACAGTATGGTACTTGTGCAAGAGTTGTGTGTGTTGTACAGTCATGGTCAAAAGTTTTGAGAATGACACAAATATTAATTTTTACAAAGTCTACTGCTTCACTTTTCCTAATGGCAATTTGCATATACTCCAGAATGTTATAAAGAGTGATCAGCTTAACAGCAATTACTTGCAAAGTCAATATTCAACTAGAAAATGAACTTTATCCCCCAAACACATTTCAACATCATTGCAGCCCTGCCTTAAAAGGACCAGCTAACCTCTTTTCAGTGATTGCTCCATTAACACAGGTGTGGGTGTTGATGAGGACATGGCTGGAGATCAATCTGTCATGATTAAGTAAGAATGACACCACTGGACACTTTAAAAGGAGGCTGGTGCTTGGCATCATTGTTTCTCTTCTGTTAACCATGGTTATCTCTAAAGAAACACGTTCAGTCATCATTGCAATGCACAAAAATGGTCTAACAGGGAAGAGTATCGCAGCTAGAAAGATTGCACCTCAGTCAACAATCTATCGCATCATCAAGAACTTCAAGGAGAGAGGTTCCATTGTTGCCAAAAAGGCTCCAGGGCGCCCAAGAAAGACCAGCAAGCGCTAGGACTGTCTCTTAAAAGTGTTTCAGCTGCGGGATCGGGCTACCAGCAGTGCAGAGCCTGCTCAGGAATGGCAGCAGGCAGGTGTGAGTGCATCTGCACGCACTGTGAGGCGGAGACTCTTGGAGCAAGGCCTGGTCTCAAGGAGGGCAGAAAAGAAGCCACTTCTCTCCAGAAAAATCATCATGGACAGACTGATATTCTGCAAAAGGTACAGGCAGTGGACTGCTGAGGACTGGGGTAAAGTTATTTTCTCTGATGAATCCCCTTTTCGATTGTTTGGGACATCAGGAAAACGCCTCATTCGGAGAAGACAAGGTGAGCGCTACCACCAGTCTTGTCTCATGCCAACTGTTAAGCATCCTGAAACCATTCATGTGTGGGGTTGCTTCTCAGCCAAGGGAATCGGCTCTCTCACAGTTTTGCCTAAAACACAGCCATGAATAAAGAATGGTACCAGAATGTCCTCCAAGAGCAACTTCTCCCAACCCTCCAAGAGCAGTTTGGCGATCAACAATGCCTTTTCCAGCATGATGGAGCACCTTGCCATAAAGCAAAGGTGATAACTAAATGGCTCAGGGAACAAAACATAGAGATTTTGGGTCCATGGCCTGGAAACTCCCCAGATCTTAATCCCATTGAGAACTTGTGGTCAATCATCAAGAGACGGGTGGACAAACAAAAACCTAAAATTCTGACAAAATGAAAGCATTGATTGTGCAAGAATGGACTGCTATCAGTCAGGATTTGGTCCAGAAGTTGATTGAGAGCATGCCAGGGAGAATTGCAGAGGTCCTGAAGAAGAAGGGTCAACACTGCAAATATTGACTTGCTGCATTAACTCATTCTAACTGTCAATATAAGCTTTTATTACTCATATGTTTGCAATTATATTTCTGTCTGTGATAAAAACATCTGTCAAACACACATAAAAACCAGAGGGCAGCAGATCATGTGAAAATATAATATTTGTGTCATTCTCAAAACTTTTGGCCATGACTGTATGTTTGCTTGTAGTACTAGACTGACTGCATGTTATAGGCAGTGAGTGTCTTTATAAAATGCATATAGCAGAGGGACAGGAGCTCCTACCACACCAACATCACGGCATATACTCAGGTAAAGGCATCAGCCACAAATCGGTTACTCCTATGGCAGTTTTTCAGTGTGCTTAGCCTTATATTGATATTCTGTTGTTTCAACATCATTTTGAATCATGGCTTCTAGTGGACACTTCTAAACTGACCCCTAACATTTAACCTCTTAGATACCACAAATATTGACTCTTTATCCAAGTGTCAGCTTTTTATATTATGTGGTGGCTGAAAACCTCTGTTTATATAGCCTCAATATACCCCGTGAGGAAGCTCATTTTTGTTCCTTTTTATCTTTGCACCAATATTTGTGATATGGAACTATTTTGTATATTTAATCATTTTGTTAATAAAGCATTGTAGTGTTTAACATATTTATGCATCTGCACTCATTTATCGGGCAGTCGCATGCACCGAATTTGGGGGTTTATTAATATGGTTGAGAGCAGACTTTACAAACATAGGCAAATTTTTGGTATAATGTAATCTGTAGGTAGCAGAACCCTGTGTAAAATGTGTTAAATGATGTTCCTCTGGAGTAGTGAGCCAATAATCTGTTTCTGTAATTGGTCAGGCATGAGCCTCCCGCTTGGGTCAATTTAAGCCCTGTAGGCACTGGGGGGTTTGGCAGATGGTGCCCAGCCCTTGAAGTTGGGTGGGGGGTACGTTGCAAAGCCAGGTAAGACTGGATTAATTCCTAACACTGCACCTCTTAATTAGCTGCACCTAGCTAGCTTTGACTAGGAACTAGGAGCAAGGGCATGTGTTAACTTGGAAGCTCTCAGTCTGCTGAATGTTGAACAGAGTCAAGTGTGTTGAAGCTGGGGAGTGACCAACCAAAATTTGAGCTGTAGCTGGGAGAGAGAGAGGCCAGAGTCTCTCTCTAAATAAAGACTGCACGGGTCAGTTAGGAAAGTTGAACAGTCTGTGTGTTGGAGCTGCAGATTAATGTGTGGAAGCTGCAGAGGGTTCAGTGTAAACTGTGCATGCAGATGAACACTTCTGGTTGGCACTGGAAGCTGCTGAAGCTCAGGCTGAAGGTGATACTGAGAGTGCTAGGACCATACCTCTTCTGTGTATAAAGTTTGTTCCGAGAGAAAGGACTGTTTTCTGTTTGGGTGACCCAAACTGGCTTTTATGTGTTTGCTGAATGAACTGTTTAGTTGCTGTTATACCTTTGTGCCCAGAAGAGGCTGTTTTGGAATCCCTTGGAGTTTTAAAAAAGCAATAAGGCTGCAAGTTTCAAGTTTGGACCAAACTGTATTGTCTGCATGAACACTACTTAATGCCTACCTGAGAGTGAATCCCTATAATATATACAGTATGTGTATATATATATATATATATAATATATATTATAGCATGTATATACAGTACGCACGCATATACAGTATATATACACTGCTCAAAAAAATAAAGGGAACACTAAAATACCACTTCCTAGATATCACTGAATGAAATACCGGTATTCCAGTTGATGTGCCATCAGTGAGATACACCAGTCTCATAGACAGTGAATAGAGTGGAGATCATCACTATATTAAAATGGAGCACTTCAAAACCCTATTCTCAAGATCAGTACCCTTCTTTTACACCATAAATAAAATATGTGACAATTAAAAAAAGAAATGCACATAATTTTGTGTTTGGGTTCCGTTTGATTTTCCATTATATTCTACATCCCAGGAAGATGTCTTTTGAAATTGAGATTTATTATACAAATTTGACACAACACCCTTACATATAATCATTATTATCTCTGTGATGGTGGATCACAGAATTCCCTCGCTCTTCTTTGTCTGTAAACGCCATTGAACTATGTTTCATACAATAATTAAAATTTCTCAGTGGGACTCAGTGAGGGGACTACTTGTCAAATCGAGTTAAAGAAATCCTCGGCTCATCTCTGAGAAGGGACAGTGCCACCCGTAGTCATGTCATCTGTTCTTGAGTTGTCCCGACAAGTGGGCCAGCAAATCAAGAGAGATGAGGCAGCTACTGTTATCAAGACATTCTTGCATCTGGGAAAAAAAACTATTATTAGAGCATTTTGTTAGACTGGATAACGGTATTAATATATGAATTAAGGGGTTGTTTAGCCCTACCGAATACAGTTTAACTCCTTACTGACCAGGCGATTTTTATATTTTTGCATTTTTGTTTTTTACTCCTCTTCTTCCAAGAGCTATAACTTTTTAGTTTTCTGTTTAATATAGCCATGTAAGGGCTTGTTGGGCGTTTTTTTCGCGAAACGTGATGCACTTTTGTACGACACAATCCATTTTATCATGCAAGTGCAGCAAAATAGCGAAAAAAATGCAATTCTGCAACGTTTTTTTCTTTACTTACAGCGTTCGTTATATGGTAAAAAAAAATGACCAGGAAATATGATTTTCCAGGTCAGTGTAATTATGGCAATAACAAACATTTATATAGAATTTTTTTAAGTGGTGAAAAAAAATCAGATATTTGTAAAAAAAAAAATTGGCTTTTATTGTTATTTTCCATTAGTAGTAAAGTTTTTTGTTCTTTTGGGTAATTGAACTGTGTGACGGCTTATTTGGGATAGATGCAATTTTTTGGTCGCCAATTATTGCATTTTTTTTGCACTGTTACAGAGGCCGAAAAACTGCAGTTCTAGCATTTTGATTTTATTTTCTCCTTATGCCATTATCCAACCGTGTTAATTAACTTTATATTTTGATAGATCAGACTTTTACCAATGTAGTATATTTGTATCTTTTTATTTCTTCATAGGAGCAAAGGGGTGATTTGAACTTTTATGGGTTTTTTTTCATATTTTTTAAAACTTTTTTTTACTTTTTATTGTATTTATTAGTCTTGTACCTATGATCACTTGATTGCTTGTGTTATAAACAGCAAAACTACAGTATTGCTGTATATAGCAAAAATCATGGCCTCCTATGAACGCCAGACATGGGCTGTCTTTTGCAGGCGTACCATCATGACAGGCTCAGGGGTCTTCAGCAGACCCCTAGCTATCCCTAGCTATCATGGCAACCCTTTGGAACACGCACTGTAAATGCCACTGTCATAAATTAATGAACCAAAGAAGAAAAAAGAATTTCCGGCAATTCCATCCATAAAATTAATCTTTTTTATTAGAAATTCATTTAAAAACAGAAGTATCCATCTTACGCGTTTCTGGCGTACACTACACCCTTATAACTCTTATAACTAAGGGAGTAAGATGCGTCGGAAATACGTAAGGTTTTATCCTCATGATGGATACTCTTGTTTTAAAATTAATTTCTAATAAAAAGATTAATTTTTTGAATGGAAGTACTTAAAATCTCTTATTCTTTTTCGGTTCTAAAGTACAATATCTGAGTTTCACCAGCAGCAATTGGCACCCATTCATCAACTTTCTGGTATATCCTGAACAATATTGGTACGGTGAGGTTCTTTATTTCTTTTTTCAGTCATAGATTGACTGCAGTATTTAACAGACAGAATCTAAGCTAAAACCAAAATGACCAAATAACCTGTCATAAGCAATTGAATAGTAATTGTACATTTAAATAACGTGGAGGTACTTAGTTACCACTATTTTGATCCCAAAAGCATAAAAGCTATCCCACCACAACAAGGTGTACCCATTCAGGACAGTACCTAACTCTTGTAATTCACCTCACTATATGTGTCCCAACTGTGCAGCCACCAGTCTGTGGAAAGCTATAGAAACCAAATGGACAGCCCGAAAGCGGGAGCCATGCCCCTGTTTGTACAACGTACAAAAAACTGAAACAAAACCAAAAAAATGAGCCAGAGTATATGCTAGTATAAGCGCAATGCATTGATCTGCATTCACACTGTGGCCATTTAACAGACAAAACCTAAGATAAAAACAAAATGATCAAATACCCTACAGTAAGTAGATGAATAGCAGTACTTTAACAGGTTAACAGCTGGAGTCGAAGCCTCGCTCCATGCGCAGCTGTTAGAGGCAGATGATGGCTAAATAACTCAGCTCCTGTGCCCATATCAAAGACAGGAAGATGGTATATGACATAACTGTACGTCATATGACAGTAAATGGTTAAATTAGTTGTCCCATAATTAAATCCTAATGAACTATGAACCATATGACCTCACAAAACATTACAATTGTTTTTTAATCGGCTTAAAAATGTTCCATTGTCTAAATATTATTGTTTTCTTTTCATTGCACACCCTTGTGTTCTTCTGATCCAGCAGCTCAGTCCCATCGCCAAGGTCTTCTTGTTCGCAAGTGTTGGAGTGATTTGTGCCATTATGTGCTGATAGGAATCAACGCACCAGTAGAAGTAGGAGGGAATCAAAAGAGCACCAAGGAGTGCCATCACTGTATAAAAGAAAGTTTTGCAACTTTATAATAAATCCTTGTTTAAGGCCAATAACTACCGTATTTTTCGGACTATAAGACGCACCGGACTATAAGACGCACCCAGGTTTTAGAGGTGGAAAATAGGGAAAAATATATTTGAAGCAAAAAATGTGGTAAAATATTTAATAACATAAATAACATACTATTGTATGTGGTGTTATTATATATAATAGCATGTTATTATGTAGGAAGCTATGGGTAGGAGATGGTGCTGCGGGACCAGTGTGGTGTCTGTAAACTACTATGTGAAGACGCTGGAGGGTGAGTATAAGGCCGGGGTCACACATGCGAGAAACTCGCATGATTTCGTGTGAGTCTCTCGCATGAACACCCGGCACTGCCGCTGGCACTCAGACTGGAGCGTGCGGCTGCATAGAAATAGAGACAGATGATAGAGACAGAGATGATAGAGACAGAGATGATAGAGACAGATGATAGAGACAGAGATGATAGACAGAGATGATAGAGACAGATGATAAACAGATGATAGAGACAGAGATGATAGAGACAGATGATAGAGACAGAGATGATAGAGACAGAGATGATAGAGACAGATGATAGAAGCAGAGATGATAGAGACAGAGATGATAGAGACAGAGATATTAGAGACAGAGATGATAGAGACAGATGATAGAGACAGAGATGATAGACACAGATGATAGAGACAGAGATGATAGAGACAGATGATAGAGACAGATGATAGAGACATAGATGATACAGAGATGATACAGAGATGATAGAGACAGATGATAGAGACAGAGATGATAGAGACAGAGATGATAGAGACAGAGGATAGAGACAGAGATGATAGAGACAGATGATAGAGACAGAGATGATAGAGACAGATGATAGAGACAGAGATGATAGAGACAGAGATGATAGAGACAGATGATAGAGACAGAGATGATAGAGACAGATGATAGAGACAGATGATAGAGACAGATGATAGAGACAGAGATGATAGAGATAGAGATAGAGATGATAGAGACAGATGATAGAGACAGAGATGATAGAGACAGATGATAGAGACAGATGATAGAGACAGATGATAGAGACAGAGATGCGTTTTTTAATGCGTTTCATGTGCGCACAATGCGTTGCGCAAAAAAAAGCAAGTGTGAAAGTAGCCTGACCTTTTAATTAATTCTCTGTTATACAGTGTGTCTGAAGGACCTGTGATGACATCATGAAGAGGCAGGGCTTTGGTCATGTGATGCTCCAGCCCACCCTCTTCATGACCTCATCACAGGTCCTCCACAGGAGCATTCAGCATGGCATCAGCTCAGCCCCTGTGCTGTCAGGTATGCCATGCCTCCTGCTGCAGTCTGCTCCTGCCGCCTCCTTCTCCTTCAGACACCGATCTGCCCAGCTGCTGCAGGAATCAGGCGCTGGGGAACCATGTGGCTCTGTCATTAGCTGCTCCCCACTCACTGCTCAGCTGATAGGTGGGTGGGGAAGCGGCTGATTAATATTCACTGCACTTAAGTATCTGGACCAGTGGTTTCCCCAGGCTTGTTTCCTGCAGTGGAGGGGATATTTTCCTGCCTCCTGCAATCTCACTTCACCACTGCCCCCTGCCCCCCTCCCCACGTTACATTCCGACCATAAGACGCACCCACACTTTCCTCCCAAATTTGGAGGAAAAAAGTGCGTCTTATGGTCCGAAAAATACGGTAAGTATAAAATAGAAAACAATACTGTTATTCATTTCTCCCAACACTTGAAGAATAGAAAGAGGGACAAATCATGCATTACTCTATGTGCGCCATGGCAAATTTAGACCACACCCTAGTCACATCCCAATACATGTCCATTTACCATTTTTTTCTAACCTGGCAGGAGGAGATGTCAGAGGTGTGGTAGTAGTGAGGGAAATTCACCCACCACATGAACACTGCCGGAAAAAGCTGAAGACTGCCGAGTGCAGTGAACACTGCCGGCGGTTAATGAGCGGCCCCGAAAGCAGATGTGGCGGGAGACAGTGGGACGGGAGGATGCATCGCTGGACAGGTAAGTGTAATTATGATGGCCCATATCTGTAAATTTCAAGTTCAGGGCTTGGACGCAAGTTCACGTCATCTCCGGCCCCGAACTTGAACTTTACAAAAAAACTGGGGCAAACCCACCGATCCAAACATTGGGGGGTTCGCCCATCACTAGTTGGGACTAAAGATAAGCAGATTGATTCACAGGTCTCTGGACAAGTGTGCAGGTAAGTGTTACCTGGCTTTTTGGTATCTAGAGAAAAGGAGAGAAGGTTGACAGCACTCACTAACTTGGACACAAGTTCAAATTCCAAGGAACCCACTTGGAGGATCAATAGCATAAAGGTAAGCAAAGGTTGTTAGGTCGCAAACCATGTGACCGTAAGCCGTAATAATGAGCGCTTTTTGCGATGTGCTCCAAGGTGGAACGCACACCGGAATAAGGTTCCACAGGTGCCCAGTAGTGAAATAATTTGTAGCGATGCGCTCCAAGGTCGAACGCACGCCGGAATATGGTACCACAGGTGAACTCCTGTAGTGAAGTCACTGGTAAGGATGTGCTTCAAGATGGAAGGCATGCACTAACATAATGCCACAAATGACCAGATGTTAGGTATGATGCACTCCAAGGTGGAACAAAGGAGATCGGGAGAAAATGGGAAATTATTTCACACTCAATACAAACGACATGGAGATGATCTTTGGGAGTTTGAAAAGCATAAGGGTGGCATACAAGGTAGCTGAATTTACAGAATAGATTTTGATCAGTAAACACAGAATGCACCTGTGAGTGGTGATTCTGTATTTAAGAGTCTTTAGTATTGACACGAATATTGGACTGCTATGTGAAAGCTTTAATATATTATCCCCTAAGGACTAATCAAGTCTTATGAGCTATTCCCTGAGGAATCCATGATGGAAGAAATGCATCGGGAGGCGCATAGTGAATAGCAGTAGACAAAGCAGTAATCTGAAGGGTCAGCTGTGGACTTCCTTTGTAAGGGTGGGAGTTTTGAGGCCTAGGGACTGACAGATTAGATGAATAGCATGTTTGAATTCCCTGTCTGATTCCAAATACAAGGAACTCCTCTCCACTATAGCTATGAAAATAGATGAATGACACTGCTATGTACAGATGTAACTCTATGTAATCTGGCTGTGGACTCAGGGCCTGCAATACAGATAAAATATATTAAATTTTCCCACTGACATCACTAGAGTGTGTGGCTCAGTACCTTTAACTCTTGTCTGTAATGTTGAAGGTTGTGGGTTTGAGGTCTGAGAAGGTCTCGAGCCCACAGACCTGAAAAAATGATGTTTTTGTAAATGATTTTTATCCATTTTATTAGTTTTATAGGAATAAAAAAATCTGAATTTTCTTCATCTCAGTATACAAGAACAAGTAAATACACTGCTGTATACAATGTACATTTATAAGCTGCTTCTGGGTTCACTGCCTGTAATACATCTCAAGATTACCAAATTCTCCTATGTTTACCAAACTCCTTGCTAGAGCTGCTACCTGAGAACACGGAGATATGACTTTAAGTCCCAAGGAGCAGTGTGAATATTATAATTTAATTTATGTCACTGCAGAGAGATGTGGCTGTTCCCCCTGAAGAAAGAGCCATGGAGTGATGAAGACATCAGACAGAGGGTGAGTAATAGAAGCCGGGACAAAGCCCTGATATGGTGGGAATGAGCCCTCAAATCGGGATAGTCCCGCTGAATCTGGGACAGTTGGTTTGGGACAGCTTTGGTTATGGAATAGTTTTATACAGACCTGGGCAAAGTGCAGCCAAAGAGACACATCCGGACAGCCATCATTGCATTATACAGCTAACAAGACAGGAAGGTATGTAATAAAAAAAAACGGGCTCTATATAATCCAATATGTAAGTGACGGTGCTGTACATAACAAGAGATGGCAATATACATGATAATGGAGACTATGTATTATATACATGTGTGTGTGGCTATTTATATATATATATAAATATTATATATAAATATATATATATATATTATATATATTACTGTATGTGGCACCCCTGGAGTTCGGTTGCCACAGTGACCTTGCCTCCCTCCAGGGGAGAGTGATGTCATGCCTGAAAGCAAGGAAGGATCCCTTTAACAGGTAACACACAGCATACAACACTTTTCTTACTCCAGACCAGGAGGAGGAGCTCTAACACCTGATTTCAGGAAAGCTTTCTCTAGAACATTCTGGCTGGGGAGGAGTTAGAGAGTCTGTCTGAAGGGTTGAGAGAGGAAGGACGTGTTGGAGACAAGCTGGGGTAAGAGGAGCTTTAGCAGAGCTCACCCCCGGTCTGAGCGCCAGAAACCAGACCCCGGAGTCCGAGGCTGAGTGGGTAAACTAAATCCCCAGCAGCAGAATCCGTAGGGCAGAAGACAGCAGGTTCTCTGCCCCAACTAATACTCGACTACACAGCAGCACATGTGAGCCAGAGACTCCATAGTGGAGCGATTCCTGAAGTGGGCTACAGCTACCTGTTATGAGAGTGAAGTTCTGCTTAAATATATTTTCACATTGCGCTCAATGTGAGGATTCTCTGGTTTCGGCGTCGGGAAATGGCGGTCTTGTCACTGCAAGTCTGTAATTCTGATCTTCTCATCTGCTTCTTACACAGGTTACTGAGTTATTATTATTATTATTTATTATTATAGCACCATTTATTCCATGGCGCTTTGCATGCGAGGTGTGGTGTACATAATAAATACAAGTACGGTAGTCTTAAACAATACAAGTCACAACTGGTACAGGATGAGATAGGACCCTGCCCGCGAGGGCTCACAATCTACAAGGGATGGGGAAGGATACAGTAGGCGAGGGTAGAGCTGGTCGTGCAGCGGTTTGGTGGATCAGTGGTTACTGCAGGTTGTAGGCTTGTCTGAAGAGGTAGGTCTTCAGGTTCTTTTTGAAGGTTTCCATGGTAGGCGAGAGTCTGATTTGTTGTCGTAGAAAGTTCCAGAGTAGGGGAGATTGGCGGGAGAAATCTTGTATGCGATTGTGGGAAGAGGAGATAAGAGGGGAATAGAGAAGGAGATCTTGTGAGGATCGGAGGTTGAGTGCAGGTAGATATCGGGAGACGAGGTCACAGATGTATGGAGGACTCAGGTTGTGGATGGCTTTGTAGGTCATGATTAGGGTTTTGAACTGGAGTCTTTGGGTAATGGGGAGCCAGTGCATGGATTGACAGAGGGGAGAGGCCGAGGAATAGCGGTTAGATAGGTGGATTAGTCGGGCAGCAGAGTTTAGAATAGATTGGAGGGGTGAGATAGTGATAGAGGGGAGACCACAAAGAAGAAGGTTGCAGTAGTCAAGGCGGGAGATGATGAGGGCATGGACTAGGGTTTTTGCAGATTCTTGGTTGAGGAATGTACGGATCCGTGAAATATTTTTGAGTTGAAGTCGGCAGGAAGTGGAAAGGGCTTGGATATGTGGTTTAAAAGAGAGATCAGTGTCAAGGATAACCCCTGGGCAGCGAGTTTGTGGGACTGGAGAGAGTGGGCAGTCATTTACTTTAATGGATAGGTCCATTGGGGGGTTGCGTGAGATGGGGAAAGATGATGAATTCTGTTTTGTCCATATTAAGTTTTAGAAATCTAGCGGAGAAGAAGGATGAAATAGCGGACAGACATTGAGGGATTCTGTTTAGTAGGGAGGTGATATCTGGTCCAGAGATGTAGATCTGTGTGTCATCAGCATAGAGGTGATATTCAAAGCCGTGAGATCCTATGAGCTGTCCGAGGCCGAAGGTGTAAATGGAGAAGAGCAGGGGCCCTAGGACTGAACCTTGCGGGACTCCGACGTATAGGGGGCGTGGTGAGGAGGTGGTGTGCAAGTGGGAGATGCTGAATGTCCGGTCTGTTAGGTATGACGCGATCCAAGATAGGGCCAAGTCTGTGATACCAAGAGATGAGAGGGTCTGTAGTAATAGGGAATGGTCCACTGTGTCAAAGGCAGAGGACAGGTCCAGGAGGAGGAGGACAGAGTAGTGTCGCTTGGTCTTGGCAGTTAATAGGTCATTGGTGACCTTAGGGCAGTTTCAGTGGAGTGGTGTGGCCGGAAGCCAGATTGTAAGTGGTCAAGGAGGAAGCAAGAAGAGAGGTGGGAGGACAGTTCAAGATTGAGGTGCTGTTCCAGTAGTTTTGAGGCATAGGGGAGAAGTGATATAGGGCGATAGCTAGATACAGAGGATGGGTCAAGAGAGCGCTTTTTGAGGATAGGTGTGATTGAGGCATGTTTAAAGCTTGAGGGGAAAACACCAGTTGTTAGTGATAGGTTGAAGAGATGGGTTAGGGTTGGGATGAAGAATGTGGTGAGGTTTGGGATGAAGTGGGATGGGATCAGGTCAAGTGCACAGGTAGTGAGATGCGATCTTGAGAGTAGAGTGGAGAGTCGATCTTCTGTAATGGTGGAGAACTTGGTTTTGAAGGAGGAGGGCAGGGCAGTTAGGAGGAAGGGCTTTGGGGGTTGTTGATCAAAACTGTGCCTTTATGTTATCAATTTTCTCCTTGAAAAATGAGGCAAAGTCTTCAGCTGAGATGAGGGGGAGGGAGGAGGTGCTGGGGGCTGAGGAGAAAATTGAAGGTGTTGAATAACTGTTTAGGGTTGTGAGACAGGGAGGATATGAGAGATGAGAAGTAGGTTTTTTTGCTGCAGCGAGTGTGGCCTTGGAAGTAGTGAGGGACTGTTTGAATGTGATGAAGTCCTCATTGGAATGGGATCTTTTCCATCTCTGCTGAGCAGCCCTGGAAGCTCACCTCAGTTCCATGGTCAGGCTGGTGTGCCAGGGCTGTCTGTGGATTTTGCAAGCTTTGGTATGTGTGAGAGGGGCGACCAATTCCAAAGCTGCAGCTATTGTGGTGTAATATAGAGCGGCAGTGGCATCCGCATTGTGTAGGGAACTTATGTCTGTAAGAGGGAGGAGGGATTCAGACAGTGAGTGTAGATCGAGATTTAAGATTTCTGCGAGGGTGTGCAAGTTTGTGGGGTGGGGATTGTGGACCTGGACAGAAGAGGGAAGAGAATGTAAGTAGGTTGTGGTCAGAAAGAGGAAGAGGTGAGTTAGAGAGGCTAGATAGGGAGCAGAGGCGGGTGAAGATGAGGTCTACTTACTTAATGCTGCCTTACTGAGCTCATAGTCTTTGTCTTCTCCTGTATTAGGCAGAGTAGTGAAGATATCATAGACTTGTTCCCCTGCATAATGTAATAGCATGGCTTTATTCCTGGTATCATATGATATGTTCATGGCTTGTAGGAATATATCAAAACGCTTCAGCCATTTCTCCCAACATGCTGCTAGGTTAGCTGGGGACTGATGCACATCAAAAGCAGGGAAGGCAGGTAAACAGGCCATTGTTGTAGAGCTGAAATACCTTTAGCTGATGATGAATGCTTCCTCGTCGCCAGTTGTAGTGTTGTTGTGCAGATGAAGGGAACTCCAGAAGGCCACACAGAGATGCTGGATGGTAGGTTTAAACAGCCATACTTTATTTTCGTTCCTCTCCTCAGCTCCCTTACCAGGACTTCCTGCTCCTGCCTTGTCTCCTCCTCCCCATTACATCATTGTTACTAGGCAGAAACTGAAACAAGGATAACAGCAAGCCAATCACAGATATAGTAACAACATCACAGTGGCCATCTTTATGAGTGGCTGTAGAAGACCATTGAGTGAGGCTGAAGGAGGAAGTGAGGGATAGAAGTTTAGTGGCAGCTGAGAGAGAAGTGTCAATGGGGATGTTGAAGTCGCCCAAGATGATAGTGGGGATGTCAGTGGAAAGGAAATGAAGTAGCCAGGTGGTTAAGTGGTCAAAGAAGGTGGTGGCTGGCCATGGGGGGCAGTAAATGACAGCTAGTTGAAGGTTGGAGGGGGAGTAGATGCACACAGAGTGCACCTCAAAGGAAGGGAGGGTAACAGAGGGTGGCAGTGGGATTGGGGTGAAGGAGCCGTTATCTGACAGGAGAAAACCAACTCCTCCACCATGCTTGCTGCTGGGGTGGGGTGTGTGGAAAGGTGGAATCCACCATACAAGAGTGCAGCAGGAAAGGCTGTTTCAGAGGGGGTGAGCCAGGTTTCAGTGATGGCGAGGAAGTTTGTTAGTAATAAAAAGATCATGGATGAAGGAAAGTTTGTTGCAGACAGAGCGAGCGTTCCACAGAGCTCCTGTTAGTGGGGCCGGGCAAATCGGTATAAGGTTGGAGAGGTTACAGAAATGTGTGATAGAGCGTGGATGGGAGGTAGAAATGACTGTGGGAATGTGGTGAGGAGGACCAGGATCTGGAGAGATATCGCCGGCAGTGAGGTGGAACAGAGAGTGTTAGCAGGTAGGAGCAGGAGAGGGCATGAGGGGCTGTCTGTGTTTGGAGACAGAGGATTGTATGTTGACAAACAGTTCTGAGAAAGTGGTGAGATGGATGGGAAGGATGGAAGAAGAGATGAACAGTTCCTTGCTTGGTGTAGGAATTAGGGGGGGGGGTTAGTAGAAAGTGAAGGATTATAGGGGTCAGAGTGAAAATGAACAGAAATATTGTTTACAGTGACTGTATCCAGTTACCTTCAATTCCCTTCTGGTTCAATTCTGGATTAATTCCTATCTCACACTTGTAAAATACACACTTATGGAATACACACTAAAGTCTTGGCAGACTTGTGAGATGAAATATATGTGCTACAAAGTGCAATCAGGTGTGAAGCACAGAGGAGTGGTCTGTGCTCATCTTGGTCAGACAATTAACCCCTTAGTGACAGAGCCATTTTGCAGCTTAATGACCGGGCCAATTTTACATTTGACCACTGTCACTTTAGAGGTTATAACTCTGGAACGCTTTAACGAATCCAGCTGATTGAGAATGTTTTTTCGGGACATATTGTACTTCACGTTAGTGGAAAAAAAAAAATTTATATGACTTGTTTTATTTTTTGAAAAAAATGGAATATGGAGAAAAATTTAGAAAATTTCGATTTTCAAACTTAAAATTTTTTATGCCCTTAAATCAGAGAGGATATGTCACACAAATTTCTTAATAAATAACTTTCCACTGTTACTTTAAATCGCCAATTTTGGGAAAAAAATTTTTCTTTTGTTACGAATTTTAGGGTTAAAAGTTGACCAGCGATTTTTCATTTTTACAACCCCTTTTTTTTTTTAGGGCCCACTATATTTGAAGTCACTTTGGGGGTTATATGATGGAAAATACCAAAAAGTGCACCATTCAAAAATGCCCCCTCAAGGTGCTCAAAAACCCATTCAAGAAGTTTTTACCCTTCGGTATTCCAGGAGCTGAAGCAATGTGGAAGGAAAAATTGACATTTACTTTTTTTGCAAAAGTTTTATTCGGAACCAATTTTTTTTATTTTCACAAGTGTTAAAGAAAAAAGAACCACAAAATTTGTTGTGCAATTTTCCTGAATACGCCGATACCCGATTGTGGGGTAAACCAAATTTTTGGGGGCCCCCCACGGCAGAGGTCGCAAGGGGGAGCGCCGTTGACTTTTTCACCGCAGAATTGGTGGTGCCATGTCGCATTTAGAGACCCCCTGATTCCCCTAAGGTGGAAACCCCCAACAAGGACCCCATTTTGGAAAACAAGACCCTTAAGGAACTTATCTGATGTGTGGTGAGCACTTTGAACCTCCAAGTGTTCACACAAGTTTAAACGTAGAGCCGTGAAATAAAAAATCATTTTTTTTCCACAAAAATTATCTTTTCACCCCAATTTTTATTTTCCCAAGGGTAACAAGACCCCAAAAGTTTTGTGCAATTTGTCCGAGCATGCCAATACCCCCATATGTGGGGGGTAAACCCATTTTTGGGCTCACGGCGAGGTCGCAAGGGAAGGAGGCCGTTTGACTTTTTCAAGCAGAATTGGCTGGATGCCATGTCGGTTTAGAGAGCCCCTGTTGCCCAAAACAGTGGAAACCACGAACAAAATGACCCCATTTTGGAAACTAGAACCCCTTAAGGGAATTATCGATGTGTGGTGACATTTTGAACCCCCATGCTTCACAGAAGTTTAAACCCGGGTGTGAAAATAAAAAAAACTTATTTTTTTTCACAAACCTGATTGTTTATTTCCCAATTTTTGTTTTTCCCAAGGGGTAACAGGGAAATTAGACCCAAAAGTTGTTTTCCAATTTGTTCCCGGGGTATGGTACCCCATATGTTTGGGGGATCATGTTGGGCGCCGGGGGCTTGGAAGGGAAGCAGCGCCGTTTGACTTTTTCCCAAAACCAAATGGCTGGAATTGAGTTGGGGCACCTGTCGCGTTTGAAGGGGCCCCTGTTTCGCCCTAAACAGTGGAAACTCCCCACAAGTAACATGTTTTGGAAACTAGACCCCTATGGAACTTATCTAGAAATGTTGTGAGCCTTTGAACCCCAAGTGTTTCACAAAAGTTTATAATGCCTGGGTGTGAAATAAAAAAAAAACAATTTTCCACTAAAATGATTTTAGTCCCAAATTTTTGATTTTTCACAGGAAATTGGACCCTAAAAGTTGTTGTCCATTTGTTTGAGTACGCGATATCAAATAGTGGGGGGGAACTTTTTGGGCATGGAGAGCTTGGAAAGGAAGTATGTTATTTTCGGTAGCTGAGAGGCGAACAACAGCAGGGGGCCGAAACTGAGTATTGGTACTGTGGGTTTTCAGATTCCTAAACTAAGACACAATAGAGGTAGCCGTGGAGCGTTCCTCGTTACCTAGATGCCTCGTCACGCCTGAGAGATAACTACACCTAAAGGCAGAAAGCTGAAAGGCTATCTGCCCTGGAGCAGATCCCCAAAGAAAATAGGAAGCCCCAAACTAAAAGGGGTTAGACAAGATGAAATCAAACATAGGAGAAAATGACTGAGCAAACGAGGGGGGCCACAAGCTGACTAAATGGATAGGAAAGGAGAGATTACTTTCTGCAACCAAAAACCATACAAAAAACCAAAATTTGTTACAAAATATGAGTCACACTATTCTCGCCACCCACTAAATCAGATCTCAGTGTGAACAAAAACCAAAACGCAGCCACTGAAAAAACAGGAAAAAGAAATGAGCAAATAACAGTGGCTGCAGAAAAATGGAGGAGCTCGGTCCCAGGAGAGGGCCTGGCGACCTCCACAAAAGTGCAGAAAACCCAAAGCAAAAAGCAAGCACAAAAAAAAAAGCAAAAAATATTTTCTGAAAGCAGGGATGCAGGCAAGGACTCCCGCAAATTCCAAATGAACCAGGAACCACAATTGAGCAAGAACAATTGATCACCGGCAACCATCATGGGGGGAACCTCCCTTTATCAGACCAGTCCGTGATTAGATTGCCACTCCTCGCTGAAAGGTTCCGACTGTCTGTACACCAGAGGGGCCTCTGTCAGAAACCATTTGCACGTCATAACAGAATAATAACGTTTTGGAATGCGCGTTGTGTGGGTCATGTTCCGTTTGCAGTGCCCCAGATGTGCCTAAACATGGAAAAACCCCCCAGTGACCTCATTTTGGAAACTGACCCCCTAAGTAACTTATCTAGATTGCGGTGAGCATTTGAACCCCAAGTGTTTCAAAAAGTTTATAAAGCCTGGGTGTGAAAAAAACAAAAACAATTTTTCCCACAAAAATGATTTTTTTAGCCCCAAATTTTTGATTTTTCCAAGGAAAAATTGGCCCTAAAGTTGTTGTCCAATTTGTCCTGAGCGCGATCCAAATGTGGGGGGGGGGGGGCTTTGGGCGCACGGTAGGCTTTGGAAAGGAAGTAAAAAAAAGTTTTGGGTGCAGACGTTGTGGGGTCATGTTCCGTTTGCAGTGCCCCAGAGTGCCTAAACGTGGAAAACCCCCAAAGTGACCCCATTTGGAAACTAGCCCTAAGAAAAACTTATTAGTCTGTGGTGAGCACTTTGAACCCCAAGTGTTTCACAAAAGTTTAATGCGGGGTGTGAAAAAAAAAAAAAAAAAAAACAATTTTCACAAAAATGATTTTTTAGTCCAAATTTTTGATTTTTCACAAGGAAATTGGCCCCAAAAGTTGTTGACAAATTGCCCTGAGTCGTGATATGAAATATGTGGGGGAGGAAACTGTTTGGGCGCACGCAGGGCTTGGAAGGAAGTAATAACGTTTTGGAATGCAGACATTGATGGGGGTATGTTCCGTTTGCAGTACCCCGTGTGCCTAAACAGGGAAAAAAACCCACAAGTACCAAAATTTTTGGAAACTAGACCCCCAAGGAAACTTATTTGTGTGTGGTGGCACTTTGAGCCCCAAAGTGCTTCACAGAAATTTATAAAGCGAGCGTGAAAATAAAAAAATTTTTTTCCTCAAAATGATTTTTTTAGCCGAAATTTTTTATTTTCCCAAGGGAACAAGAGAAATTAGAACCCCAAAATTGGTGTGCAATTTGTCCTGGTACGCTGTCCCCATTGTTGGGGAAACCATTTTGGGCGCAGGGCAGGGTTGGAGGGAGGGAGCGCCATTTGATTTTTTGAAGCCAGTCGTGTTTGGAGACCCCTGATGTGCCTAAATAGTGGAAACCCTCAATTCTGCTCCAACAATAACCCCAACACACCCCTAATCCCACCTAACCCTTCCTAACACTAATCCCAACCTAATTCCCAACCCAATTGTAAACCTAACCTTATTTAAACCCAACCCAAATTTAACCCTAACCCTAAGGCTAGGTTCTTTTTGCGTTTTTCCAGCCCGTTCAACACATTAGCGTTGACGGGCTGTTAACAGTATAGCATAACGCGATTGCGTTATGCTATACCCACTAGCGCAGAGGAATCAGCAGATGATTCATCTGTGCTAGCGGTGACGGAGCCCAGACGCTGCAGGCCGCGTCCGAGGCTCCGTCACTGGAATGATGAACGTCGCGAACGCATGCGCTTTACGGCATGCGTCGCGATGCGCCCTCAAAAAAAAATGGGGGTGAATGGCAGCATTAACGGATGCGTTACTCCGCGTTATACCACGGTGTAACGCAGTCCGTCTAACGGACTGCCATTGCGCAGTATGAACCCAGCCTAACCTAACCCTAGCCTAACCCTGCCCTAACCCTAATGAAAAAAATGAAAAAAATATAATTTTATATTTTATTTTATGTCCCTAACTAAGGGGGTGATAAAGGGGGGTTATGTACTGTTTTTTTTTTTTGTCATTGTGATAGTTTATCAAGTGATCAAAATGTACTTTTAGGAGAAGAATGAAACATTTTTTGAATCTGCCCCAGGGGATATTCGGCGAACCACTGCGAGCGTCCGCCATTTTTTTTACAGGAAGAGACCGGGGGATCGCAGCCAAGGGGGGCCTGCCGGAGGAACCGGGGGTTGGGGGGGCTCGGGGTCCCGGGGACCCTAATTCTCTCCCCTTGGGTGCGATCCATAGAGGGAAGGGAAATTCAGTATAACGGGATCGCGACACCGGGGCGGTAAACACCGCCCGGATCATTTCTCTTGGGTCTCGGGTACCCCAGAGAAAATTGCCAAGCCCCCCGCACTAGCGGCGGGGCACTGGCATGCGCCCGCCATTTTTAGGCTCCAAAGATGGCGGGCCACCCGGGGGACAGGAGGGCCAGGGGCCACAGGAGGGGATCGGGGGCCCTTTTTCTTCTCCTCTGATGTCCGATCACATAGAGGAGGAGGAAATAAAAATGGACACCTTTTTTTTTTTGTTGGATCTCCGTTTAGGGTTAATAACAGCGATCGCAAATCGGGGTCGGTAAACCGACCCGATTCATGTTTTGGGGTCCGGCTACCCGGTGCCGACCCGGAAGAAAATGTGCCTCTGGGGGGCGTATTCACTTTTTCCACGCGCCGTTAATTAACGGCGCTGTGGTTTAAGTACCTTTAATGACCGCCGTTAAAAGGGTATCGGCGGTCGTTAAGGGGTTAAGAGTGGACCAATGCATTGATCAAGCCAAAGAAAAATGAGTTGGAGCATTCTTAACCTCCCCACCACCACCCCATGTCTTTCTGTGGCTGCGCATCTTTAGACATTTTGAAGCTCTCCCTTGGCCAAGCCCTTTTTTTGGAAACTGCCCTTACCCCAACCTAAAAAAGACTTAACAAATGGAGCAAGTTATTTTTATTATTATTTATTATTATTATAGCGCCATTTATTCCATAGCCTTTTTCGTGAGGGGGGGTTTACATTATAAATACAGTACAGTAATCTTAGACAATGAAGTTAGACTGGTACAGGAGGCAGGGACCCTGCCCGTGAGGGTTCACATCACAATTCAGAGAAGACCAAGAATGGTGCGGTTGGGAAAAACAGCTATGAGGAACGGTTACAGGATTTGGGAATGTTTAGCTTGCAAAAAAGAAGACTGAGAGGGACTTTATAAACTGTCTACAAATATTCAAGGGGGTGTCACATTGTGAAAAGGGTCATCTTTATTCTCATTTGACAGGAAAAGACTAGAAGCAAAAGGGATGAACTGAAAGGGAGGAGACAAGTTTAGATAATAGAAAAAACTTTTTGCAGTTAGAGTGATCTGAGGAAACAGGCGCCACGAGAGTGGTGGTTCTCCTTAATGGAAGTCTTAAACAGGGCTGGCAGACATCTGTCTGGGATGATTTAGTGATCCTGTACAGTGAATCCTTGAGGAGGGTTGGACCAGATGACCAGGGGTCCCTTCAAACTTACCTCTTTGATTCTATGATTCTTAACCTAATTCTCATCTTCCGGCTGGCAGAGGAATCCCTATCGCCATGTGAATTAGCCACTCACTGTTCACTTTCTATAAAAAGCTCTTTATGTTTGCTAAAAAGTGTATTTGTCCTTTTACCAAAAAAAACTTGTAGAGAAGAATGGGTTGGCAATTTTACCCCCCAAAAAAAGGGTTAATAATAACTCCTCAACATTAAAATTTTGTAACTGTAGGGTGTTAGGTTTACGGTGTGAGACACTTACTCTGAACGTTTTCTTTTCAATGAAACTACCCAAGAAAACTGGTTACAATGGCATTGACCTTATCCCCCAATAGCCCCTCTAGAATACCTTTTATGTCATTGCTTTCTTAGAATCTGCCTAATCATATCTTTCACCTAATTTTGGGAAAAACTTAAAGGGTGTTACATGGTGAGCAATGTACATTGTAGCAGTCGAAGGCGTTGCCCACTTGAAACCAATAAGCCGAAAGGATTTCATCTGAAAATAGTAAGACAATGGAGGATTGTTCTGCACGGACCCATCTCGCGGAGCGTAGAGCAGCAGTGAGGTCAGCCGGCACATGTCTGTCATCGGAGCCTTTAAAGGGGGTTGGGATGGACCGAGACAAATGAAAGAACCTGTTTGTTCCGCCTATCTTCATCTCTCTGAGTCAGGCATTGCCTCAGCAGTCACTTCAAAGGGTCCTCCTGTGCATTTTATTAATTGAGAATAATAAAAGGCATTTGCGCCTTCCCCAGATATGGATTACACACAATATGTGAAGTGTCTTTTGCTCCTGTGTCATTTAACCAATTTCTCCCCTTTTGAGATGATGTTTTCGTAGCTTATCCTAGGTTTCTCGTGTATTAGTGTACGTGTTGTAATTTCCAATATAGTTACTTTGTCTATTCGCTCTTGGGGAATATAAAGACTGTCAGCGAATGATGGTGGTTTATGTTTGGAGTCTGTAAACTAAAGGTCCCATTAAATTGAGATAAATTCGGGGGAGGAAGGATTCGGTTTGTTGAATTTCAACGTCGGGTCTTTTATTCTTCCCTTCATAGAGAAACTGGAGCGGGTTTTTGCCGAGTGAGAGTTCCTGTGGGGGTGGAAGTTGGAGAAATAGTGGGAGCTTCAAAGGGAGGGTTTCCACCAAAAAATCCTTTTAGACACTGTTCAATAATAAAGGGGACTTCCCGACTGTAGATGTCCCTCATGTAGTTACTCTTCAGTGTTGTGAAAATACCTTTTAATCCACAAGCATGTGAAATCCATAGGGGGGGGCTTAGGTGTGCGCATGCGCACTGATCCGGTGGCTAGGGCACAGCTTAAGCGGTTGGGACGCATTCTCCTTGTTATTCGTTGGGAAGTGTGTGAGTGTACCAATAACAGGTACTGTGCTAGCATGTTTTTTTAGTGGAAGTCCCCTATATCCTTGTTAGTTAGCCTAAAGGAAATTTTGGGGGACAGAATCCCTTGTGACCACATTCCGTTCAGTTTTGTAAGTCAAAAAGGAGAGGAACAAAACAGAGGAGGAAGTATAATAGAAAAAATCACCACTTTGGATTAATACCCATTCCTGTTTTTTGGCTTACAAATATGGGTAAAATATGACCAAATTCTGAAGTTTGTGAACGTGGGCCTAAGGCTCCCAGCTATTTTTCCCAACCCCCACACACATACATACACACAGGAATTTCGACCCACCAACACTCCTTGGTCCAAAAAGAATCGTGGTGAAATTAAACGGTGGATCCTTCTCTTCCCCCCACTTTGTCTCACGTGTTGGGCCTTTGCCTAAAAGTAATTTTGTGGAAGACCCTTCAAAAGTGTAATCCCCTTGTTTCATATTTGGACCTGTGGGCACCCTCTATGCCCCGTTTTGATGGGCAGCATATTCAAGGAAAGACAACCTTCCCAAAGTTGTACAATAGACCTTGCCAACTTTAATTGTAGGGCCGGCAAACATTAAGTGATGGGGTTCAAGGGTCCCTGATTGTGGCCTGCCCCAATGTGAAAATTTTTGGCTCATCTTACCTTTAACTATTTAATATTCTCTCCAAGATTTTTAAGTGAGATGTCATTGAGTTATGGGAATGGGGGTATGGGCTCATGCTGGGGCCATATTTTGAGGAATGGCCTCCGTACTTGCCTCTGTTTCATAGGAGGTAAAAGGGATTTTGTTTGTTGAAATGTATTTAGGAAATAATACTTTCATTTAAAATTTTTAGAGCAACTTTTTATATCTATGAGGTTTTTTCAGACCCGAGTGAGAGTTCATTGATATTTGGGGCAGTATGGAAATGTAGGATCGTTCATCACCTATACATAAACAGCACCTAGGAAAAGCCTGCCCCAATGCTTGAACTCTCGGGGCATACGCAATGTATGTCATGGAAATGTTCAAGTGTCGCTATTGTTGGCGGGCCGATTCTCTCTTGAACATCCATTAGTCTCTGTGTGTACATTGATAGGGAATCGCAAGTCTGATCTGAGCCGCAATTTTGTCTGTTTCAAGGTTTGGGGAGAAGGTAAAATGATTTGTGAATATTGCTGAATGTGGATGAACTCACAGCCCGACAAACCATGCAGCACTTCACCGAGGTCACCTGAGCTTAAATTCACATTAATCCTTGTATGCGCACGTTAAATTAGGACTGTATTTTAAGACAGCACAATATTCGTACAAAATAACAAATAATCTATGCTGCAATGAAAATTTTCAACCTCCGTTGCAAAAAAGGTTTATTTGCAAAATTTACAAATTTCTGCTGTTTGTAATAAACCAATCGAACAAGAACAGTTTAAATAGTGAACCAAATGATATAAAAATGGCATCTCCAAACTAGCACAAAATGAAACTTTCGATAATATCAGATTATTCAACCCCCGGGAAAAAAAATCCCTCACAAAAGCTAACATGGGGCTGTGTTTTGTTTACCAGTTAGCCTCGTCCAATGTTATTCAATGGGGCAGTGGTGTTGCCTGAATTTTCCGGGGCAGAATAAAAAAGTCTTAAAAACATTTGGAGGACTAACACAGAAACCTGACTTGCATCTAAAAGGCTTTGAATAAGAAAAACTAAGAACATTAGTAAAAATGGGGCACTGTCCAGGAGGATGGACTAAGATACCTCGGGAGCCTCCAGAACTGGTGTTGACTTGGGTAACATTTGAAGGGTCAAACAGCCTAGGGGCTCTACTAAGAGCTAAACACATTGTCTTTATAGGGGCTCAAAATACGGAGATGCGTAGTCAGTAAAAGTGGCTTTTGTGTTTGAGTTTGGAGAAACCATTTCTTTATAGTTGTGTTGAGTTAATTAAATTGTTTTGTTTGAATGGTTATTACAAAACGGACGTTTGTAAATTTTGTTAATAAACCTAATTTGAAAGGGGAGGAGTGAATAATTGTGATTACCAGGTTCAATGTCATTTCTAAGAATGCTTTTTAGTTTAAAAACTGTCGAAAAATCGAAGGTAGAACATTTTATCAACTTTTTTTGAATAGTAATGATGGAGATTTCGTTTCACCACGATGTAAAATATAAACTTTGCCACATTGAAATGCGTATTGTATTTTTTAAGATACATTCACTATTATCCATAGCATTAAAACCACCTGACTTGCAGATTGCCTCATGCTGCAAAAAAGCTTTACATTGTAACATGTAAAAGTAACATAGTTTTTAAGGTTGAAGGAAGCTTTAAGTCCATCTAGTTCAACCCATATCCTACCCTAACCTGCCCAAACACGTTGATCCAGGGAGGCAAAAAAAACCCAAGGGGCAAAAAATAAGTTCACTTGGGGGAAAAAAATTCCTTCCCGATCCACATACGGCAATCAGATAGCCCCCTGGATCAACGCTGTATTGGAAACTAGGAATTTAGCCTGTAATTTTATATTCTCAAGAAAAGGATCAGTCCCTCTTAAATTTTAGTAAGGAATCACTATTACAACATTAGAGGCAGAGGTTCCATAGTCTCACTGCTTCTTACAGTAAAGATCTGATCTGTGATTATGGCTAAACCTTCTTTCCTCCAGCGTAGAGGATGCCCCTCGCCCGTCACAGCTCTGACTTATGAGGGGTGGATTTCACAAGACCCTAAAAGTTGTGTGGTTCTGATCCCAAAGATGCTACATTAAAGGTATGTTCAATGTGAAATTTGCAGATTTGTTGGTGCATTTTTTTCGCAGAAAAAACAGGTTCTACAGTAGCAGCAAAATAAATGTAAAATTTCTCAATTACAGATGATTTTTTTTTGCATTTTTTTATAATGCATTTTTTTTTAAAAAAGCGCATGTAATCTTTCCCATTTTTGTTGCATTTAGTTACTACTGAAAGGATTAAAAATGCTGCAGTTCAAAAAAAAAAGTGCAAGGAAGATAAATAAAAAGAGAAACCCAATAGCACAGTGTTTTTCTCAATGCTCTGCGTTTTATGATTGAAACAAGTAAGGGAAAATGCCCTTAAATATGAACGTTTTCTGCTTTATTTGGAAAACTAAACCCTCTTGTAAGTTTTTTTTAAAACATAAAAATCCCCATAGGACTATACAGATTTCCAGATTTTTTTTTTCAAGCCTCAAGAAAACCTTTTTTGAACAACCCGTTATATTATATAGCAAAAACATCAGTGTGGTTGGCCCTAGGTGGCAGTGACTTCTCCCTCAAACTGCGCAGCAACAGACATTAATGAAGACATACACAAGCTTGTTGTAGTCTGTGTTCTTTTAAATTTTTTTTATTTCCTATACAAAATCAGGGATTCTGACATCTTAATATTTTTTTCCAATGTTCACTTATTGGGGTTATTTATTAGTTAGAATTTCAGGTGCAAGATTCTAAATAGGGTTTGCTTTTTTTTTTTTTTAAAAATTTTTTTTTCATTCATGTTTTTTTTAAAAAAGGGGATGATTGAAGTAAATTTTTTTTTTTTCAAAAATTTTTTAAAATTTTTTTTGTCAAATTTGGGGGTCGGGGGAGCGATTCTAATTGTTTTGTCGTATTGTGAATTAATTTTGGGTAAGGGCATGAGAATGTGGACTGCTGCTTGTGCCCCTAAGTTTACCCCAACGAGGCCCAAAATCGCTGATTGAGGGGGAGCTGGGTGTTCGAACCCCCCAATTTGATATTAATGACCTACCCCACGGATAAGTCAGAATAGTGATGGGGGGGGAGCCGTGGGGGTTTTGGGCCCCGTGGGTTTCGGTCAAAATTTAAAAAAATTTTTTTTCGTGTACTAGGCGGTTGACTAAAACCCCAACCGGGGGACCTATTAAATTTTAAAAGACCCCCGAAATTCAGCATTTCCATGTGATTGGGTGACAGCGTGAAAAAAACTGACTTGGTAATGGTAATTTTTTTCCCCACCATTTTGTTCAATTGACGTCCCCTTGCTGATATCGCACGAGGCGGACAATGATGAAGTATTCATTAGCCATGCTGTACAAAAAAAAATAAAAAAAAAAAGGGGTTTGGGCCCCTCTTTTTTGTCCAGGGGTTTTAAAGCTGAATTTTCGGGTAAACCCCAATGCAGCTTTATTTGGGGGTTACAAAAGAGGGGGGGTCCCCCCTTTTTTTTAAAAAAAATTTAAAATTTAAAAATAAGTATTTTAAAAAACGGCGCGTTGTCCCCCTTTTTGAAACCCCAGCAAGAAAAAGACAACTGGCGCGCGAATCCCCCCGCTTGTCCCCTTTAAAAGAACATAAATTCTAAGAGCCCCCTCTTTTTGAAGGGTGGGGTTTATTTGGACCAGCTAAAAAAGGAATGTCCCCCGGAAAATTTTCCCCGAGTTTCAGCATTCTAAAAAAAATATGGGTCTAGAAAATGGGGGTGACTAAAAAAAACGTGAGTACAATAATTTTTTGTTTAACATTTATTTTAGGTTTTGTTCCAAAAACCCCCTTTGCTTTTGAATTATTATTTAATAAAAAGACATTACAAGGACTTTTGGCATTTTAAAAAATTCCCCCCATCCTGTTTTCAGAAAATTGAGGGGGAAAAACACGCCAATTTCATTACAGCAATTTTTCCCCCTTTAAGGGGGTCTTAGCCGGTCTCACCCTCAAATGTTTTTGCACATGCGCTCTTGCAAAAACAATTTTCCCCCAATTTTTAGCCCCTCTGTTCCTCCATACCAAAAATCGCTTTTGGGTCATACTCACTGGCTGGAAAAAATGGGCCCCGTTTTCTGCGGAAAAAAGGTACATTTGTTTAAAAAGGCATGCGATTTTGATGAATTTTTTTAATCCCCCCATGCTTTTCCATCTTTTCCCCATCTGTATGCAATGCGATTTAACAAAAAGTTTACATGAAAGTTTCTTTTGAAAAGATGAAAATAATTTTAAAAAAAAAATGTACCAAAAAGCAATATTATATTATAAATTATATTTTATTTATTATATTTTTATAAAAAAATATTATAAATATATTGGTCACCCCTTTACATGTATAAACCCGCTAATTCCCCCGGCTATCTGAAAATCCCTGACCTTTAATAAAGAATAAAAACAATACTTTTTTTATTATTATTAACATTTTAGGGGCCCCATTTATTCCGGGGCCCTTTACATAAAAAAGGGAAAAAATAGACATTTTAAAAAACAGTGTAGAAAGGGGGGACACACAAGTAAGAAGGAGAGAGGACCCTGCCCGCGAGGGCTACGTCTCAGGGTGGGGAGAAACCAAGGAAGGGTAGACTGGTGTGCGATGGTTCATTAGACTGAGGATCTTTTCGGTTTTTGGGGGTTTTTCGGAACAGGTGGTCTTCAGGTTTTTTGAGGGCTCGTTGTTGGTGAAAATCGATTTTTGGGAGGGAGTTCCCCAGTATGGGGAAGCCGGGGGAAATCTTGTATGCGGTTGGGAAAAAAAGATGAGGGGGGGTCGAGAAGGAGTTTGGAGGATCGAAGGTTGGGGTGTAGGTAGGAGCGGGGACCATGTCACAGAGTTGGAGGAAAAGGTTGTGGATGGCTTGTATGCCAGGTTTTGGTTTTTTAACTGGGCCCCCGGGGGAAAAGGGAACCAGTGAAGGGCCCGGGGTGGGGAGGCGGGGAATGGGGAAGAAGGTGGATTAGTCGTGCAGCAGAGTTGGTGGAGGAGTGGTGCCAGAGTGCTGAGGGGAGGCCGCGTAGGGGTTGCCGTAGTCGAGGGGGAAAACGGGGCACCCCATTGCATTGATGGATGGGGTGGTGGGGGGTAGAATAGGGGGGGGGAAAGATGATGAATCGTTTTGTCCTGTTCAGTTTGAAAAAAAGCGAGAAAAAGGGAAGGGAGATCCCCGACAGAAAATGTGGGTTTTGGCAGTAGGGAGGTGAGGTCAGGTCAGAGGGTTAGTTTGGGCGTGCCCTCGCATAGAGGGGGATACTGAAAGCAGGGGTTGTTGAGCGTCCCGGGGGAAGGTGTAGATGGAGAAAAGGGGGGGGGCCCGGGGGTGACCCCTTGGGGGGCACGACGCCCGGGGGGGAGGTGAGGAGGTGGGTGGGGGAGAGGGAGACATAAAATTTGGTTTGTTAGGTATGATGAGATCCGGGGTGGGGCCCCAATTTTGTGATCCCAAAAGAGTGGGAAAATTTCTGTAGAGGGGGGAAAAAGGTTTTCGGTGTAAAGGGCAGAAGGGTCCGGGGAAAAGGGGGACAGAGTAGGGGGCCCCCCTTTGGGGTTGTGGGGCGTTGGTGTTTTTGTTGGGGATTTGGGTTGATGAATCCCGGGGCGAAACCCCGATTGTAACGGTCAAAGGGGAGCAGGGGGAAAAAGGGGGGGGGACAGTTAAGAAAAAGCTTTCCAGTATTTTTGGGCAAGGGGAAAGAGTATGGGCGATAGTAGACGCTGGGAAAGGGGTCGGGGGGGGGGCTTTTTGGGGAAAGGGGGTGATTGGGGGAAATTTAAAAAGGATGAAAAAAGACCCATTTGTAAAAAAAAGGGTTTTGAAGAGGTTGTGAGGGGGGGGAAAAAAAGATGTGGCGGGTTTTGGGGGGTTTTTTGGGGGGGGAGTGGAAAAAAAGCGCGCAAGGGGGGGGGGTTTGTGTTTTGACAGGAGAGGGGAGAGGTCTTCTGTATGGGGTGAAGGGGTTTTTTGGAAAAAAAAACGGGGTGAGTGGAAAAGAGGGCATTGGGGGTGGGGCCCAAACCCCCTTCTCTGAAAGTATCAACTTTTGTTAAAAAAGGGGGGCAAAGTCTTGGGAAAAAAAAAAAGGGAGAGGGGGGGGGTGTTTTTGGGGGAGTAAAAAAATTAAAAAGTTTTGAAGAGCTTTTTTGGGTTGTGAGACGGGAGGATATGAGAGATGCAAAGAAAAATTTTTTTTTTCGGCAGAGAGCGTGGCTTGAGCTGGCAAGGGAGTTTTTTGCGTTGAAGTGCTCGATGGGGGGTTCCCCTTTTCCCCCCCGCTCGGTAACCCGGAAGCCCTTTTTAGTTTTTTTGGGCAGGGGGGTCACCATGGCGCCTGTTATTTCGAGTTTTGCTCCCGCATGAGGGGGGCGGGCCCCCTCAAATGTGGTTTTTATTGTGGTGTTATTAAAATGTGGCAGCAGCTCTGGTCATTTGTAGGCTATGTTTGAGGAGGGAAAAGGGGGGAGAAAAACAAATGAATCACTATTTTAAAATATTATGAATTGGACATTTATACATATATTTAAGTTCTACACTTTCTACTGTAATGGGTGTATTCAATTGGGCCGGGGTTTTTTTAATCACAGAACCCACATGAAATGATACATTGTTTTCCAGTTAACCATGTCTTTCATTATTTTATAATGGTTTTGTTACAAATTTTTTGTATAGTGTGCAAAATTTCAGACGGGAGGGGTTTTTAATTTTAAAAGGGGGAAATTCGTTGGAAAAAAAAAAGCGTGGGGGTTTCCCCCTTTTTTTTCTTTCCCCAGAAAAGGGCAAAGCAAGCGAGTGGGGGGGGGGTAATAAAAGCCAGGGAGGGTTTCATTTTTTTTTGTTTTACCCCCCCCCCCAATTAAAATTGCCCCGGGAACCCCCCAAAAGGGAACTTTAATTAATTTGCCCTTTTTGGGGCCCTTTTCCCCTTTTTTCCCAAATTTCCCCCCAGCGGTGGCGAAAGGGTAATAGTGTTAAAGGACCTTGCAATTGAAAGGGGTTTTTAAACCAGGTTTTTTAATTTTTAGTGTCAAATTTTTCAATTCAAAATTTTAATCCTATTGGGAAATAAATAAAAAAAACACACACTTTAAGAATAAAAAAATTTTTTAAAAAAAAAAAAAAACACCCTTTTTTTTTCCTTTTTTTTTAAACTTAAACCCCCCCGAAGCCCTTATCCCTTTTAAAAAAAATTAAAAAATTAAAAAAAAAAATTTTTTTTACCTATTTTGGGGATCTGTCCGTCCACGATGAATCTTCACAAAGGGTTAACTAGAAACACTAAGCAACACAAGTAATCC
>JARQOD010000009.1:119824325-119879468 GCA_033576555.1 Oophaga sylvatica | reverse complement strand
AATAAAGGGGACTTCCCGACTGTAGAATCGTACCCTCACTGTACCTGTTACTCATTCAGTGCTTGTGAAAATACCTTTTAATCCACAAGCATGTGAATATCCATATGAGGGGGCTTAGGTGTGCGCATGCGCACTGATACCGGCTGGCCTAGGGCACATGCTTACAGCGGTTGGACGCATTCTCCTTGTTCATTCGTCTGTGGAAGTGTAGTGAGTGTACCAATAACAGGTACTGTGCTAGCATGATTTTTATAGTGGTGAAGTCCCCTATATCCTTGTATAGTTAGCCTAAAGGAAACTTTTGGGGTGACAGAATCCCTTGTAGACCACATTCACATGTTCAGTATTTGTAAGTCAAAACCAGGAGAGGAACAATCAGAGGAGAAGTATAATAGAAACACATCACCACTTCTGGATTAATCACCCATTCCTGTTTTTGGCTTACAAATACTGAGGTAAAATACTGACCAAATTCTGAACGTGTGAACGTGGCCTAAGGCTCCCAGCTATTTTTCCCAACCCCACACACATACATACACACAGGAATGCTCAGACCCACCAACCACTCCTGTGGTCACAAAAAGAATCAGATGGTGAAATTAAACAGGCTGGATCCTTCTCTCCCCCGACTTTAGTCTCACGTGTATGTGAGCCTTTAGCCTAAAAGTAATTTTGTGGAAGACCCTTCAAAAGATGTAATCCCCTTTGTTTCATATTATGGACCTGTGGGCACCCTCTATGCCACCGTATGATGGGCCAGCATATTCAAGGAAAGACAACCTTCCCAAACGCTTCGTACAATAGACCTTGCCAACTTCTAATTAGTAGGCCTGGCACAACATTAAGTAGATGGGTGTTCAAGGGTCCCTGATCTGTCGGCCTGCCAATGTGAAATATTTTTGCTCATCTCTACCTTTAACTATTATTCAATATTCTCTCCAAGATTTTCCTAAGTGAGATGTCATTGAGTTATGGTACATGAGGGTATGGGCTCATGCATGGGGCCATATTGTGAGGAATGGCCTCTGTACTGTGCCTCATGTTTCATATGGAGGTATATAAAGGGATTTTGTTTGTTGAAATTAGTATTTAGAAATAATACTTTCATAAATTTGTAGAGCAACCTTATATATCTATGAAGGTTCTTTCCATGACCCGCAGTGAGAGTTCATTGATATTTGGGGCAGTATGGAAATGTAGGATCTGTCTCATCACCTACTACATAAACAGCCACCGTATGGAAAAGCCTGCCCACCACTGCTTGAACTCTCGGGGCATACGCAATGTCATGTCACTGGAAATGTTCAAGTGTCGCCTATTGTTGGCAGGCCAGCATTCTCTCTCTGAACATCCATTCAGTCTCTGTGTGTACATTGATAGGCAATCGCAAGTCTGATCTGAGCCGCAATTATGTCTGTTATCAACGGAATGAGGCAGAAGGTAAAATAGATTTGTAGAATATTGCTGAACTGTGGATGAACTCACAGCCCGACAAACCATGCAGCCACTTCACCGAGGTCACCTGAGCTTAAAATTCACATTAATCCTTGTACTGCCGCACGTTAAATTAGCGACTGTATTGAAGACAGCACAATATTCTGTACAAAATAACAATATATCTACTGCTGCAATGAACATTATTCAACCTCCGTTGCAAAATAGGTTTATTTGCAAAATTTACAAACTTTCTGCTGTTTGTAATAAACCAATCGAACAAGAACAGTTTAAATAGCTGAACACAACTGATATAACAAGTGGCATCTCCAAACTCAGCACAAAATGCAACACTTTCGATAACTACTCAGAATTATTCAACCCCCTGGAAAAAAATCCCTCACAAAAGCGTATACATCGGACATGTGTTATGTTTTACCAGTTAGCACTCGTACCAATGTTATTCAATGGGGCAGTGGTGATGCCTGAATATTTTCACTGGCAGAATAAAAAAAGTCTTGAAACATTCTGGAGTGACTAACACAGTATCCTGACTTGTACATCATAAAAGGCTTTGAATAAGCAAACCTAAGAACATTAGTGAACTGGAGGCCACTGTCCAGGAGGAATGGACTAAGATACCTCAGGAGCACTCCCAGAAACTGGTGTCTGACTATGTGTAACATTTGCAAGAGGTCATAACAGCCTAGTGGGCTCTACTAAGAGCTAAACACACTTGTCATATAGGGGCTCAAAAATACTGAGACTGCAGTAGTCAGTAAAAGTGGCATTTTGTGTTGAGTTTGGAGAAACCATTTCTTATACTAGTTGTGTTGAGTTAATTAAATTGTTCTTGTTTGAATGGATTATTACAAAAAGCGGACAGTTTGTAAATTTTGTTAATAAACCTAATTTGCAATAGGGGAGGAGTGAATAATTGTGATTACTCAAGGTTCAATGCTCATTTCTAAGAACTGCTTTTGTAAGTATAAAACTGTCGAAAAATCGAAGGTAGTAACATTTTATCAACATATTTTTTGTACATAGTAATGATGGAGATTCTCGTTTCACCACGATGTAAAAATATAAACTTTGCCACATTGAAATGACAGTATTGTATTTTTTAAGATACATTCACTATTCATCCATAGCATTAAAACCACCTGCACATGCAGATTGCCTCATGCTGCCAAAAAACAGCTTTACATAGTAACATAGTAACATAGTAACATAGTTATTAAGGTTGAAGGAAGACTTTAAGTCCATCTAGTTCAACCCATATCCTATCCTAACCTGCCCTAACACGTTGATCCAGAGGAAGGCAAAAAAACCCAAGTGGCAAACACTAAGCTTCACATTGGGGGAAAAAAAATTCCTTCCCGACTCCACATACGGCAATCAGACTAGCTCCCTGGATCAACGCTGTATCTAGGAAACTAGTGAATATAGCCTGTAATATTATACTTCTCAAGAAAGGCATCCAGTCCCCTCTTAAATTTTAGTAAGGAATCACTCATTACAACATTAGACGGCAGAGAGTTCCATAGTCTCACTGCTCTTACAGTAAAGAATCTGCATCTGTGATTATGGCTAAACCTTCTTTCCTCCAGACGTAGAGGATGCCCCCTCGTCCCCGTCACAGCTCTGACTTACTGAGGTGTGGATTTCACAAGACCTCTAAACATGTTGTGTGGTATCTGATCCCAAGATGCTACATTAAAGGTATGTTCACATGCTGCAAATTTGCAGCATTTGTTGGTGCATTTTTTTCTGCAGAAAAAAACAGCGTTCTACAGTAGCAGCAAAATAAATGTAATTTCTCAAATCTGACATGATGCATTTTTTTCTTGCATTTTTTTATAATGCATTTTTTTAAACCAGCAGCATGTCAATTCTTTCACCATTTTTGTTGCATTTAGTTACCTACTGAAATGGATTAAAAAATGCTGCAAAGTACAAAAAAAAAGTGCAAGAAAGATACATAAATGACGCACCTAATAGACACAGTGTTTTTCCTGCCAATGCTCTGCAGTTTTCATGCATTGAAACACAGTAAGGGAACATGCCCTTAAATATGAATCGTTTTCTGCTTTATTTGAAAACTGACAACCCTCTTGTAATGTTTATTTAAAACATAAAAATACCTATAGGACTATACAGATTACCAGATTTTTTTTTCAAGCCTCAAGAAAACCTTTTTTGAACAATCCAGTTCATACTGTATATAGCAATACAGTCAGTAGCTGGTTGGCCCCTAGGTGGCAGTAGACTTCTCCCTCAAACTGCTGCATGCAACAGACATTACATGAAGACACTATCACAAGCTTGTAGATAGTCCTGTGTTCTGTAAATCTTTTTTTATCCCCTATACAAAAATCAGTGATTCTGACATCTTAATATTTTTTTCCAATGTTCACATTATAGGGTGTTATTTTATTAGTTCAGAATATTACAGGTGCAAAGATTCTAAATATGGGTTTGCTTTTTTTAATTTTTAGATTTTTTTTCATTCATGTATTTTTTTAAAAAAGGGGATGATTTGAACGTAAATATTTTTTTTTTACAAATATTTTCAACATTTCTTATTTGTCTAACTTGGGGGTCTGGAGCGATTACTCAATTGCTTTTGTCGTATTGTGAATTAATAGGAGATAAGGTGCACTGAGCAATGTGGACTGCTGCATTGTGCCCCATACATCGTTTATGCCCAACGATGGCCAATCAGCTGATTGATGAGGACGCTGGGTGTTCGAACCCCTCCAATTTGATATTAATGACCTATCCTACGGATAAGTCATGAATAGTGATGGGGGGAGCCGTGGAGGTTTGAGTCCGTCGGGTTCGGTCAAACATTTAAAAAAAGTTTTGTTCGTGTACTAGAGCGGTACCTGAGCTCAAACCCAAGCCGGACCCTATTCAAATTAATAAGAGACCCGAACATTCAGCATTTCCCACTGTGTCATCTGTGTGACAGCGTGAGAAACTGACTCTGGTCAATGGTAAGTTTGTTACCACCAAGTTTGTTTCATCATTGTACGCCTGTCCTTGCTGATATCAGCGACAGCAGGCGGACAATGATGAGAGTATTCATTAGCCAATGCCTGTACAATAAATAAATAAAATAAAAAAAAGGTTTGGGAACCCTCTATTTTTGCTAACCAGCGCAGGTAAAGCTGACAGATTCTGGCTACAACCCCAAATGTCAGCTTTATATTGGCTGGTTATCAAAAAGAGAGGGGTCCCACGCTTTTTTAAAAAAAAATTATTTAAATAAGTAATTTTTAAAAAACGGCGCGTTGTCCCCCCCATTTTTGACAACCAGCCAAGCTATAAGACAACTGGCTGCAGCAGAATCCTTCCTGCTTGTGCCTTTACAATAGAACATAAGATTGCTAAGAGCACCCATCTTATTTGAAGGGTGGAGAGATTTAGTTGGCCACCAGCTAAAAAAGGAAGTGATCACCAGGAAATTATTCCTGAGTTGCAGCATTCTAAAAAACAATATCAGGGTCATCCAGAAAATGCTGCTGACTAAAAAAAACAGTGAGTACAACTAAGTTTATTGTTTAGACATTTATTTCTAGGTTTAATGTTCCTATAAACCCGTTTGCTTTTGAATTATAGTATTATAATAATAAGACATTAACAAGGACTCATTATGGCACTTTAAATATCCCTCCATCCATGTTATCAGTAAGTTGAGGGGAGTAAAGCACTGCCATATTTCATTGACAGCAATTTATCTCCCTTTAAGGGGAGTCTGTCAGCAGGATCTCACCCTCCAAACTGTTTATATGCACATGCAGCTCTTGCAAAAACAAGTTCATCCACACATTTTACTAGACCGTCTGTTCCTCCATTACCAAAAATCGCTTTTTGGGCTCATACTCACTGGCTGGAAAAAAATCGGTCCGTTTTCTGCCGGAAAAAAACGGTACATTTGTTGTAAAAAGGCATGCGATTTTGATGCAATTTTAAATCGCACCATGCGTTTTCCATCAGTTTTCCATCTGTATGCAATGCGATTTTAACATGAAGTTTTACATAGAACAGTTATCTCTTTGTAAAAAGTCATGTAAAAATCACATTGTAAAAAAAATGTACACAAAAAGCAAATAATTATATATATATATATATATATATATATATATATATATATTATATATATATATATATATATATATAATATATATAGGTCATACACTTCTACATAGTATAATAGCCGCTAATTCATCCCCGGCTATACTGTAAAATCACACTGACAGCTTTAATAAAGAATAGAAACAATACATATTATTATTATTATTATTATACATTTATATAGCGCCATTTATTCCATGGCGCTTTACATATGAAAAGGGAAAAATATAGACAGATACAATAAACATGTGCTAGACAAGGGACACACAAGTACAGAAGGAGAGAGGACCCTGCCCGCGAGGGCTCACAGTCTACAGGGATGGGTGAGAATACACTAGGAGAGGGTAGAGCTGGTCGTGCGATGGTTCAGTAGACTGAGGATCATTGCAGGTTGTAGGCTTGTCGGAACAGGTGGGTCTTCAGGTTTTTCTTGAAGGTCTCCGTTGTTGGTGAAAGTCTGATGTTTTGCGGCAGGGAGTTCCAGAGTATGGGGGAAGCCCGGGAGAAGTCTTGTATGCGTGTTGTGGAAGAAGAGATGAGGGGGGAGTCGAGAAGGAGATCTTGAGAGGATCGAAGGTTGCGTGTAGGTAGGTAGCGGGAGACCATGTCACAGATGTATGGAGGAGAAAGGTTGTGGATGGCTTTGTATGCCATGGTTAAGGTTTTGAACTGGAGCCTCTGGGCAATAGGAAGCCAGTGAAGGGCCTGGCATAGTGGGGAGGCTGGGGAATAGCGGGAAGACAGGTGGATTAGTCGTGCAGCAGAGTGTAGGATGGACTGGAGTGGTGCCAGAGTGCTAGAGGGGAGGCCAGACAGTAGGAGGTTGCAGTAGTCGAGGCGGGAGATGATAAGGGCGTGTGCACTAGCGTTTTTGTGGTTTCATGGTTGAGGAATGAGCGTATCCGGGAAATATTTTTGAGTTTGAGGCGGCAGGAGGTGGCGAGGGCTTGGATATGTGGTTTGAAAGAGAGGGCAGAGTCGATGATCACCCCAAGGCACCGAGCATGTGGGACTGGGGAAAGCGAGCAGCCATTGACATTGATGGATAGGCCTGGTGGAGGGGTAGAATGAGGTGGGGGAAAGATGATGAATTCTGTTTTGTCCATGTTCAGTTTGAGAAAGCGAGCAGAAAAGAAGGCTGAGATAGCAGACAGACACTGTGGGATTTTGGTCAGTAGGGAGGTGAGGTCAGGTCCAGATAGGTAGATCTGCGTGTCATCGGCATAGAGGTGATACTGCAAGCCATGGGATTGTATGAGCTGTCCCAGGCCGAAGGTGTAGATGGAGAAGAGTAGGGGTCCTAGGACTGAGCCTTGGGGAACACCGACAGACAGGGGGCGAGGTGAGGAGGTGGTGTGTGAGAGGGAGACACTAAAAGTTCGGTCTGTTAGGTATGATGAGATCCAGGATAGGGCCAAGTCTGTGATGCCAAGAGATGAGAGAATCTGTAGGAGGAGGGAATGGTCTACGGTGTCAAAGGCAGAAGATAGGTCCAGGAGAAGGAGGACAGAGTAGTGTCGCTTGCTCTTGGCGGTTAGTAGGTCGTTGGTGACTTTAGTTAGGGCAGTTTCAGTTGAGTGATGCGGTCGAAAGCCTGATTGTAACCGGTCAAAGAGGGAGCAGGAGGAAAGGTGGGAGGACAGTTCAAGATATACATGCTGTTCCAGTAGTTTTGAGGCGAAGGGGAGAAGAGATATCGGGCGATAGCTAGACGCTGAGGATGGGTCGAGGGAGGGCTTTTTGAGGATCGGGGTGATTGAGGCATGTTTGAAGGATGAAGGAAAGACACCATTTGTAAGTGAAAGGTTGAAGAGGTGTGTGAGAGTAGGGATGAAGACTGTGGCAAGGTTAGGGATGAGGTGGGACGGGAGTGGGTCAAGCGCGCAAGTGGTGAGGTGTGATCTTGACAGGAGAGTGGAGAGCTGATCTTCTGTCATGGTGGTGAAGCTGGTTTTGGAAGAACAGGGCTGAGTGGCTAAGAGGGGCATTGGGGGCTGCGGGCCAAAGCCTTCTCTGATAGTATCAATCTTTTGCTTAAAGAAGGAGGCAAAGTCTTCGGCAGAAATGAGAGGAGAGGGAGGAGGTGCTGTGGGACGGAGTAGAGAATTGAAAGTGTTGAAGAGCTGTTTAGGGTTGTGAGACAGGGAGGATATGAGAGATGCAAAGTAAGTTTGTTTTGCGGCAGAGAGCGTGGACTTGAAGCTGGCAAGGGACTGCTTGTATGCGTTGAAGTGCTCGATGGAGTGGGTTCTCTTCCATCTCCGCTCGGTAACCCTGGAAGCCCGTCTCAGTTCTTTGGTCAGGCTGGTCAGCCATGGCTGCCTGTTGATTGTACGAGTTTTGCTCTGCATGAGGGGGGCGGCCGAATCAAGTGTGGTTTTTATTGTGGTGTTATAAAATGTGGCAGCAGCATCTGTGTCATTAAGTGAGGCTATGTCTGTGAGAGGGAGGAGGGACTCAGAATACACACATAGAATACACATATATATATATATATGTAATTGTGACATATATATACATATATTTAAAGTTCATACACTTCTACATACTGTAATAGCTGCTAATTCAATTGCCGGCTTTTGTGAAATCACAGAAGCCGACATGAAATGATACATTGTTTCCACACAGTTAACCATGTCATTTCATGTATTTTGATATATGGTTTTAAGTTACAATTACATAAGTATATGTGTGCAAAATTTCAGACATGTAGGGGTTAATTAAAGGTGTAAATTCGTTGAAAAAAAATGCGTGGGTTCCCGCTGTATTTTCTCCACCAGACAGACAAAGCAAGCGAGTGGGGGCAGATAATAATAGCCTAGGGAGGGTACATTTTTTTTGTGACCCCCCTGGCTAATAACATCTGCCCCCAGACACCCCAGAAAGGGCAACTCTCTAATTAGATTTGCCCTTTCTGGCACTTTGCCCGTCTATTCCCATTGCCCTGTAGCGGTGGCGAAAGGGTTAATAAGGTGTTAAAGGCACCTTGCAATTGAAAGGTGACTGTAAACCAGGTTAATAATTGAGAGCTGTCAATTAGACAACTATCAATTATTAATCCTATTGAAGTAAATAAAAAAACACACACTTTAAGAATAAATAATTTTAATGAAATAAAAACACATTTTTTTGACCATCTTTTATTTTACTCTTAATCCGTGCGAAGCCCTTGATCTCCTAAAATAAATATAAAAAATAATAAAACAACATTATTCTTACCTATCTGGCGATCTGTCACGTCCCACGATGTAATCCTTCACAAAGGGTTAACTAGCAATCAGCTAAGCAGCACAAGTAATCCTGCGTGCTCAGCTGATAGCTCCTGAATGAATGAGCTTATCTCCTGCCGACAGGAGAGGATGTAATTAATGAATGAAGCTTAATTGATTGTATCCCACTTTCACTTTAGGTCAGGTCACTGAAGTGAAAGTGGCAATAAATCAATTAAGCTCCATTCATTAATCTCTTCCTCTCCTTTCGCTGGGAGAGTAACTTATTCATTTAGGGGGTTACAGCTAGGAGACAGCATTAGCTCTCTGCTTACTGTAACCTGTTAACCCTTTCTGATGGATTACAGTGTGGGACCTGACTGTGCATCGGATTGGTAAGAATAATTTTGCTTTTTTATTTTATTTTTACTACAGGAAATGGTTTTAGCAGGAAAATAAAATATGGTCAAAAACTGTGTGATTATTTCATTAAACTTCTTTTTTATTAAACTGTGTGTGTTTGATTTTTCTTTCATACAATAGGATTAATAATTGATAGTTGTCTAATTGACAGCTCTCAATTATTAACCTGGCTTACAGTCACCTTTCAATTGCAAGGTGGCTTTAACCCCTTATTAACCCATTCGCCACCGCTACAGGGCAATGGGAATAGACAGGCAAAGTGCCAGAAAGGGCAAATCTAATTAGAGATTTGCCCTTTCTGGGGTGTCTGGGGGCAGATGTTATTAGCCAGGGGGGGCACAAAAAAAATGTACCCTCCCTAGGCTATTATTATCTGCCCCCACTCGCTTGCTTTGTCTGTCTGGTGGAGAAAATACAGCGGGAGCCCACGCATTTTTTTTCAACGAATTTACACCTTTAATATACCCCTACATGTCTGAAATTTTGCACACATATACTTATGTAATTGTAACTTAAAACCATATATCAAAATACATGAAATGACATGGTTAACTGTGTGGAAACAATGTATCATTTCATGTCGGGTCTGTGATTTCACAAAAGCCGGCAATTGAATTAGCGGCTATTACAGTATGTAGAAGTGTATGAACTATAAATATATATATATATATATACACATGTCACAATGACATGTATATATATATATATGTATTCTATGTGTATGTATCTAGTGTTTTGTGAGCTGTCAGTGTGATTTTACAGTAGCCGGGGATGATTTGCCGGCTTTTCAAAGGAGACTGGTGCATATAAATCGGACAGCACGTGCATGGTGCGAGTGCTGTGCGTTTTTTAATCGCACCCATTGACTTGCATTGTCGATTATCATGCCAAAATCGCATCAAATCGCAGCATGCTGCGATTTTTTTTCTCACACCAATATCTGATGAGAAAAAAATCGCTAATGAAAACTCACCCATTGACTAACATTGGTCAGATTTGAATCCGATTTTTTTTCGTCTGATTTTCATCCGTTTTCGGCGCCAGTGAGTATGGTCTGTGTTTTATTTACAATTTGACTATGGGATTAGTAATAGGGGTGTCTTATTGATGCTTCCCATTACTAACCCCCCAACTATTACCCCATATGCTGCCACTACAGGGCAGTGGGAAGAGCAAGGCTATGAGTCAGAACTGGCGCATTTTACAAATGCGCCTTTTCTGCAGCAGCTGAGACCTGATATAATTAGCCAGCGGGGGGCACTATCCATGGCCCCTTCCTAGGCTAATAATATCAGCCCTCAGCTGTCTGCATAGCATTATTGCTGGCTATAAATTATAGGGCGAACCCACGCCATTTTTTCCGATAAATAGACTTTTATTAATTACATACATGTCCCCTAATTTGCACACACTATACTAATTGTATTGGTCACTGACATGTATATATCTACCTATTCTGCATGTATTTACTGTATGTAAACCAAGTCTTCTATCCTGTCAGCTCCTGCAGCGATTTTACAGAAGCCGACAAATGAATTACCGGCTACTCTTCTATCTATCTCTCTATGAAATATAAAGACATATATATACAGTGCAGACAAAAAGTTTGGACACCTTCTCATTCAAAGATTTTTCTGTATTTTCATGACTATGAAAATTGTAGAATCACACTGAAGGCATCAAAACTATGAATTAACACATGTGGAATTATACATTACACTTTACAAAAAAGTGTGAAACAACTGAAAATATGTCTTATATGTTGGGGATTTATTCAAAATTGAAGGCATAGTGAACCAGCATGGCTACCACAGCATATTGTAGCAGCATGCTATTCCATCCGGTTTGATTTTAGTTGGACCATCATTTATTTTTCAACAGGACAATGACCCCAAACACACCTCCAGACTGTGTAAGGGCTATTTGACCAAGAAGAAGAGTGATGGGGTGCTACACCAGATGACCTGGCCTCCACAGTCACCAGACCTGAACCCAATCGAGATGGTTTGAGGTGAGCTGGACCGCTCACCGCTTCAATTTTGAATAAATCCCCAACAGTGTCACCAGCAAAGCACCCCCACACCATCACACCACCTCCTCCATGCTTCACGGTGGGAACCAGGCATGTAGAGTCCAGCCGTTCACCTTTTCTGCGTGCAAAGCAGTAATCAAAGCAAAAGGTGGCTACTTGGAAGAACCTAGAATATAAGACATATTTTCAGTTGTTTCACACTTTTTTGTAAAGTGTAATGTATAATTCCACATGTGTTAATTCATAGTTTTGATGCCTTCAGTGTAATTCTACAATTTTCAGTCATGAAAATACAGAAAAATCTTTGAATGAGAAGGTGTGTCCAAACTTTTGGTCTGTACTGTATGTGTGTCACTGACATATATATTTATAATCTATTCAATGTGTATATATATCTATTCTATTATAACCTATTCTATTCTATACTGTACGCGGCAGATCATTTGCCAGCTTTTAATCTATCTATCTAATATATATATATGTTTTGCAGAATATTTGGTTTTAAAACGATGTGTACAGTTGTACATTATAATGCAATTTTAACATGAGCTTTTACATACAGAGAACTGCTGTATGTAAAGGCTCATGTTAAAATCGCATTGGATAACGATGTCATACGGATACTAGATGCGAGGAAATTGCATCATCACATTGCAAACGGATTACATACGGATCACCATATGAAGAACATTAGTGCGATTCTCAGCCATCAAAATCTGACCGATTTTTTTATACGTTGAGTGTGACTCTGGCCTTAAAATGATACCTGAGTGATGAAATCCGTCTTGTGTTTAATCTTTATTTTCAGCTAATGAGATTTTCGTGCTCTGGGGCGGGGCTTTATGTGATGCTCTGATTAGGTATTCATCTGTATGGCTTATAACAGGTCACTAATCCCTCAGTGATCCCCCAATGACCTGCCCTCTATTTTACCTACTGTATGTCTTATTGTTTTAAAAAAAAAAATTACATTAATCATGCAGGCGCCTGCGCTGTAGCATGATGGGATCTATACTATCCATGCATAAATTTTATGTAGTGATCTAAATTTCTTGAGAAAAAAAAAAGTCTTCCTCAAAATGGCGCCGGACGCTCCTGCGCAGTAGCATAATTCGGAATGCGATAGATGCTACTACACAGGCGCCACCGTCGGCACAATTTTGCTAGATGAAAAAAGACGAGAGCAGACGCTTGGGAAGTGCTTCCACAACCAGAAAGATCTTCAGTCTCATTTGCATATTGATTCAAATGGCAATTTCTCAAAAACAGAGGAAAAGACTATCTATTTCAAGGGAATATCCTCTTGAGCACAAGGCAACATGACTTCTTCTAGCATTTTAATATCTGCAAACTGACGCCACTGCAGGAGCGGAGTGTACACCATATTTATTTTAATTCAGGTTCTGAACTGATTTAGTTGGGGCTGTCTAATAGTAGACAACCTCTTTAATTCATTAAACCGAAGCTGTCACACGGAAATGAACAGCACGTTTGGCTGACAAGCAAGCGGGTGCTCGTAAAAAACAAGATGTGAAAAACGTGAAAGAGAAGCACATAATTCCTTTTTTGTTCCTGTACATTTTCCCCAAGTATTGGGGAAAAAAAAAATATACAAAAATGCAAAAAACAAAATTAAGCACTATGTATCATGAGAAAAATAGTCAAAAAGTTATAACAAGTTTAATCCTCCTAATGCAGGATGTCTGCTAAATAATGAAAATGTGCCTGTTCATCATCGTGGGAAAAATGGGCCAGGTTAATAGAATGTTTTTCCCTCATTATTTTATATTGCCTTGAAGCGCATATAAAGTGATGACATACAATACATTCCTATGAATTATTTATAACTAGTGAGTAGTAAATTAATATATATATTGTGTATACCATATATACATATTTTGCATACATATAATATATAATATATATATATATATATATATATATATATATATATATATAATGTCAGCTAAATGATCAAAGATGGATGGAGAAAGTAATGTAACATGAGTCTATGGGCTCACTGGGCCGTGCCAATGAAAGAGCCTTCCAGTTTTGTAGCAATAAATAGATGAGTTATGTTTTGGAAGAGCTTTTTAATCTGCGGCTCTTTTTGGCCAGGATAGGACAAAAGGCACCTTGTCTGTGTGACAGGCCTATCTCTGAGGTGGGCTGCCGTGTGTATAAGGAGGGTACAGTCAGTGTGCACCTGGGCCCAGCACAGAGGAATGTCAGGAGGCAGGGAAGGCATGCACCATGCACCCTTCATACAGCTTCTATTGGCATTTTCCATTATCCCTGCAAACACCATCTTGCTTGTCAGCCAAATGAGCCGACCGTTTTTAAGCGATGGCCTTGGGTTAATGAATTACGCAGGTTACAGAAATAGGACTAATATTTGGATCAATCTCGGCAATGAAAATACTTTCATTAAATTGCCTGACAATTATTTATTAACATCCAATATTACTATTATGCAGAAATAAATTTCCTAAATTAGGACCACTCTGATGATTTGGCCATAGACTTTGGTTGATAGACTCTGACCTGGCTTATTGGCCTCTCGGCATCCAGCTGCCAAAGCGCATTGATTTTCAGTTTGGAGTCAAAGAGGTCTTGTCATCTTTGGACACATATTTTTTAGTAAACACGTCTATTCCCCAAAGTCTAGTAATTCTGGATCATCGTTGCTTAAGACGCTGATTTGTGCTGTTCCTTTTGTTATTCCTCCTAGACATTTATAAATCGTCTTGATGTTACCAGTTGGGTGGTTGGTGGTGTCCATGCGTAGTCCGCCATGGTCCAATCAGTTCTGACAGTGTCACAGCCTATGAGAAAAGGAATGGTAACGCCTTGTTGTCATTTTATTGAAAAAAAATGTAGCAGGAATAATTTTGGAAAAGCCCAATACATTTTATTTTTCAAAAATGAGTTAGTCTATGATGGTCTCTATCATATGCATAGTGCTTCAGAAATCCATATGCTTCTCAATCAGATGTATTGCAAAGGATTTTCAGTCACAGAAAGTTCTGAAAGGTTGACACCAATCCTGATTTTTACCTGGATAATACTTCAAACCAAGCTGAAGGATTGGGCATTTTGGTGCTGTTTCTATACGTCTGGGAGGTTTCCAGTTAATTCTTGGGATGGGCATAAATATCCTTGTTTTTGGGTTTCAAAGGGTGACGTGTCTGCTTTTCCTACCAAAACTGTTTTGTGCAATGATACCAAATAATAAAATGCAATTAATCAAAGACATTCAGATGTTCTACATACGTGGAGGGTGGTCCATCAGAACCACTTCCTCTGGAGGGCTGCAGCCAACACTGCCCTTATGTAGGACACAGAACTGGCCATGGTGATAACACATTACAGTAAGGCTTGTGCACATGACCATAAAAATCGGACAAGTTATATCCGTCGTCTTGACAGATAGTTTTCATCCCCATATTATTCCATGGGGCCATGCACAAGTTGCATCAGATTCATGTCTATGGTCTGTGGAAAAATGGAGACTTTTTTTTTTTTCTCCTCATCTAAGAAAATCGGATCACAGTCTGATGAGATCCTGAACAGAGTCTAATCAGAGTGTAATTAGCATAATCGGACAGATCTTCTCGGATGAGAGAAAAAGGGTCGTGTGTCCCTAACCTAATGGCAGTTCATCTTCATTATCATCAATTTTCACATTTACAATGAACAGGCATCTAAATTAACATGTAAAATAATAACACAGGAAAGCAACACGCAATACATTGCATTGCAAATAACGTATACCCCTGGGGTGAAAGACACTACCCAGTGGGTAGAAGCTCCCGTTACTGAATGGCAGCCTTGTCTACTTCCAGCAGCTTCATCCCGAGCGTCCACTTCGCCTTCCCCGTAATAAAGTGGTCCTCAGCACCAGTGGTGTCTCTCGATCCCTGGTTTGGATTGGAGATGCTGCACAACCCCTTTTAATATCAATGTTTCAAAAGGTAACAAAGAAAAAAATAATAATATATGTCAGGACAACAGAGATGAAATTGCTGCCAGTTATATTATTGTTATTTTACTTTTTCTCTGTTACCCGATAGACCTAGGAGAAGATAAAGGCTGCAATGTGCTCAGATCCCCACCGCTTATCCATCCATCTGTTATGTACAACAGCATGTTTGTCTCAACCAAGGAGAGGAATTAGCTTAATCTTACCACAATGAAAAGTCTTTGATGCTGGCACTCACTGAAATAAATATTTCAAAATTATGTTAACCCTTAATTGTACAAGCAATAAACTTAAAAAAACAGTTTGACGGTTGTATATATAAAAGTACGGTATACAGCGGTCATACTGAAAGCTCCTCCATATGTCTGACTTAAATTTTGTGCATGATAAAAGGGCACCTGGTATTTTTTTTATCAGTTTTCCCGTCTGCGGACTCTATTTCCTCTTTGGCCTCATTCACACGTCCAATTTCACATACGAGTGCTATCTGTGATTTTGACAGATAGCACCCATACCTGTGGTAGTTTATGAGGCCATTCACATGTCCGTGATTTTTCACATACCAATTGGTCATTGGAAAATCATGGGAACATGTCTGATTTTGAGCTGAGGATCAGATCAAAATCGACAATGAAAGTCAATGGGTCTGTAAAGAAATCGAACCACACACGAGTGGTCTGTCAGAATAGAGAAGATGGAGAATTTTTTTTTATTTCTCCTCATACGAGAAAATCAAATGAGTCTGATCACAATAATCGATCCGTTTTTCTCGTACATGGAAAAATGGGATGTGTGAATGAGGCCTTATTTCAGTTCTATCTGATACTATTCGTAATTATTGATGGGTGAACCCGTGGATGTTTGGGTCCGGTGGGTTCAGTCAAACATTTTAAAAAAGTTCAATTCGGGTACTAGGATGGTACCCAAATTCAAACTCAAACCCAGACCCCTTGCAGATGAATGAGGTCCCTGAACATTCGTTGTTTCCCAAACTGTTATCAGGGTGACAACACAGGAAACGTGGGCTCTGATCAGCGGTAAGATCATTACCATCAGTCAAAGCTTTGTAGTTCCTACACTGTCTGATGACAACATATGAGCCAGCAACTGTGACCGGCGGGTAAAAGGTTACAGCTGGTCACAGGCACCGGCTGATGAGAGCAGCAAGGCTGATGAGAGTATTCATCAGCTGGCGCCTGTGCAATAAATAAATAAACAAAAATGGCTTGGGTTCCCCTCTATTTTTAATAACCAGTGCTGGTAAAGCTGACAGCTGTGGGCTGTAACTCTCAGCTGGCAGCTTTATGTTTTCTGGTTACCAAACATAGAGGGTCCCCACACCATATTTTTTAATAATTTAAATAAATAATTTAAAAAAATGGCATCTAGTTCCCCCCTATTTTTTACAACCTGCTAAGCTAAAGCAGACAGCTGGGGACTGGTATTCTCAGACTGAGAAGGGGCCATTGATATTTTCCCTCCCCAGCCTAAAAATATCAGCCCACAGCCCCCCCAGAAAAGGCTTATCAATTAGATGTGCCAATTCTGGCGCTTTGCCCGGCTCTTTCCCACTTGCCCTGGCGTAATATTTCTAGAGTTGTCAGCTTTGCATTTTCCACCCATCATGTGGTGCAGAAAATGTGCAGTATAAAAAATACAGCATTTATGCTACATGTGAACACAACCTCAGTGTTACTTTTTATGAGTTTAATAGAGAAAAAAAATCAATGATAATTTTTTACACCATTTACCGAACCGTGTAAATAATCTGCTCACTCTGTTGTGCGGGTCGTTACACTTGCCAAATATGTCCATGTTATTTGCTGATTTGTGATGTTTATTTATTTTTTATAAAAGTACCGTACATTAAAAATTATTATTGTAACTGTTTTTCATTATATTTTAGTAATTTTATGGGAAAAAAAAATCTCTTATTTTCCCTCTAGAATAAAGGGACAAAAAATACACTGCTATATACTTATGTATGTCTATGTACCTGTATGGGGTTAGTGGCTGCAATACAGATCAAGTATACAAAATCCTCCCACTGACATACCTGGAACCTGTGGCTCAATGCTTTAGCTGCAGACTGCAATTATAGAATTTGAGGGTTCAAGTCCCAGAGAGACTCCCAAAAAGAGAGAAAATAATGATTTTGTAATTGTTTTTTATTATTTTTAATAGTTTTATAGGAACAAAAAAATGTGACTTTTCTTCACGTCTATAATACAGGGACATAGAAATGCACTGCTATATAAAATGTATCTCTATGTACATGTACAGTACCTGTAATCTGCTTCTATGTTCACTGCCTGCAATTCAGCTCAAGATTACCAAATTCTTCTATGTTTACCATTGTGGGCTCTGGCTCATAACTAGAGCTACTGTCTGTGAACGTGAGTTTGAGTCTTGGGAAGTCTTTATGACAAAGCAGAGATATTTGCCCCCCCCCACTGATGAAGAGGAGCCATGGAGCAATGACAAAGTTGGAGAGAGATGTGTATTAGAAGTCAAGACACATCCTCGACATGGCTGGACTGAGCCCTCAAATCAGGGCAGTCATGCTAAATATGGGACGCTTGGGAGCTATGCATATTCAGATGTATGTCCTAATAGGCCTTGGGAGATGATATTGAGGAACTCAAGTAACATATTTTTCGTACTATAAGATGCACTTTTTTCACAAAATTTTGGAGGAAAGTGGGGAGTGCATCTCATAGTCCAGATGTACCTGGCTGTGGTTGCGGGAGGCGGCGACAGCAGACAAGCGTGTCACAGGAATCAGGAGCTGGCACTGGGGCTTACATGTGCGCCAGTCATTACAATGAATGAATTTGCACCGTGTTCATGATCCTGCCCATCTCTCTGCACTGAAGCAAGAGCCAAGAGGTGGGCGGGACTATGGGCGAGGGGAGCAGGGAATATTTATTTTCTTTAATAGCGGGCACACGTGTTAGCTGCAGCAGATGGCTTCCTGCAGTGGCTGGGCAATCAGGTGTGTCTGCTATTAAGGAAAATATCCCAGGCATGGCGAGCAGTGAATATTCTGCCAGCTGACGCCGGAATGTGCGGGCGCATGGCATTAACATGATGCACTGCAACGCTTACATGCTGAAGTCAGTTGCAGGCATCAGAATAGGACGTCGCGCTGCGAGGGATTAGAGGGCAGGTGAGTAGAATCATTTATTTTTTTATGTGTGTGGCATGATAGATGACATATATACCAGGATGGGGTGACATATATACCAGGATGGTGGATATATATACCACGATAGGGGACAAATATACCAGGATGGGGATCATATATATCAGGATGGGGGCCATATATACAAGGATGGGGATCATATATACCAGGATGGGGATCATATACTGTATACCAGGATGAGAGATATATATACCAGGATGGGCATAGGATGGGGATCTGCATCGCCCGCCAGGGCAGTGGGATACTCAGTACCGGGCCGGTGTCTTAAAGGGATGTGTCACAGCGGCAGTGACCCGGTCCGTGGCCCTGGGCGTCCAATAAAAGGGGATTATTTACAGGGGATGTTAGAGTTTGTAGTAAGGTATTCGTGACACCACCTGTAGTATCTGGTCAATGGTGACCAGCGCTGCGATGCAGATCCTCTGGGATAGGTGGTGTGATGCAGCATAGTTGGTATAGCCTCCCCAGGGCAGGTAGATGTAGTAAAAGGTGGTAATGGTGCTGGGAGATGTAGCCGAGTGTAGTAGGTGATGCAGGAAGAAACTGAGAAACAATCAGCGAGTTGCAGTTTCCAAAGCTTTACTCACAATTCAGTTGCCGGCAGTACAGATGCCCGCTTGGTACCGTGTCCTCCAGGTGAGGGGCTCAGAAAACCCTCAGGTAGATTGGGAAACACCTTTCCCGGACTCCTTTCTATATATGTGTTCCTTTTACTGGCCGTCTCACTGTGCTGATTTTCCCGCCTTCTATCCTTCCAGCACCTTCACCAACAGTGTCCCAGATCAGCGGCTGCGAATCCTGTTGGACAACGACTTATTTCTGCGTTTCTCTGATTCTATATAGCTACCTCTCCGGCGAAGATAATGGTGGTTATTGTCTGTGATCCCTATGTTATCACAGCAGTTGACTTGCTAGCTGAGTTATAAAATCCTCCACTAGGCTAAGGGGTCGAGTGCCCTCTGCGACCTGGTCCTTCTGCCAACAGACCGGGACAGACGGATGGCTCCTGCTCTCTCTGTATCCCTAGGACGCCTTCCTCTCTCGCTCCAGAAGCTTCTCTTTCTTTCTGCTATTTTCTCTCTCCTTCTGGACTAAGCTCTTTCAGCTTCTAGTTCCTTCTGAGTCTCTCTCTAGACTCCTTCCTTTTCCACGGCAGCCTCCCCTCACTGGGAGCTGCTCCACAACACATCTATCTCCTTCCTCTTCCTCCTCATAACTCCCTAAACTCTGTTCTTGCTTCCTCAAGCTTCACTCCTCCTCCTTTCTACTGACTACTCCACCCACCCATACACCCCTTACTAACCAGCCTGGGAAGAGACCATCCTCCCGAAGGGTACACCCAGGGTGCCCAGCTGCACTAGTGTGTGTTGGCTGCAGGTGTTAGAGTCCCGGGTGGTGCTCCCTCCTTACCTGAGAGTGGGGTATCACACCTCTGGGTGAGGCGCAATACCTCTGTGGCGACCGAACCCTCAGGGGCGCCACAGATCATATATACCAGGATGGTACAAGGATAGGCCACATATACATCACTATGAGGGACATATAAACATTGAAGGGGCCCAGGATGGGGGACCGGACATTAGTACATAATTGGGGACATTACTCCTATAATAGTGTCAGCATCAGATCCCCCATAACAGAGTGTCATGACCACATTTTTTGCTTCAAATTTTATCTTTCAATTTTCCTCCTCTAAAACCAAGGTGCATTTAATGGTCCGGTCCCTCTTATAGTCTGCAAAATATGATACTTAGATGACACATGGATGGCCTTTGAGTGCTCTCCTTTTCTTACACCGACCAATTCCCTTGAATGAGCAAGTTTGATCTGCAAATGAATGGATCGTTATTTTTTTGCTGACAATCAGTACGAAAAAATGAACATGTGAAATTGCCAATCGACTACAATGGATAAGTGTTCTTTCCGTGAAAAACACGGCAAAAAAGTGTGCATGAAACAAGAATGTGTGAATGAGGCATTAGTCCCTTCAGTGCCATGAACCACTAGTGACATCATTATAATCCCCACTCTGAAACAGATCTCCAGGCATGTTAATTTTATATTTTTTTAATTCTTCATATCATTATCTATATAAGAAAAATCAGAAAATCTTTCACACTGGCCACTGAGCCTAATACTAGACTCATGCTTAGGCCGGTGTCACACTTGCGTGTGTGATGCTAGAAACTCGCACGAGTCTCTCGCGTCAACACCCGGCACTGCCGCCGGCACTCAGACCAGAGCGTGCAGCTGCATGTATTTCTATGCAGCCACACACTCTGTTCCGAGTGCCGGCGGCAGTGCCGGGTGTTGACGCGAGAGACTCGTGCGAGTTTCTAGCATCACACACTAAAGTGTGACACCAGCCTTACTGTTATTTTTCGCAGCCACATGGACATAGACAGCAATACACAAGCTCTTACCCACTGACATCTATAGAAGTTTTTTTCGGGCCATGTTCTCCTCTGGAAAAATTACATTGAGAATGGAGGGGGAGGGGGAGAGCTGTGGCCAAGACAGTATTACACAGAGTGGCTCATTCAGAATATTCTTAAAAAAAGTAATACAGAAAAATTGCTCCAAACAAGCAATGAATATTTGTATACTTTATCTCATTGATTTCTAACTTTTGTTGAAGTTTTTTACTTGCCAAATACACTACATCATAAAATAATTTGTTCTTTTTCAGTTCAATTTTTCCATATTTCTATTATGACTTTCTCAGGCCCATGTAAAAGAGAGAGGATCCTGGTACCAATGTCCTGCAAGTCCCAAATGGTAAAATACAAGGGTCTGAGTGATATTAATCTGTCTGTGCTGTTGAGAAGCCCCTGCAGGGCCCGGCAGGCATGCCACATATAGGATTTCAATAACAAAACCTTTTAATGCGTCTGACTAGTCATCCCCAGCTTGAACTCAGCTCTGCCAGCCAGTGCCGAGTAACTGGATCTCTGGAGGTGCACAATGTGCATACTATTTTGGGCGAGATGTTATCACATTAGGGCTGGCCTGCAGCACGTGGTTGAATAGTGTTTAATCCAAGGTGGGCTCGGATACATTCTTTTATCTTGTGACTATTATACTTGTATCTATTAGATGATAGATAGATAGATAGATAGATAGATAGATAGATAGATAGATAGATAGATAGATAGATAGATAGATAGATAGATAGATAGATAGATAGATAGCAGGGGCGTAACGACTAAAGTCGCCGCTGCAACAAGGTTCGGTGGTCAGGGGCCTGCCGACACCAGCAATTTGATCTGGATGTGCATCCATGGACGCACAACCATTTGACGTGTATTGTTGTGCACAGACACATTGGGCCCGTGCACAACAATACACTCTGCTGGCCAATCAGAGGCCAGTAGCTGTCGTCTGCATGCATGTGACGGGGATCATGGCAGTGACGTCATATTCTCCTGTCGACTGCCGGCTTCACAAAGGACACACACAGCGTGGGAGAGAAGTGAAGGTGAGTATTTATTTATTTTTTTAAATCAGTGGCCATTCTAGTACATGGATGACTAAGGGGAGCAGTGCATAATACTACATGGATGACTATGGGGAGCTGTGTATAATACTATATGGATGACTATGGGGAGCTGTGCATAATACTACATGGATGACTATGGGGAGCTGTGTATAATACTATATGGATGACTATGGGGAGCTGTGCATAATACTATATGGATGACTATGGGGAGCTGTGCATAATACTATATGAATGACTATGGGGAGCAATGCATAATACTATATGGATGACTATGGGGAGCAGTGTATAATACTACATGGATGACTATGGGGAGCTGTGTATAATACTATATGGATGACTATGGGGAGCAGTGCATAATACTATATGGATGACTATGGGGAGCAGTGCATAATACTATATGGATGACTATGGGGAGCTGTGCATAATACTACATGGATGACTATGGGGAGCTGTGCATAATACTATATGAATGACTAAGGGGTGCAGTGCATTATACTATACGGATGACTATAGGGTGCAGTGCATTATACTATATGGATGACTATGGGAGCTGTGTATAATACTATATGGATGACTATGGGGAGCAGTGCATAATACTATATGATGACTATGGGGAGCAATGCATAATACTATATGGATGACTATGGGGAGCAGTGTATAATACTACATGGATGACTATGGGGAGCAGTGTATAATACTATATGGATGACTATAGGGAGCAGTGCATAATACTATATGAATGACTATGGGGAGCAATGCATAATACTATATGGATGACTATGGGGAAGCAGTGATAATACTAATGGATGACTATGGGGAGCGTGATAATACTATATGGATGACTATGGGGAGCTGTGCATAATACTAATGGATGACTATGGGAGCAATGCATAATACTATATGGATGACTATGGGGAGCAGTGTATAATACTACATGGATGACTATGGGGAGCTGTGTATAATACTATATGGATGACTATGGGGAGCAGTGCATAATACTATATGGATGACTATGGGGAGCAGTGCATATACTATATGGATGACTATGGGAGCTGTGCATAATACTACATGGATGACTATGGGGCTGTGCATAATACTATATGAATGACTAAGGGGTGCAGTGCATTATACTATACGGATGACTATAGGGTGCAGTGCATTATACTATATGGATGACTATGGGGAGCGTGTATAATACTATATGGATGACTATGGGGGCAGTGCATAATACTATATGAATGACTATGGGAGCAATGCATAATACTATATGGATGACTATGGGGAGCTGTGTATAATACTATATGGATGACTATGGGGAGCTGTGCATAATACTATATGGATGACTATGGGAGCATGTGCATAATACTATATGATGACTATGGGGAGCAATGCATAATACTATATGGATGACTATGGGGAGCAGTGTATATACTATATGGATGACTATGGGAGCTGTGCATAAAACTATATGGATGACTATGGGGAGCTGTGCATAATACTATATGATGACTATGGGAGCAATGCATAATACTATATGGATGACTATGGGGAGCTGTGATAATACTACTATGAATGACTATGGGGTGCAGTGCATAATACTATATGGATGACTATGGGCAGTGCATATATACTATATGGATGACTAAGGAGCAGTGCATTATACTATATGGATGACTATGGGTGCGTGCATTATACTATATGGATGACTATGGGGTGCGTGCATTATACTTTATGAATGACTAGGTAGTGCATTATACTTATAATGACATGGTGACTATATGGATGCATGTGCATTATACTTATGAATGACTATGGGGTGCATTATACTTAATATGACTATGGGTAATTATACTTTTGGATGACTATGGGGTGCATTAATACTTATGGATGACTATGGGGAGCATGCATTATACTATATGGATGTACTAATGGGAGCTGTGCATTATACTATATGGATGACTATGGGGGCAGTGCATTATATTTATATGGATGACTATGGGCGTGCATTATACTTTATGAATGACTATGGGGTGCATATACTTATGGATGACTATGGGTGCATTATACTTTATGGATGACTATGGGCATTCATGCATATACTTATGGATGACTATGGCTATGATGACTAGTGCATATATACTTTAATGGATGACTATGGGGTGCATATATTTATGGATGACTATGGGGTGCATTATACTTATGGGAATGACTATGGGGTGCATTAATACTTTATGGATGACTATGGGGGTGCATTATACTTTATGGAATGACTAATGGTGAGTGCATTATACTTATGGATGACTATGGGTTGCATGTATACTTATGGGTGACTATGGGGGTGCATTATACTTATGATGACTATGGGGAGCATTATACTTTATAGATGACTATGGGGTGCATTATACTTTATGGATGACTATGGGGTCATTTACTTTATGGATGACTATGGGGTGCATTATACTTTATGGATGACTATGGGGTTTCATTATACTTTATGGAATGACTATGGGGTGCATTATTCTTTATGGATGACTATGGAGGTGCATTATATTTATGGATGACTATGGGTGCATTATATCTTATGAGATGACTATGGGGCATGCATTATACTTTATGGATGACTATGGGGTATTATGCAATGATGCTATGGGTGCATTATATTTTATGGATGCACTATGGGTGTGCATTATACTTATGAATGACTATGGGGTGCATTATACTTTATGGATGACTAAGGGGTACATTATACTTTATGATGACTATAGGGTGCATTATACTTTATGGATACTATGGGTACATTATATTTTATGGATGACTATGGGGGTGCATATACTTTTATGGATGACTATGGGGTGCATTATACTTTATGGATGACTATGGGGTGCATTTATACATTTATGGATGACTATGGGGTGCATTATACTTTATGGATGACTATGGGGTCATATTATACTTTATGGAATGACTATGGTAGTGCATTATACTTTATGGATGACTATGGGGTGCTTTATACTTAATGAATGACTATGGGGTGCATTTATACTTATGGATGACTATGGGGTACATTATACTTTATGATGACTATGGGGTGCATTATACTTTATGGTGACTATGTATGCTTACTTAGATGACTAGGGTGCATTATACTTTATGGATGACTAATGGGGTGCATTATACTTTATGGATGACTATGGGGTCATTATCTTATGGATGACTATGGGGTGCATTATACTTTAATGATGACTATGGGGTGCATTATATTTTATGGATGACTATGGGGTGCATTATACTTTATGGATGACTATGGGGGTCATTATACTTTATGGATGACTATGGGTACTTATCTTTATGATGACTATGGGGTGCATTATACTTATGGATGACTATGGGGTGCATTATACTTTATGGATGACTATGGGGTGCATTATACTTTATGGATACTAGGGGTACATTATACTTTATGAATGACTATGGGGTGCATTATTCTTTATGATGACTATGGGATGCATTATATTTTATGGATGACTATGGGGTCATTATACTTAATGGATGACTATGGGGGTACATTATATTTTATGGATACTATGGGGGTGCATTATACTTTATGGATGACTATGGGGGTGCATTATACTTTATGGATGACTATGGGGTGCATTATACTTTATGGATGACTATGGGGTACATTATACTTTATGGATGACTATGGGGGTACATTTATTCTTAATGAATGACTATGGGGTGCATTATATTTTATGGATGACTATGGGGTGCATTATACTTTATGGATGACTATGGGGTCATTATACTTTATGATGACTTTGGGAATGCATTAACTTTAATGAATGACTATGGGGTGCATTATACTTTTATGGATGACTTGGGGTGCATTATACTTTATGGATGACTATGGGGTGCATTATACTTTATGGATGACTATGAGGGTACATTATCTTATGAATGACTATGGGGTACATTAACTTTATGATGACTATGGGGTGCATTATACTTCATGGGACTATGGGGGGCATTATACTTTATGATGACAATGTAGGTGATTATACTTTATGGATAACTATGGGTCATTATACTTTATGGATGACTATGGGGTACATTATTCTTAATGAATGACTATGGGGTGATTATATTTTATGGATGACTATGGGGTGCATTATACTTATGAATGACTATGGGGTACTTATATTTTATGAATGAACTATGGGGGTCATTATACTTTATGGATGACTATGGGGTGCATTATACTTTATGGATGACTATGGGTGCATTATACTTTATGGATGACTATGGGGTACATTATTCTTAATGAATGACTATGGGGGTGCATTATATTTTATGGATGACTATGGGGGTGCATTATACTTTATGGATGACTATGGGTGCATTATACTTATGGGTGACTATGGGGGTGCATTATACTTTATGAATGACTACGGAGGTGCATTATACTTTATGATGAACTATGGGATGCATTATATTTTATGGATGACTATGGGGTGCATTATACTTTATGGATGACTATGGGTGTACTTTATTCTTAATGAATGACTAGGGGGTGCATTATATTTTATGGATGACAATGGGTGCATTGTACTTCATGTTGGACTATGGGGGTGCATTATACTTTATGAATGACTATGGGGCTGCATTATACTTTATGAATGACTATGGGGTGCATTACACTTTATGGATGACTATGGGGTGCATTATAATTTATGGATGATTATGGGGTGCATTATACTTTATGGATGACTATGGGCTGTACATCATACTTTATGGTGGACTATGAGCTTTGCTGTATACTACATGAATGACTATGGGCTGTGCATTTTATTATATGGAGGATATTGGCTGTTCATTGTATGGAGGATTATCGGATGCATTATATTACATGTATGACTATGGACTGTGCAGCATATTATATGAAGGACTATGGGGGGGGTTCATTATATTTATGCTATGGAGCCCCATGACTTCAATGTACGTCCCTGGTGAGTAGAATAATTTATTTTTTCTATACATTGAAGAAAAGCGGCAGAACAGGGAACATATACCAAGATGGAGGCATATACGGTATACCAGAAAGGCGCCCAGGATGAGGGACACATACCAGAATGGGCGATATATATACCAGGATGGAGCCAGGATGATGGACATACAGTTATATGAAAAAGTTTGGGCACCCCTATTAATCTTAAGCTTAATGTTTTATAAAAATTGGTGTTTTTGCAACAGCTATTTCAGTTTGATATATCTAATAACTATTGGACACAGTAATGTTTCTGCCTTGAAATGATGTTTATTGTTCTAACAGAAAATGTGCAATCTGCATCCAAACAAAATTTGACAGGTGCATAAGTATGGGCACCTCACCAGAAAAGTGACATTAATATTTAGTAGATCCTCCTTTTGCAAAAATAACAGCCTCTAGTCGCTTCCTGTAGCTTTTAATGAGTTCCTGGATCCTGGATGAAGGTATTTTTGACCATTCCTCTTTACAAAACAATTCCAGTTCAGTTCAGTTAAGTTTGATGGTCGCCGAGCATGGACAGCCCTCTTCAAATGATCCCACAGATGTTCAATGATATTCAGGTCTGGGGACTGGGATGGCCATTCCAGAACATTGTAATTGTTCCTCTGCTTGAATGCCTGAGTAGATTTGGAGCGGTGTTTTGGATCATTGTCTTGCTGAAAGATCCATCCCCTGCGTAACTTCAACTTTGTCACTGATTCTTGAACATTATTGTCAAGAATCTGCTGATACTGCGTGGAATCCATGCGTCCCTCAACTTTAACAAGATTCCCGGTGCCGGCATTGGCCACACAGCCCCAAAGCATGATGGAACCTCCACCAAATTTTACTGTGGGTAGCAAGTGTTTTTCTTGGAATGCTGTGTTTTTTATTCGCCATGCATAACGCCTTTTTGTATGACCAAACAACTCAATCTTGGTTTCATCAGTCCACAGGACCTTCTTCCAAAAAGACATTGGCTTCTCCAAATGTGCTTTTGCATACCTCAGCCGACTCTGTTTGTGGCGTGCTTGCAGAAACGGCTTCTTTCGCATCACTCTCCCATACAGCTTCTCCTTGTGCAAAGTGTGTTGTATAGTTGACCGATGCACAGTGACACCATCTGCAGCAAGTTGATGCTGCAGCTCTCTGGAGGTGGTCTGAGGATTGTCCTTGACTGATCTCACCATTCTTCTTCTCTGCCTTTCTGATGTTTTACTTGGCCTGCCACTTCTGGCCTTAACAAGAACTGTCCCTGTGTTTTTCCATTTCCTTACTATGTTCCTCACAGTGGAAACTGACAGGTTAAATCTCTGAGACAGCTTTTTGTATCCTTCCCTGAACAACTATGTTGAATAATCTTTGTTTTCAGATCATTTGACAGTTGTTTCGAGGAGCCCATGATGCCACTCTTCAGAGGAGATTCAAATAGGAGAACAACTTGCAAGTGGCCACTTTAAGTAGCTTTTCTCATGATTGCATACACCTGGCTATGAAGTTCAAAGCTTAATGAGGTTACAAAACCAAAAAAAGTGCTTTAGTAAGTCAGTAAAAAGTAGGTTGGAGTATTTAAAACAAGAAAATGATAAGGGTGCCCATACTTATGCACCTGTCAAATTTTGTTTGGATGCAGATTGCACATTTTCTGTTAGACCAATAAACCTCATTTCAAGGCAGAAACATTACTGTGTCCAATAGTTATTAGATATATCAAACTGAAATAGCTGTTGCAAAACACCAATTTGTATAAAACATTAAGCTTAAGATTAATAGGGGTGCCCAAACTTTTTCATATGTACATACATACCAGGATAGAAGGCACATATGTACCAGGAAGGAGGGCGCAAATACAGTGGGTTCGGAAAGTATTCAGACCCCTTTAAATTTTTCACTCTTTGTTTCATTGCAGCCATTTGGTAAATGCAAAAAAGGTCTTTTTTTCTCATTAATGTACACTCTGCACCCCATCTTGACTGAAAAAAAACAGAAATGCAGAAATTTTTGCAAATTTACTAAAAAAGAAAAACTGAAATATCACATGGTCATAAGTATTCAGACCCTTTGCTCAGTATTGAGTAGAAGCACCCTTTTGAGCTATGAGCTAGTACAGTCATGAGTCTTTTTGGGAAGCAACAAGTTTTTCACACCTGGATTTGGGGATCCTCTGACATTCTGCCTTGCATATCTTCTCCAGTTCCATCAGGTTGGATGGTGAACATTGGTGGACAGTCATTTTCAGGTCTCTCCAGAGATGCTCAATTAGGTTTAGGTCAGGGCTCTGGCTGGGCCAGTCACGAATGGTCACAGAGTTGTTCTGAAGCCACTCTTTTGTTATTTTAGTTGTGTGCTTGGGGACATTGTCTTGTTGGAAGGTGAACATTCGGCCAAGTCTGAGGTCCAGAGCACTCTGGAAGAAGTTTTCATACAGAATATCTCTGTACTTGACCGCATTCATGTTTAATTCAATTGCAACCAGTCGTACTGTCCCTGCAGCTGAAAAACACCCCATAGCATGATGCTGCCACCACCATGTTTCACTGTTGGGATTGTATTGGGCAGGTGATGAGCAGCGCCTGGTTTTCTCCATACACACCTCTTAGAATTATCACAAAAAAGTTCTATCTTCATCTCATCAGACCAGAGAATCTTATTTCTCATAGTCTGGGAGTCCTGTGTTTTTTAGCAAACTCTATGTGGGCTTTCATATGTCTTGCACTGAGGAAAGGCTTCCTTCGGGCCACTCTGCCATAAAGGCCCGATTGGTGGAGGGCTGCAGTGATAGTTGACTTTGTGGAACTTTCTCCTATCTCCCTATTGCATCTGTGGAGCTCAGCCACAGTGATCTTGGGCTTATTCTTTACCTCTCTCACCAAGGCTCTTCTCTCACGATTGCTCAGATTGGCTGGACAGCCAGGTCTAGGAAGACTCCTGGTGGTCCCAAACTTTTTCCATTAAAGGATTATGGAGGCCACAATCCTCTTAGGAACCTTGAGTACTGCAGAAATTCTTTTGTAACCTTAGCCAGATCTGTGCCTTGCCACAATTCTGTCTCTGAGCTCCTTGGCCAGTTCCTTTGACCTCATGATTCTCATTTGGTCTGACATGCACTGTGAGCTGTGAGGTTATATAGACAGGTGTGCGCCTTTACAAATCAAGTCCTATCAGTTTAATTAAACACAGCTGGACTCCAATGAAGGAGTAGAAACATCTCAAGGAGGCTCACAAAAAAATGGACAGCATGTGATGTAAATAAGAGTTTCTGAGCAAAGGGTCTGAATACTTATGACCATGTGATATTTCAGTTTTTCTTTTTTAATAAATTTGCAAAAATGTCTACATTTCTGTTTTTTATCAGTAAAGATGGGGCGCAGAGTGTACATTAATGAGAAAAAAATTACCTTTTTTGCATTTACCAAATGGCTGCAATGAAACAAAGAGAGAAAAATTTAAAGGGGTCTGAATACTTTCTGAACCCACTTTATACAGTATATGCATCTTCCATCCTGGTATATATGCACCCTCCATATATAGATAAGAATTATTTTTATTCAGGATGGGGATGGGGCGCTGGTCTAAATCTTTCACCTGAGTCCATCACACTCTAGTTACTGTACGCCACTGATAGATAGACAGAAAGATAGATAGAAGATAGAGAGATAGATATATAATAGATACTATAAAATAGATAATAGATAGATAGATAGATAATAGATAATAGATAGATAGATACAAGATAAGAAATAGATAGATAGATAGATAGAAGATAATAGATAGATAGATAGATAGATAGATAGATAGATAGATAGATAGATAGATAGATATAGATATCCAAAAAACAGGCAGCACTCCATAGACAAATGTAGATCGTGGATATTTATTAAACCCACATAATATGGCAACGTTTCGGCTCCATGAGCCTTTCTCAAGCAATGACTAGCACACCTATGCATGTTTTTATAGAGTCAATGTTGCACAATAACTCATTGAATCCAATTAACATTTCACATAAAAGTTTGTTTCATATATCATATACAGCTCCTTTATGGAATACATCTGCATGAATAAGAAGTTCATATTTATGTCACAAGTTGCATATTACAGTTGTAATGCTTCTTATACAGTATTAAGTTCCACATAATCACTTAATTAGCAATTCACCAATAATCAAAACAGCTGTGACAAAAAATCATATGTGTAAAGACACTCACATAACAGGTGTATCCGCGTTACATGTGGAGGACGCCATAGACGCCATACACAGCGTGTAGTTAGAGCCACTGCGCATGTCTCTGCGCGTCATTGCAGTGTCAGAGGAACCTCCAGCCAATCGGAGTGTACGTGTGTCATCTTTACAAGTGCGCTTGCGCACTAACACATTATCCTCTCTGCAGCGCCATCTTGGATGTGGCAAAAGCGCTCAAACATTCCAAACATAGATCGTTCACCATATTGTGCTACCATATTAGAAGGGTCATAATGTGCTCAATTTTTGGATGTCCTAATTAAACAAAAGAATGGAAAATTAGTAACTACCCTATATGTGAAAGAGACAGATAGGAATAACTTACTTCTTTATAGTAGTCAGCACCCACGGAGTATGGTTAACTCCATACCCTTAAGTCAACTACTAAGGGTGAGACGAGTGGTTAATGAGACAGAGGGTGTAGATGTGATCATGGAGTCTATGGTTAAAAAATTCTTGGATAGGGGGTACCCAGCAAATCTGTTGGAACAAACAAGAAAGAGTGTACTCCAAAAGAATAGATTTGACTTACTGGGAATGAGACGCCTTAAGAAGGAACTGATTAGAATCCAGTTTGTGTCTACATATACGGAGGAGAGTGGATATATCTCTAGGATTATTAAGAAACATTGGGGAATGCTAACTAAGTGTCTCCCTAAAATTAATGAATTTAAACTTCCTCCCCTCCTCTCGTATAAAAAGGGCAAAAACATTAGGGATTATCTAATTAGATCAGATATTGGCCCGCAAAGAAAGACAACTCAGATGTCATTAACAGGATTATCCAGAAAAGGACGCTATCCATGCCTCGGCTGCATTAATTGTAGTTTAATGATTAAAGGCTCACAGTTCATACATCCTAGAACTAATAAGATATATAAAATTGACCATTTTGTAACGTGTGAGTCCGATCATGTGATATATCTTCTTGAGTGTCCCTGTAACTTGTGGTACATAGGAGAAACCACATGTGACTTTAAGACACGTATAAGTCACCACAAGTACACTATTAGAAAGAAAAGAATGGATCTCCCAGTCCCGAAACATTTCACAGAATTGAAACATACAGCGAAACAATTGAGGTTCAGGCTGATTGATGCTGTCCCTATACAAAGAAGAGGGGGAGATAGAATTAATATCCTCAAGAGGAAGGAACCTAAATGGATATATGATCTTGGTGAAATGGAGGACTCCAATAAAGTATATATTTTTTCTGTCGGTTCAGGTTTTTTTTAATAAAAACCTTTTTGAATATTTTTTCTTTCCAAGAATAAATATGTGGATTGTTCACTAAATGGTCCTTAAATGTTCTTTGGCAAATATTTTCAAGAAGAAAAACGAAAACCTGGGAATGGGCCCTGTTCACCTTAGTGGCAGCAGGGTTGAGGGACCTGGACCATTAGGTTCAGAATACCTCCATTGTGGGCCATCCATAGTGGGGAGTAACCCTTAGCGGGGAACGGTCCCACATATCGGGGTGAGTTTGGTGCCTAAAAAATCCTGAATGGTACAAGAACCCTGTTAATGTGTGTTATCTGAATATGAGGTTCCTAGAGCGATATAGTGCTCAGGTGCTATTAGAGATATATGTATATTTCACATATTTTGGAAATAATAGGACTGAACGGTAGTGGGAAGATAGGGACATAAGCACATTATGACCCTTCTAATATGGTAGCACAATATGGTGAACGATCTATGTTTGGAATGTTTGAGCTCTTTTGCCACATCCAAGATGGCGCTGCAGAGAGGATAATGTGTTAGTGCGCAAGCGCACTTGTAAAGATGACACACGTACACTCCGATTGGCTGGAGGTTCCTCTGACACTGCAATGACGCGCAGAGACATGCGCAGTGGCTCTAATTACACGCTGTGTATAGCGTCTATGGCGTCCTCCACATGTAACGCGGATACACCTGTTATGTGAGTGTCTTTACACATATGATTTTTTGTCACAGCTGTTTTGATTATTGGTGAATTGCTAATTAAGTGATTATGTGGAACTTAATACTGTATGAGAGGCATTACAACTGTAATATGCAACTTGTGACATAAATATGAACTTCTTATTCATGCAGATGTATTCCATAAAGGAGCTGTATATGATATATGAAACAAACTTTTATGTGAAATGTTAATTGGATTCAATGAGTTATTGTGCAACATTGACTCTATAAAAACCTGCATAGGTGTGCTAGTCATTGCTTGAGAAAGGCTCATGGAGCCGAAACGTTGCCATATTATGTGGGTTTAATAAATATCCACGATCTACATTTGTCTATGGAGTGCTGCCTGTTTTTTGGATATTGAAGTTGGCAAGTATTGGATTATTGCTGAAGAGGTTTGCACCCAACTGGTATTATTTTTCTATGCTGCTCCAGCTTTTCTGATAGATAGATAGTTTAGATAGATAGATAGATAGATAGATAGATAGATAGATAGATAGAGAAAAAAGAATTATTAGAACAGCACAAAAAAGAAAAAAGCAAGAAGTCTGTGTGCACAAGTTCCAACAGGCAAATACCAAACCTTGCAATATAACAGTCCAAAGAAAGGAACAGCACTCCGTTCAGATGGGTGAAAAAATAGCTACTTTATTGAGCCCATTGATGCAACGTTTCGGTTCAGGTTCACACCTTGAACCGAAACATTGCATCAATGGACTCAATAAAGTAGCTCTTTTTTCACCCATCTGAACGGAGTGCTGTTCCTTTCTTTGGACAGATAGATAGATAGATAGATAGATAGATAGATAGATAGATATAGATAGATAGATATAGATAGATAGATAGATAGATAGATAGATAAGTACTGTATTTGTTGGTTCAGCTGATTGCTAAGAGGCATAGGATAGGTATACTTGCTTTACAGAGTATATGTTTTTCTAAAATTATTTTTAGTATAAATAGTTTTTTATCACTATTCTTAAATTATATCCAGTTGCATATGCACTTTATTAATGTAGTTTACATCCAGAGGATATAGCGTCAACACCTATACACATATGTATTCACATACATCACACCTCAGTACTTATAAAATTTTGTAGAAAATGTACTCCAGTCCTCCCCAGAGTGAATTTTTGCACAAATTTTGTGAAATTTTAGTGGAATATGCAACTTCTTGCACTAAGGAGTGGCAAAAAAAAGATTAAAGACAAAATAAAGAGCATTTTTTTATTTTGCCCAAAATTCAGGAACCTCTTGTGCCATTTTGAAGAATGTTGTGAAAAAATTGTCTATGAATACCACAACACAAAAAAAAGCAACTTAAAAAAAAAGCTGCAATTGATAAATTGGGTTCTATGGGGGTTTTTTTACAACTGTGTCCCAGCTTCCCATAGATTAATAAATGATGATGTTTTTTCTCCTGTAAGAAAGTAAATTTTAATCTGGATTAGCCATATTCCACGGCTATGCTTTGTGCCTCCTAGGAAGGAATGAGCAAGACATAGTTTTTAGCATAAACGTAATGCACGGCTGAACACTCTTTGCACCGCAGCTTCTATGGAATGAATGACCCCTTGTTTTCAGGAATACTTTTCAAACAGGAAGAAACAAGATCTATTCCATAGTTCCCCATGAAACGTCTTGAAAATGTATTTTCTCCTCAGGTTGACCGCATGGTGGTATTTGATCGCCTGCATTGTTGTGACGCGGCCTTTGTGCTCACACCACTGTGTAGGGTGTACGGTACTTCAGCTTGTCAATCTCGCCTGTGAGAGCAAAACATGGACATTTAAACTCACAGGAATGAAGGCTTCAATAGGATCACTTGTTTTTTTGTATGTCATGGTTATTGAGGCAGGGCTTCTGATGATATAAAGGTTTGCCCACCTTTGGACATTTTATTTATTTATTTATTTTAAATTAATATATTTGAGGCTAAAATTATTTATACAATTGAGGCTCATTTAAAGTAAAAAGTGTTGCACCATTTTTTTTCTAAATGCTCTATTGATGGCTGCAGAATGAGTTAACTGATAATCAGTCAGGGAGTTTGCAACTCTTTTATCTGTCTTTTTCTGTGCTCCTCTCATGTAATTTATGACTGCAGACCACGCCAATGTTGAACGCGCAGAAAAGAAAAGCCTGGACAAGCCAAACAGTGCAAAATTCATAATAAAATAATGGAAAAATTGTTTTTATCCTTAAATACATGCATTTAGCCCCTTTAATCAATATTTTCTATCTTTATCATGGAGAACTGACAGTAGACATTGTCAAATATTATTGGAATCAATGGCAGAGAGACTGGAAAGTCTAACCTGTGTACTGTAGCGGTGTCCCCACAGTGCAGTGATGAGGCAGTGACCCAGGAAAGTTCAAAAGTAAAAGTAGTTTTATTGTCCAAACTCACAAACAAAACACATGGTATCCTCTGCATCGCAGCCGGGAAACAAGACAGTCTATAAATACGTTGGTTGCCGAGGGCAACTGCACCACCGTTCTAGACTGCGGGGTGCCAGGAGTTTGCTCTGCTTGGTTCTGTGTTCCCTCACACAGGCTGAGCTTTTCCAGAGCCGTCTGCTCTGCACCTTGCAAACTCCACACTGACACACACAACCCTCTGCTGCAGGGGTTTTTACAAAGAACCTGTGGTCGTAGGCCACATGGAAAACCCGTGCTGGAGGAGGAAACAGACCTCCCTGCAACCTTCCTGTAGTCTGTTTCAAAAATTAAAGCCCATGGCAGGTTTTTCGAATCTGCCTTCGAAGCATAGCTTGTTCAAGACCAACACTCACTTTTATTCTGCATTGCAACAACAGCTATGCCTGTGACTGCAATGCACTCCTGTGGCCTCAATATGCTTCTTTGCGCATCCTAGGGGACACATAGCGACCCTCGTATGTGACCCCAGTCACTGCCTCACACCTGTCTATACTGACTTCTTTCTATAAGTTCTTCCCATGTTAATGGGAATAGAGCTGCACTACCTAAGAACAACCACTACAATTTATGGCGCTGCGCCGTTCCAGCTCCTTACACTGTTTACTTCTGTCCATCGCTGGACCTGCTAACAGCTGATCAGAGGGGTGCTGAGTATCCTAATGTGATATTAATAATGGATCCTAAGACTTGATCATCCATATTAATATTCTGGGATTCTCCTTTAAAGGAGTTGTCTGGTCCAAATCGATGTCTGCAGTCACTCTAACTGCAGACTTATGAATCCCCCCAGCGCTCACTGAGCCGACTGTCTGAGTCGGGGCCAGAGGCTATGTATGAGTTATACATACTCCGAAGCAGAAGCTATCTTGCGGGCATGGCCTTGCTCCATACACTTGTATAAAACAGACTATGCCCTGTCTAGAGATACAGCCTTACAGTGGGCGTAGAAGACTAGAGGGCCTGGCCTCATTCCATACAAGTATATGGAAGTGAGGCCACGCCCATTAGCCAGGACTATATATAAGGCCACGTTCACACTATCAGTACTTGGTCAGTATTTTACCTCAGCAATTGTAAGTCTAAACCAGGAGTGGGTGATAAATACAGACGTGGTGACGTGTTTCTATTATACTTTTCCTCAGATTTTTTCACTCCTGGTTTATATATACTGATGTAAAATACTGACCAGATACAGTGGTGTGAATATGGCCTGTCTCATACATACCTTCCGGTCCCGACTCAAAAAACGGCAAATCCGATATGTACACTGGATACCAGCTCCCAGCTTCTGTTGTATGCGCTGGGAGCTGGTATCCAGGCTAAACATTGGGTAACTAAGCACCGCGCGGTGCTTAGTTACCCGATATGTACCCTGGATACCAGCTCCCAGCTTCTGTTGTACGCGCTGGAGGACGCTGATCGTTGGTCTCCCGCTGTCACACGCAGCGATGCGCGCTGGCCAGCGGGAGACCAACGATGAAAAAATGGTCCAGGCCATTCGACGACCATCAGCGATACCCAGCAGGGGGGCTGGTCGTCGCTGCGTGTCACACTAAGTGAGATCGCTGGCTAGGTCGCTGTTGCGTCACAAAATCGGTGACGCTTCAGCGATCTCGCTTAGTGTGAAGGGGGCTTTAGGATCGATGGTGGTTCTAGAGTTTGGATCATGAAGTGATGGCATAGCCTAGTTATATGTCATCCCTTTAAAAGGCGTGACCTACAGTAAATGGACAGGCTGACCTTTGTGCACATCTGCTTCTTGGCTGAGCATACAGCAGACTTTTGTACGCCTGCTAATGCTGTTTAGAAAACATAAAGGGGTTATCAAGATAGCGCTCACCCATGAGAGCCACACTTATCAGCTTAGTAATGAGAATGCAGAGACCATACAACACAATAGTCCTATGTCATGGCTGCCAACGAGTTTGGAGCTCTGCATGAATTTCTTTCTGAAACCTTACATTATTTTGAAAGTCATCCAAATAAAACCAATTTTGATAATTTTGGAAAATGTCTGTATTTTCCTTATTTTTTTTTATCTCAGAGCTTAGTGGAGAGAAAGGATAAATATAATTTAGCCTCATTATCCTGAAAAAGTAGACAGGTTGCCAACATTAAAAGTAACATTGAATGAAGGGGGTAAATATAATTTCATCAGTTTCCAAATGAAGTAAAGAAAAAGTTTTTACAGATATTTGCATATTATTATATAGTGGCAAAGTCTGGGCACCCCTGGTGAAAATTACTGTTATTGTGAAGAGTTAAGCAAGTTGAAGATCAAATGATCTTTAAAAGGGCTAAAGTTAAAGATTCCTTTGTATTTTAGGCAAAAAAAACTACGTATTGTAATTGTTTTACATTTTAAAAAAAATTACAAAAATGAAAATAGGCCGATGCAAAAGTGGGCACCTTTGGAGATTTTCACCAAGGTTTCAGACCTTAATTAGCCTGTTAGGGTTATTACTTGTTCACTATCATTATTAGTAAAGGCCAGGTGATGCAAATTTTCCAGCTTTATAAAAACCCAACCTCCTCTAACCTTGTGCCAAAACACAACAGCCATGGGTTCTTCTAAGCAGCTGCCTAGCACTCTGAAAATGAAAATGGTGGAGGCCCACAAAGCAGGAGAAGGCTATAAGAAGATAGCAAGGAGTTTCAAAGTTGCCCTTTCCTCAGTTTGAAATGTAATTAAGAAATGGCAGTAAACAGGAACAGTGGAGGTCAAAATAAAGTCTGGAAGACCAAGCTAAATTTCAGTGAGAGCTGCTCGAATGATTGCTAGGGAGGCAAATCAGAATCCCTGCTTGACTACAAAAGACATTTAGAAAAGTATAGAAGACTCTGGAGTTGTGGTACATTGTTCTACTGTTCAAAGACTATGCGTTTAAGATGTTATAATCCACAGTTATTACTTTGGTTTCCTTGGAAGTCATGATTAAATTGCTTTTAAGTAATCTAAAACCTCTTTGCAAGACATACCTTATGATAGAAAATCACAAAATCTAACCAAAGCTTCCATGTTTTATGCTCCTAGTGAAGTGCTGAGCATGCTGGGAGATGTAGTTTGGCAGCAGCTAGCGCTAGAGAGCTACAGATTGAATTGTACTGACCCAGGTCATGGTCAACATATGCATGTTGCGACCTACAAAGTTCACTTTGTGACTTGAGTATGGCTCCTATTTCTTAGGGCAAAATTTTCCTTGCTGGACAGTAGGATACTGAGCCTAAATTGGGCATAAATGATTAGATTACTATGGGTATGATATACTTTATAATTAAGGGTTTTTAAGCTTTTAAACCTTTGTAGGGCAATTTTCCATGTTTGCATTTCTTCTTCCAAGATTCATAACTTTTTTATTTTTCTATCCACATATTCGGGCTTGTTTTTTTTGCGGGATAATTTGACACCTGGGGTGTAATGACAGTGGTAGCAGGAGCCCGCCAACTCGGACGCACATTCAGTTGAAGTGTATTGTCACATACCGACATCAGGCCCGTGATGGGGTGCATGGCAGTGGCATCATACGCTCCCGTTGTTTGTCAAAGTCAGCTGTTGGTCTCAAAAGATGACGTGCTTTGCGGGGGATTGGAGGGAAGGTGAGTATTTATTTGTTTATTTTTATTTTTATGGGGTGCATTATACTTTATGGATAACTATGAGGTGCATTATACTTTATGGATGACTATGAGGTGCATTATACTTTATGGATGACTATGAGGTGCATTATACTTTATGGATGACTATGGGCTGTGCATTATACTTTATGGATGACTATGGGCTGTGCATTATACTTTATGGATGACTATGGGTGTATTATACTTATACTTTATGGATGACTATTGGCTGTGCATTATACTTTATGGATGACTATGGGGGTGCATTATACTTTATGAATGACTATGGGGATGCATTATACTTTATGGATGACTATGGGGTACATTATACTTTATGGATGACTATGGGGTACATTATACTTTATGGATGACTATGGGCTGTGCATTATATTTTATGGATGACTATGGAGGTGAGTTATACTTTATGGCTGACTATGGTGGTGCATTATACTTCATGGCATAGTATGAGCTGAGCACTATACTTTATGGTGGACTATGAGCTGTGCATTATACTACACTGATGACTATGGGCTGTGCATTTTATGATATGAAGGATATGGGCTGTGTGTTATACTTTATGTAGTACTATGGGCTGTGCATTATACTTTATTGATGTCTATGGGATGTATTATACTACATAGATGACTATAAGCTGTGCAGTATATTATATAGAGGACTATGTAATGCATTTTACTATATGGAGGACTACAGGGGGTGCATTATACTTCGGCTATGGAGCCCCATGACTTCAATGTACGCCCCTGGTGAGTATAATGGTTTATTTTTTTCCACTGTATACATTGAAGAATAGTGGCAGAATGGGGGACATATACCAGGATGAGGGATATAGGCAGTGGGGGAAATAAGTATTTGATACAATGCTAGATTTTCAAGTTTTCCTACTTTCATAGAATGTAGAGATCTGTAATTTTTATCGTAGGTACTTTTCCCAACATATGACGGCTTGGAGGAGAAAAAGTTGGGAAAATTTTAAACATGTTGCTTACCTACATACTATTGTGATTATTTTATAGTTGTTATATTTGTTAGTTCCTATCTATATTCCTGCTAATTCTACATAGGGACCCATTAGCTTGTTATTTAAATGTTTTATTAGGTTCAGAAGCCAAACAATAGAAAATGGGAAGATCTTTTTAATTATAGCATGGACTGAAACTACAGATGGTGAGGCCCAGACATTATCTTCTTTGATGAGTCTGTAAGAAGGAAGACCGGGCTGCGGGTACCTGCGTGATGCCGGGTCCGGAACTGTCGAGGCTGCATCCAGCATTGCAGACGGGAAAGAATAGGGGATCGGACAGGTTCTATGACCCGGAGAGTGCGGGCGTGGCTAAGCCGGGCAGAGAGCAGGAAGGGCAGGAAAGTAGTTTCAGTTTCCCGCCGGCAGTGAGAGCAGAGGCAGGTGTGCGGCGTGCTCCGCAGCATGAGAGACAGCGTGCAGTGGTGCCCCGGCAGAGCTCACGCGGATGCTCCAGTACGACAGTGAGTGTGCAGAGCGCCGCGTGCCCGACTAAGCAAAATGCAGTGTCCGCCCAGAGAAGCGGGTGCCAAGTGCAGGACCCTGAGGTGCGTTCCCCATTGCTGATAGATGCACAGCGGAACACGTGTTGGGCGGAAACTCCTGCAGCGCTCCCCACGTTGGCTGCACAGATTTATGGACTAGGGGCTCAGTGTGCAAAACCGGTGACCGCCAGCTGCCGCTAGAAGCTGGACCGAGATTTGTTGAATTTCATCTGAGGACATCGCGCCGGCCGTTGCCGATACTTCAACTCTCATCAGACTGTGTGTGGATGAGGACCAGAGAAGATCACAATAAGTGCCGGTAAAATCACAGACTATTGCGTTAACCCTTTTTCTTCCATTGTTTATTGTTTACTAGCTCCCTGTGAGGAGATCTTTGCCATCCTCTTTTGTTAAAGTTAAATAGCATTGTTATACAGCCTTGTTCTGAAATCCCTGCGTTACTGTATTTCCGCACCTGCTTACAAGTCCATAGTAGAAAAAGTTTGAGAAGCCTTGCTCTAAAGGATGTCTATTATGTACCATATTTTTTGGATTATAAGATGCACTTTTTAGCAAGAAAAACTTTTCCTAAAATGTGAATGCATCTTATGGTCCAGCTTCCTTTAATGAAGGAGAACACAGACCTGGTGTTCTTCCCGGTTACTGAGAGAGATGCTTTCTTCTCCCGCCCCATACTGATCTATGTGATCGGTGCAGGGCAAGAGAGGAAGCTACTGGGGTCTGCACAGAGGCTGCACATCCTCTACAGCTGAACCTTCCACCCAACCAACTCCAGGGAGGTTGAGGGCATGTGATCAATCTCATGGCTGCAAGAAACTACAAGATGTGGTAATATATAGTGAATGTGTGTGTATGTATAAATGTGAATGTAGCAGAGCTGTATGTGTATATAAATATGCTTGTACCAGAGCTGTATGTGTATGTAAATGTGCATGTAGCAGACCTGTATGTGTATATAATGTGCTTGTAGCAGAGCTGTATGTAAATGTGCATGTAGCAGAGTTATGTGTGTGTATGTGCCAGAGCTGTGTGTGTATGTGGCAGAGCTGTGTGTGTATGTGGCAGAGCTGTGTGTGTGTACTTGGAAGAGCCGAGTGCGTCTGTACAATCCATGCAGCAGTTTTGTGTATATATGTGTGCTGCAGAGAGTGTACATAATGTGCGTGCTGTAAAGCTGTATGTGTATAATTCGCACGGTGCAGAGAAACACTAACAATAGATCTATTACTCCAACATTCTACCTTAATGCATTAAAATTATTGTACATATAATGGCCCATCCACTTTACAGCACCAGAGAAGTTTAAATTGCTAGGAAAAATATTTTTCAATTTTATGCTGTCTAAACCTGAGGTGCATCTTATAGTAAAGTGCGTCCTAAAATCCAAAAAATGCCAGTATATAGCCATAAAGTGATAAATGTTGCCCATAGGTTTCTATAATAAAACACATTTGTTTGTGGAATGCCTCTGCATGTAATAGGCAGCAGACAGAAGCCAGAAGGACACCCTTTTGGTCACCATCAGTTGAATGGGTTCCTATGGACACTTTTAACATGTGGAGCGGTGTTACTTCAGCCTAAGTTCTAGTCTTGTATCTGTGCTCACGATATTTCTTGACATGCAGTGGAATCTGATCTTGAATCCTCTTTCTGTTCCACACATATTTACCTCTCCAACCCCTTGCTGAGAAGATAAGCTGTGTGCAGGTCAGTCTTCTAGTTAAGTCTGTCATCAGGTGCTAATTTATGCGCTAGCTGATCCATTCCCCCCCTTATCTGAACATTTGGAACAGGTGTCACCTGGACCTGAGCCACCTCCTCAGGAATAAAAAAATGATATGACCTCCATTCATAGAGTCGAGAGTTTGCCCAGTTCATGCCTAAAAAGAAGGAATTTAACTCTTTCTAGGATGACATCTGCTCTAGTGAACAATGTGATCCAGATATGAGAAACATCTCTGACTGTGAAGCTACGGGATGCTGTGGTGTGAACGTCTGACACAGTTTGACAACCGAATGTTCACAGCCTGTCCACTTCTTACTATTCACAAATCCATTCTAATAAACTTATGTATGGATCAAACATGACCCAAGGTGCAAAAAGACCGTCACTCGCACTGGTATCAATGTCTATCTCAAGACCAAGTGACTATCTAATGCATATTGAGGCCTCCCAACTCTCCCCCAATAGATGATGTTTGGGGAAAGACATATTTTCATGTCCAATTCTTATTTTCTCCCTGGTGATAAGCCACAGCCAGAGGTTTTTGTCAGCATCTTGGTGCCTTCTCCCTATTGAATATAGAGTAAAGAGCCAAGATGAGAGGACAGTGCTTCATATAATGTGTTTTGAAAAACAGCAATTGCCCAAAACAAGTGGCTCTTAGCAAGGTGAGGCTCACCTTCTTAGTCTATTATTGGGCTTGTCACACTATGTGGGGTTAAGCGGGAAGATGACTTCTATGCCGAGGAAGCCCTTCTAGGGAGTCTTCTTCGGGTCGAGAATGGAATACTAATGACAAGTGAAAGAAGGTACATATACAGTAGAAAAAATGTCCCCCATAAGTGCTGTCATATCATCATAGACAATGGTATTAAAAGACTGTATTCAATAAATAACATTATTCAATGGAAAGATCTGGTGTGATGACTTATATATATGAAGTGACAGCTCCATAAAGGGGCAATATTCTCCCTGTTAAAAACACATGGATGATCAGCGAAACTGACCATCCATGTGTACAGGGAAGAGCTTGGATAGGATAGGTGCTATTGAAGAAGTATGAAAACCTTTAAGAGAATATATCAGTAGGATCAACCCTCTTGAGCCATCTATATGGGCATATGAATATGAATATAATGATACTATGATATCCACGATCTGATGTCTTATTCAAGAGAAATCCACATTTTTCTTATATGTAAATGAGCTTTCCAGGCTATGGGGCGGACACTGATCTGCATGAGGATCTACCTTCAAGGCATTTTTCAAATGAAGGAGGGGTTACCAGTGTGATGTGTAATGGCCGCCCTCTGCTCTCCTGATCTCACTGCAGAGCTGTGTGTGATTATAACTGACACCTCTGCAGTGAGATCAGTGCTTCAGCTTTCATCTCACAAGCAGCCATTGTTGCAGTACAGCAGAGCTGTGAGAGCTGCAGCTGCTAATGTGTTTGTAAGAAGACAAAGTTCAGTTCTACTGTTTTGTTTTAGCTACACATGTGACTTCAGTAATTCTCCATTTAAATAAAAATATGCTTTGGAGGCAGAATCTCATGCAAATCAGTGTCCGGCCCATAGTCATGTACAGCTCATTTACACATAAGAAAAACATGGATTTCTCAGGAATATGACATCGGATTGCAGATATCAAGGTATCATTTTATTCAGCTTCCTATGACCTACATGTCCATATAGACGGCTTAGGAAGGTTGATCCTACTGACAGACTCCCTTTAACAATGTAGCCATTTTTTGACCATGATGGCTAATTATTTGGAGTTTCAACTCCAATATTTCCAATAACCTTTACCTCTTTCAATTTAGTCGCAGAAATTAAATCAGCGGGACACAACTGAGTTTTTTCTTCATCTATTTCAGTAATAATAACAAAACGTAATGACATAATGCAATTAACAGACAAAAAACAAAGTCACAGACATTTTTTTCCTGCCTAAGACAAGAGAAAAAAAAAGAAATACCGTAGTCTAAATCTGACATAAGTTAATGCACGAGTGTGCAATATTAAATAGCTCCCAAAGGCATTATTGCTGGGCTGTACAATCGGTGTCAGGGATAATACAACTAGTACGTGGAGTTTACTGTCGGTCAACATCCTTCAAGTGAATGACTGAATGTGCATGATATCACAAGTGAACACGTTCTTGTTCCACGTCAACCTTGTGAATGTGCTCCTTCATATTCTGCAATGAGTAGAGTCGGTAGGCAAAATGACAATGCACCCATGTATATCTGGAGTCATTTTTCAACGGTGCACAGATTTATCAGTACAACCTTGTGTTATAGATCCAGAATAGCATGAAGTGTGCTACATCTGCAGCTAGAAGGGGCTCCATCAGTGCTACAGTAACCATGATAGACAGCTATGGTCATTCCTATAGGATGTGTTCACACTTCAGCAGCAGTTACGTAGATGCTTTTGAGTATCATCTAATGAGTTTTGGAGACTGATATGATGCCAACATTCATTTGGTTTAATTTTTAGAGTCTAAAAAGAAATATATGTTTTATTTCATGAATGATAGTCCAGTGGAAACTGTTCTTAAAAAGTAATGCATGGCCAGAATTTCAGTAGCATCATGAACAGCCATAAATTTATCAGATTGACTAGAGATTGCAGACAATGGGCATCTTTCCAGTTCCAGATAACATTCTTACTGCAATTTGGTGCGTTGTTTTCAGGAGGTAAAATAAGAACTTTGCATAGAGTAAAGGCGATCAATGGGATTTCCCACTCGAGTCTGCAGTGATCCTACTTCAGGTACTGCTAGAAGACATTCACTCAAATTAAGGGAGGCGTCATCACTGTCCATGTCATGGAACATGGACTCTCCACCTGGAAAACACAAGTCAAATACAGTCAAGTTTTCTCTACTGCACTTTTATCATTAATCAAAAGCCCATTAACATTTGATAAGATTCATAGCAATGTGCTTAAGAACATATTCAAATCTCAGCATCATGGCCTATACCAGCATCAAAGAATTAAAGCAAATTGATTGTAAACCTCATGTGATCTAGATTTATATCATGTGCTATACCAAGACTGTGGCTAGTTACATGGTTATGAATTACAATATTAATACTTCTGAGCTAAAGGGTTATTCCCCACAAAAAAGTTATCTCCTATTTATACCATAGGGAATAACATGCTGACCATTAGGGGTGTGATGACTGTGACCCCTGATGATCCCAAGGTTGTCATTCTGGAGTCTCCATTTTGAAATGGAACAGGGGTGCGCATGCTCAACCTCTGCTCCATTAATTGTCAATGGGACTGCTGTAGTAGGCTAATGTTACCCATATGTCCCAGCTGCAGTGCTGGGATTTGCTTTAATTTCCGTCCTATGTTCTAGTCCATGCCAGGTTACTGTGGTAGGATGACAGGCGCCACTGATGTCATCAACTAAAGGTACTGCCACACTAAGCTATCCGCTAGCGATCTCGTTAGCGTTGCATACTAATGAGATCGCTAGCGGGATGTTTCTATATCGCTAAATGCGGCCACATTTAGCGATATAGTTAACGACGCTATCGCCGTTAGCGATCTTCTTAACGACTTTAGCGGTACAAAAGGCTTTTTAAGGCTGACTCATGCAGCCACTCACCACCTGAGTATTGAGATAGTATAGCAATCTGCTACTCGACGATTGTTAGATGTTAAGCTTCATCTACTACTTGGATTAGCTACAACAAGGTGTCTAAAGGATCTTCTCCAGACTTCTATCCAGATATAAGCCTCACTATCAAGCTCTGTCCAGCTATTTTAGATGTTGTCCACATCTACAATTGAACTGTATCAAGATATCGATAGCTAAAGGCCCCGTCACACATAACGAGATCGCTAGCGAGATTGTTATTACGTCACGGTTTTGAGATCGCTGGAGAGCCGTATCGTGATCGTTGGGGAGCGGTCAAACATGCAGAACTTCCCAACGATTTCGGCCGCCCCAGCGATCTAACTAACGATCTCGTTGGTCGTTGGGACGCTTTTCACACAGCAGCTATTTCAACGATCCACACCTTGATAGGGGCTGTACTGTGTCACCAATCATCTCCGATTGGTGGATGCTACTGTGTTCTGATTGGGCGGCAGGTTTAAAATAAAACCACATTGTAGCAGTTCCGTCCCTTTGTTCCTGTTTGCGTTCTGGTTCGGATCGTAGCAGCGTTCTTCGGCTGTGACTCTGTATCCATTCATCTGGGCTTTGTTCCTGACAAGCGTTCTGGTTTGTGGATTGTAGTGTTCTTCGGCTGTGACTCCACACAACCCGGAGAATTCTGCTAAGATCTGCAATCCAGCACAAGGTCAGAAACAAAGGATGGAATCGCTATTCTGTTGCTTTCTTTATGCACGGCGGGAAATGAGAACGCTGTAGCGACCACCAATCGGGGACGATGGGCGCGGAAAAGTCCAATTTATGCACGCCTACGTGTTTCAGTTCTGAATCGCTAACGAGGTCGTTGGTTAGGTGTCAAATACAGCGATGCACACTGCCCAGCGGGAGCGCAACGACCCAGGAATGGTCCAGGAAGCTTTGTAACGAACAGCGATCTCACAGCAGGGCCTGATCGCTGCTACCTGTCAGACGTAGCGAAATCACTAGCGAAATCGTTATTGCGTCACAAAACCCGTGACGTATCAACAATCTCGCTAGCGATCTCGTTATGTGTGACGGGGCCTACACTCCTCTCAGATATTGCAGTTGTTCACACCTTTGTCTCTGCTATTAAGGTACCTGTTAATTGTCTCTGTTACCCTAGTGCTTTTGCACGCTCAATTTTGCTGTGTTAATTTTCCTAATTACCAACTTGTCCAAGATATGCTGATGCCAGCCACATCTTCAGCTTAGCTGTGTCAAGCTTCCTGATAACCAATTCATCTCAGCTATCCTGATGTCCACACTCACATAGCTGCTTTACTGTGTGTATCCACACTCCTTCTACTAGATATCAGATTAGCTATACATCTCTGATGTTTCTGTACAGTCCACGCCTGTGTCTCTGCTGCATCTAGTGCTTCTGGCTCCATTATCCACCTGCCATCTTACATATCCTGCTGTACTGGCCCTCACTGATTCACATGCCATTTGGCAAATTCAGCTGTGCTACATCGCTGCCCCTAGTCCATGCTGCTCACCGTTTCCTATGGCTTAAAGAATCCATCTCACTACATGAGCCCATAACCGCTTCTTTCAGTGTTTAACTATTTCCTGCAATTCCATTGACAATGAATGTCACACAGACAATGAAAATGGTGTACGTAGGTTTACATGGCACCAATCTCAAGATTCAGTGGTCGGAACCCCAAGGAACCCAAGTTATCACCTTTCAAATGGAATGAATAGAATAGAGGATACCATGTTTTTTTTAGAATAATCCTCCAGATAATGATCATAATCTTGTACTTTGCAATGTTTAATATGATATAGTAAAATCTGTACAAATTTGGGTATATGCAATGGTGCTCAAAAACTTTGTGAATCCATCTGAATTTTCAATATTTCTGCACGAATTTTACCTGAAACCATATTAGATATTCACACAAATTTTAAAAATACATAAAGAGGCCCATTTCAAACAAATTAGTCAAAAAATACTTGACTTTCACCAAGTGTTCCATTCACCATTTTTACTCTCCCCCGAAGAGGTTGATCTACAAAGATCAAACAAGAGCAGAGCATATATAGGTACGCAAGGTCATAAGAAACCCAAGGTAACCTCTAACCAACTAAAGGCCTCTCACTTTAGCTAATGTTGATGTTCATGAGGCTAACATCAGGAGCACACTGAAAAACAATGGCGTGCATGGCAGCAATACAAGGAGAAAGCCACTTATCTCTGAAAAGAACACTGCTTTCTGCCTGCAATTTGCTAAATATCACCTGGACAAGCAAGAAGGCTATTGGAACAATGTTTTGTGGATGGATGAGGCCAATATTGTGTGTAGATTAAATCAAAATGAGAAGCATTATGTTTAGAGAAACAGAAACACTCATTTCTACATACAATCCTTATACCATCTATGAAACATGCTAGTGGTAGTTTCATATTTTTGGCCTATCTTGCTGCATCTGCAGTTGGGCAGGGTTCGTGATGCGCTTTCGGCACGCGCATGTTAAATGCTGCTGTCAGAAATTGACAGCAGCATTTAACTTGTTAACAGCTGTGGGTGGATCATGACTCCATCCACGGCTGTTAGGAACACATGAAAGCTGATCAAATCAACTATCATGCGCCTGAAAAGATGCAAGCTCAGCGCCAGAGCCAGCATCAAATGCAGGGACACGACCTATGACATACTGTATATATGCATCATATGCTGGGACACAACCTATGTCATATTTATACGTCATACGTCATGAAGGGGTTAATAAAGATCATGATACAAAGAAAGAATAATGCCTTATTGAAAAAAATACTAGTATTGAAAAATCCTGATTTAAGTAACGTCATTTTCTAATGATAGCTTCCATTTAAGTCCCACTGACAAATGGATATTAAAATCCAGCATGTATAATTCCTCTTCACCCTTAGTCTGAACTAGTTAACCCTTCTATTGACTGCTGATTCTGTTAATGGTTCCGTCCCTCTGGTTTTGACGCCGCTTGTTAACCATGCCACTGCCAACTTGCTCCATTGGCCAGCAGCTGCTCCATGGATGCAACAGAGGCCTCTACCTCCATGACTGTTGTGAATGGGCTTGAGATGAGTTCTGAGCAGAGGCTCCCTCTGGTGGTTACAAGCGGTACTGGTCTGTCCAGTGAAGATTGTGAAGATTGTGAGGATTGGGAATCAGGTGTTACTGACTGGTCTTATATAGGGGAGTCACCTTCCCATCAGGTTGCCGGTGATCAATTGTTCTGGTCTCTATCCTTGATTCCTGTTTCCCTTGTAGCCTGCTGTGTCGTGTCTGCATCTCCTGCTAACAGATAAGACATTTTCTTCTTTTTGTTTTTGTGCTTGATTTTTGCATTTTGTCCTGCACTTCTGTGGGGGCCTTCAGGGTCCCCTCCGGGGGCTTTTGCCCTCTCAGTTTAGTTCAGCCACTGATGTTTGTACTTTTGCTTTTTCCAGTTTTTTCAGTGGCTGTTGTTTTGATTTTGTTACACCAGAGAACTAATTTAGGTGGTAGAGGTCGTGTGATCTCAGGTGTTTTTGAAATTAGTAGAGTTGGTGCTTTTCAGGGTTTTCTGGGATTGCAGTAAGTAACCTTCCTATCCTTTTCTATTTAGTTAGTTTGGGCCCCAACGTTTGCTCATACTATTTTCTGTCTGTGTCAGTATTTCTTCTTGTCTAACCGCCATTACATGTTTGGGGGCTTTCTATTATCTTTGGGGTTCTGCTCCGGGGCAGATAGCTTTCCTATATCTATCTTTAGGTTTAGTTAGTTTCTCAGGCTGTGACGAGGCGTCTAGGACCAACGTAGGAACGCTCCACGGCTGCCTCTAGCTGTTGTGGTTAGTCAGGGTACTGCAATCTCATAGATTCCAACTGCTCTGGTGTATTGCCTTTTTTGCCTGCACTCCTCGGCTACCGAAACATAACAGTATCACCGGCCCAAAATTTAAAATTGTATGGTACTCACAGAAGGGAAAAAATTTGTGAAAGAAAAAACGGTTGTCAGAGTTGTCAGAGATATTTTTCTGTTTGTTTCATTTTTTTTTTTTCCCTCTGTATCTCTGGGTGCTGTGGAGGATTTTTCTCTCAATGGAGTTTGCACAGTTGTCTGGCCGTGTGGATCAGCTTGCCACTGAGGTTCAGAGTATTGCTGCATATCTTGATAGGTTGCCTGTTGTGGAACCTAGGATTCCCATGCCAGATTTGTTTTTAGGGGATCGAGCTAAGTTTCAGAATTTCAAAAATAATTGTAAATTGTTTTTTGCCTTAAAATCTAAGTCCTCAGGGAACGCAGCGCAGCAGGTTCAAATTGTCATCTCTCTCCTGCGCGGCGATCCTCAGGATTGGGCTTTTTCCCTGACACCTGGGGATCCTGTTTTGAGTGATGTTGATGCATTTTTTCAGGCTTTGGGGTTATTGTACGATGAGCCTAATGTCACTGATCAAGCTGAAAAAGCCTTGTTGGCATTAAATCAGGGGCTTGATGACCGGAGTTATACTGTCAGAGATTCCGTCGGTGGGCAGTCTTGACCAAGTGGAATGACGACGCTTTGGCGGCCCTTTTTCGGAAGGGTCTGTCAGATAATGTAAAGGATGTTATGGTGGGATTCCCTGTCCCCTCTGGTCTCAATGATTCTATGTCATTAGCGATTCAAATTGACAGACGTTTGCGTGAGCGGAGAAGTATGCGTGGAATAGTGTTGCCTTGTGAACCTGCTTCTGAATCCATGCAGTGTGATAGAATGGTGTCTGGGGCACAGCGTCATGAGTTTCGAAAGCGCAATGGGTTATGTTTCTACTGTGGTGATGCCTCTCATGCTATTTCAGTCTGCCCTAAGCGGGGAAGACGTTTTGCACGCTCAGTTGTCTTGGGTAGTGTTCAGACTAAGTTTTTATTAACTGTCACTCTGATATGCTCTCTGTCCTCATTTTCTGCTCAGGCTTTCGTTGATTCTCGAGCAGCTATTAACCTGATGGATTATGATTTTGCTAAACGTTGTGGGTTTCCCTTGATACCCCTACAGAAGTCTATTCCCCTACTGGGGATCGATTCTACCCCTTTGGCTGAGAATAAACCTCAGTTCTCTACTCAGGTGATAATGAGGGTTGAACCTGATCATCAAGAGTGCTGCAAATTTTTGGTTCTGTATAATCTGCATGATATTATCGTACTGGATTTCCCTTGGTTACAGTCTCATAATCCTGTTTTGGATTGGAAATCTGTGTCTGTAACCAGTTGGGGCTGCCAATGTGTTAATACCAACACTCCTGTTTTTTCTGCCTCCCCCAGGCTCAGGATGTTCCTGACTTTTTGATTGATTTTTCTGATGTATTTAGCGAAAGTAAATCTGCATCCTTGCCTCCCCATAGGAGCTATGACTGCGCTATTGAATTAGTGCCTGGTAGTAAATTCCCTAAAGGTCGCCTTTTTAACTTGTCTGTACCTGAACATGACGCTATGCGGTCTTATATCACGGAGTCATTGGAGAAGGGTCATATCAGACCATCCTCTTCACCCTTAGGTGCCGGTTTTTTCTTTGTGGCCAAAAAGGATGGTTCATTAAGGCCGTGTATTGATTATCGTCTTTTGAACAATATTACTGTGAAATATCAATACCCGTTACCCTTGATTTCTGACCTGTTTTCCAGGGTGAAAAACGCTACTTGGTTTACCAAGCTTGACTTCAGGGGGGCATATAACCTTATTCGCATTAAGCACGGGGATGAATGGAAGACGGCATTCAATACCCCGGAGGGGCATTTTGAGTACCTTGTGATGCCCTTTGGGCTCACTAATGCTCCTTCTGTCTTCCAGTCCTTCATGAATGACATTTTCAGGGATTTTGTGGATAAATTTCTGATTGTTTATTTGGATGATATCTTGATTTTTTCTAATGACTGGGACTCTCATGTGAAACATGTTCGAACTGTATTCCAGATTTTGAGAGAGAATGCTCTGTATGTGAAGGGATCAAAGTGTCTTTTTGGCGTACAGAGGATCTCATTTCTGGATTCATTTTGTCCCCATCTGTTATTGAAATGGACCCGGTCAAGGTTCAGGCCATCTGTGATTGGGTCCAACCTACTTCATTAAAGGCTCTTCAAAGATTTTTGGGTTTTGCCAATTTTTATCGTAAATTTATTGGTAATTTCTCGGTTATTGTTAAACCATTAACTGATTTGACCAAAAAGGGTTCTGATGTGGTGAATTGGCCTCCTGAGGCAGTCTCTGCATTTCAGGAACTTAAGCAGAGATTCACTTCTGCTCCTGTTCTGCGGCAGCCTGATGTTTCTCTGCCATTTCAGGTGGAGGTTGATGCCTCTGAAATTGGGGCAGGTGCCGTTTTGTCCCAAAAAGATCCAGAGACCTCTAAAAGTAACCCTTGTGCCTTTTTCTCTCGAAAATTTTCTCCTACTGAACGTAATTATGACGTGGGTAATCGGAGTTATTGGCCATGAAGTGGGCTTTTGAAGAGTGGAGACATTGGCTGGAGGGAGCCAAACATCAGGTGGTGGTCCTTACTGACCATAAGAATCTGGTTTATCTGGAATCTGCCAAGCGACTCAATCCTAGACAGGCCATGTGGGCCTTGTTTTTCACACGTTTTAATTTTGTGGTTTCCTTTCTTCCTGGCACTAAGAATGTTAAGGCGGATGCCCTCTCGAGGAGCTTCCTTGCGGACTCTCCTGAGTTATCTGATCCTTCTGTTATTTTGAAAGAGGGTGTAGTTCTTTCCGCCATCTCACCTAATTTGAGACTTGCTCTGGAGGGGTGTCAGGAGGATAGGCCCGAGCTCTACCCTGTTGGAAAATTGTTTGTCCCGGACCAGTGGAAAAAGAGTGTGATGTCTGAGATTCATTGTTCCGCGTTGGCTGGGCATCCCGGAATTTTTGGTACCAGAAACTTGGTTAGTCGGTCCTTTTGGTGGCCTACCTTGTCTCGTGATGTCAGGGAATTTGTGCAGTCCTGCGGGACTTGCTCTCGCTCCAAGCCTTGCTCTCGCTCTAGTGGTTTGTTGATGCCATTGCCTGTGCCCAAGAGACCATGGACCCATATCTCTATGGATTTCATTTCCGACCTTCCTGTTTCTCAGAGAATGACCGCCATCTGGGTGATTTGTGATAGGTTTTTCCAAGATGATACATCTTGTGCCATTACCTAAGTTGCCTTCCTCCTCTGAATTGGTGCCGTTGTTCCTTCAGCACGTGGTTCGTTTACACGGCATTCCTGAGAACATAGTGTCTGACAGAGGAGTCCAGTTTGTTTCCAGATTTTGGAGGACTTTTTGTTCTAAACTGGGTGTTCAATTGTCTTTCTCCTCGGCATTTCATCCTCAGACCAATGGTCAAACTGAGAGAACAAACCAGACATTGGAGACTTATCTAAGATGCTTTGTGTCTGCTGATCAGGATGACTGGGTCTCTTTTTTGCCTTTGGCTGAGTTTGCTCTTAATAATAGGGCTAGCTTCTGCCACTTTGATGTCTCCATTTTTCTGTAATTCTGGGTTTCACCCTCGATTTTCTTCAGGACAGACGGAGGCTTCTGTCTGTCCAGGTGTTGACTCTGTTGTGGAGCGTATGCAACAGATTTGGGACCAGGTAGTGGAGAGGTTGTCCCTCTCTCAGGAGAGGGCCCAGCGGTTTGCTAACCGGCATAGGACTGATGGTCCTCGGTTTAAAGTAGGGGACTTGGTCTGGTTGTCCTCAAAAAATATTCCTATGAGAGTAGCATCTCCTAAATTTAAGCCTAGGTTCATTGGACCTTATAAGATCATGGAGATTCTTAATCCTGTTTCTTTTCGTTTGCTTCTTCCAGGGACATTTAAGATCCATAACGTGTTCCACAAGTCCTTGTTGAAGAGGTTTGTTGAGCCAGTGGTTCCTGCTGCTGTGCCTCCTGACCCTGTTTTGGTTGAGGGCAATCTGGAGTATGTGGTTGAGAAAATATTAGATTCTCGTTTTTCTAGACGGAAACTCCAGTATTTGGTTAAGTGGAGAGGTTATGGTCAGGAAGACAATTCTTGGGTGTTTGCTTCGGACATCCATGCTAGGAGACTCATCCGTGCGTACCATAGAACTCATCCTGACCGATCTGGTTGCTCTGATCAAATGAGGGTTCGGTGACCCCTCCTCAAGGGGGGGGTACTGTTGTGAATGGACTTGAAATGAGTTCTGAGCAGAGGCTCCCTCTGGTGGTTACAAGCGGTACTGGTCTGTCCAGTGAAGATTGTGAAGATTGTGAGGATTGGGAATCAGGTGTTACTGACTGGTCTTATATAGGGAGTCACCTTCCCATCAGGGTTGCCGGTGATCAATTGTTCTGGTCTCTATCCTTGATTCCTGTTTCCCTTGTAGCCTGCTGTGTCGTGTCTGCATCTCCTGCTAACAGATAAGACATTTTCTTCTTTTTGTTTTTGTGCTTGATTTTTGCATTTTGTCCTGCACTTCTGTGGGGGCCTTCAGGGTCCCCTCCGGGGGCTTTTGCCCTCTCAGTTTAGTTCAGCCACTGATGTTTGTACTTTTGCTTTTTCCAGTTTTTTCAGTGGCTGTTGTTTTGATTTTGTTACACCAGAGAACTAATTTAGGTGGTAGAGGTCGTGTGATCTCAGGTGTTTTTGAAATTAGTAGAGTTGGTGCTTTTCAGGGTTTTCTGGGATTGCAGTAAGTAACCTTCCTATCCTTTTCTATTTAGTTAGTTTGGGCCCCAACGTTTGCTCATACTATTTTCTGTCTGTGTCAGTATTTCTTCTTGTCTAACCGCCATTACATGTTTGGGGGCTTTCTATTATCTTTGGGGTTCTGCTCTGGGCAGATAGCTTTCCTATATCTATCTTTAGGTGTAGTTAGTTTCTCAGGCTGTGACGAGGCGTCTAGGACCAACGTAGGAACGCTCCACGGCTGCCTCTAGTTGTTGTGGTTAGTCAGGGTACTGCAATCTCATAGATTCCAACTGCTCTGGTGTATTGCCTTTTTTGCCTGCACTCCTCGGCTACCGAAACATAACACATGACCTTATTCCTCTCTACATATCAAAAAA
>JARQOD010000009.1:119794246-119824225 GCA_033576555.1 Oophaga sylvatica | reverse complement strand
AAGGAGAAGAAGGAAGGGAACTACAGTATTTGTAACAACGAGTCGACTGAGGAACGGTCAGTGAGCGGTGGATAGAAGGAAGCTAACGACTACGGCTACTGTTGCCTGTGCTTATGTTAAGGGCGTGAGTAGGACGACGGGCGAGTGGATAAAGAGAGAGAGAGTGACTGAGGAAAAATAGCAACGATAGCTGTCCTCCACTCTGCACAACTGGACACCGGGTCCGAGCTTGCTAGTTCCTTCACGGCTAGTGGGAGAAACCGGAGACCCTGCTGGACTTCAGGTCGCAGAGGGGCCCTTTATTGCTGATACGTAACCGGGGTCAGGAAGAACAGGAGTCAGGCCTGATCAGCCATTTAGACTTAGTTCTGTCCACAAGAAGGCTCCACCACAATGTCAGCCGGGCGTAACTGTTTTACACGGAGTTAAACTTGGCTTCATGCAGGTTAGAAACTCACACACAAACGAAGACGAAAGGAGGCCTTACACCTACTCAGTGATTACTGGATGTGCATTCTCCACCCTGACAGCCTCCCGGGACGTGCCTGAACCCACCACAGTAAAGGTACAGAAAGAGACTTTTTGTGTGTGTTTGCCTTATTGCCCTGCACTCCCGCACCGCCATATACCCTGAGGGATCCAGTCTTACCTGTGGAAGACTTAACACCTTGCTGCCCAGTAACAACCCCTCAGAGGATTAACCCTGCAGCGCTGGTCACCCTGATCAGAAACCACAGGTGGCGTCACGAACATTACTAAATCCCCTGTAAATAACCCCCTTTGATGAGCGCCCAGGGCAACGGATCGAGCTGTGCTACCAGTGACCTCTCCCCCATTGAAGTGAACGGGCTCGGTGCCGAGTACCCCATAAGCCCTGGTACGTGCGACTCACTTGTACTCTATAGCGCCACCTATTGGAAGTAGCGATCCTACGGCGAATAAGCCTCCTTACCTCGACATGCCAGAGCTGGTATGTCACTCTCCACAAGGAGAAACCTTACCCCCTAGACAGAAAATAATGCTGATTCAGGGCTACAGGGTCTTCACATTTTTACCCTTCTCCATTTGGTTCCAGTTCCACCTTTTAGGCAACTTTTTTTTTTATTAAATACATGTATTTGAGGCTAAAAATAATTTTTGGTTCCATTCCAAATTTTGCACTTTTTGCCTTTTACTAGCTATTTGTTTCCCTGCACCATCAACTTTGATGTGATCTGTGGCCATAAATCAGCTGAAACGAGATCAATGAAAAGACAAACTCTCTCATAAGAACAAGCTCACTGACTGATTCTCAGTTAAAGGGAACTTGTCATTAGATTCATGCTTCTCAAACCACAGGCAGCAGGAATCAGAGCCTGGTTGTGTATACAATTGGAGTGGGACGGGGAGAAGCCAGCCAACATCAAACTAGTCCAGATCCCTCCCTATAATATCTTTTAAAACTTTGCTTTCTCTGAAATGCTGCAATGTTTGAGAGTAAAATATGCCGGGCTGCAGTCACACAGGCAGGATCCGATGATTCACGCTGCACATGGCTCTAATGACAGGTTCCCTTTAACAGCTTCTGCAGCCAGCAATATACAGTGTCAGGTTGGAGACACACTAGTGTATGGCATCTGATGCAAGAGCATTGGCTGTGAGAAGCTAATGACCCTCGGCTCCTGCTCCGCTGCAAGCAAAAACCTATTGTCGGTGATACGGAGGATATGTAGAAATTAATTTCTCCATCTCCTCCATTGCCGGTGTCCGCGGGAATCACTCTGCACTCGGGTGATATCCGAGTGCAGAGCGATGTTTTCACATGCACCCATAGGGTGTGTGCGATCCGATTCTTGAATCCAATCGATAGTTTAATCGCAGATGTGAGCTGCCCCATAGAGTAACACTGGGCTGAGCGCAATCAGATTTTTTATCGGATTGCACTCTTCCGATTTATTCGCTCGTGTGAGTGACCCCTAACACTGAGAAGGCAAATTGTGCAAAAAATGTCATGAAACCCAATTACAAAAATTATGTATAGATGCATTTAAACAAAAAAAATCCCTAAAAGGTGGACAACCCTTAATTCCTCAAATCACCAGTAACTAAAGCAGGAAATATATGGAGAACTAAATAATTCTTATGTCCATGGGCAGGCCCTTTCATGTTACCACATGTCAAAAATGCAGCAATTTTTTATTGCAGCTGATAGTGACACTTATACAGTTACTGAATATTCAGTGCATTATTCCTTATTATACAAGACATTGCTGGAGATGAGATGAGCATAAGACGTTATTTCACATTACCGGCTGCAGAGAAGCAGAGAAGAGCCACACTTGTATCTATGATGACAAGTCACACTGAGACCCGGCAGGCTGATGTCAGGGTAGTGGCCAGATGGCTTCACATCTTCTGCTAACCCGCTGAACTTATTTATAGAGTGTGATCTAATTACATGTACCATTCACATTAATTGGAAGCAATTTAGCATTGGATTCCACCAAGGCGAGACGGCACGTAAAAGATATTCAACCCATTCGGAGAGGGATCACAGCTTCTAAATAGTTACAAGATTTTAACTTTTTGACCTGAGTCTATAAGGAGAATGCTATGTATATTTTTAGATCCCTCAAAAAATTACCACAGTCACTTTGCTTCAATTCATGGTACAAATGTATAGAAATAATTACTAGCAGACCATGATCAAGAGCCATCAAGCCCCTGACTTCAGTAAGAAAATTAGCTGGAAAACGTAAAGGAGGCTTACAAGTGCTTTTATATCGATGACCTATCCAATACAAAATCGGTTGGGGTCCAAAACCCAACACCCTACAGATCAAGTGTTAATACTTCTGGTAACAGCAGTATATAAATGGTGAGTGGAGCAGAACACCGCAGCTTCATACACAGTGTAGCGCCTGCTGTTGGGTACTGCAGATCACCTATTTAGGAGTTAATCTACAGTACCTAGGAACAGACACCATTATGAAAAATGTGCCAAATTTCTGCTTAGTGTGTGCAGTTTTAGTACTAACTTCATGAAAGATATCAAGTCTAACACAAAGCATGCTCCATTGTCAGTAACCCAGCTCATATTGTACTGTCTGGAATAAGTTTACACTGGCTACCTATTAGGCCACAAAGATCTGTATATGGACTGAAATGCCCAAACTGACAGTGCATCTCCCAACCTGAAAGTATTGCAGCCTCAAATGCATCTATAAGTTTGGGTCAGGACTTCTGTGGCCAGTCTAGGCATAATGATCCATATACAGGCCATGAAATACGCTTGTGTGAACCAAGCCTTAGAAGCATTAGCAAATGTGGGGCCAATGTGAGAAACTATCCCCTCTGTACATGCCAACAACGTTGATAGTTTTGTTTTTTGGTTGTAGTACCAAGGTAGACCTGCACTATAGGAAAGAGATTGTGTTTGTATCACCTGTACAGTACAGAGAGGTAAGGGATCCCTCAGAACTCTTCAATGCCTAGCCTTTCAGAACCACTTGTAATATATTTGTTCTACAACTTATGGCCATACAACTGGGCAGCACGGTGGCTCAGTGGTTATCACTGTTGCTTTGCAGCATTGGGGTCTTGATTCATATCCCACCAAGGACAACATCTGCAACAAGTTTGTATGTTCTCCTTGGGTCTGTATGGGTTCCCTTCAAGCAGGCTTGGACTGGCCCACAGGTGGGCCTTTGTGTAAGAGTGTGCCACCATCCTCTTATATGAGCAGTACTCGGTACAATATACTTGAATCACTATGTACAGACAAAGGCGGCATCTTATTCATTTAACAATCTACCCAGCTCATTGTTGCACAGCTTCTGAATCCACACCTTTGCAGTAGAAAACTTCACAGAGCAGGCTTCATGGGATAACAAGCTTTTACTTCTTACAACATGAGGTAAAAAGAAAATGCACAGTCATTTCAGCATTGCATCAGGAAACAGGAACAAAACGAAAGTGAAACTACAAGTGAGACTATTTCTTATACAATACATTAAACAGAAGGAAACGTTACACAACATCGCCATCTATTGTCAGGTCAGCATAAAGTCCTCCTTTTACTTATAATAAGTCCTAATCTGTTGCATATGCCAATACTCATTGTTATATAAAATCTTTAATTGAGGATAATGTCAAATTTGCATGTAGTTGAAAAGTGGGGCCCTAGAGTTGGTTACTGTGGTTTCCTCCCACACTCCAAAAACATACTGATAGGGAATTTAGTTTGTGAACCCCAATGTGGACAGTGATGATAATGCCTGTAAAGGGCTGTGAAATTAATGGCTCTATGTAAGCAAGTAAATAAATGCGGAATGTTGTATATGTGTATTGCTATGTTCCCTTTCACTATGTATATTAGTGTCTTATCTGCTCTTTTCACTGCATCCCCCTGGGGGACTAACACTGTCTAGGTTGTGCTCCCTTTGCACTTTCACTGCTCCTCTGCTATTCCATTCTCTATGTTCTCTGTTTACCAAGACCAGTAAAATTCCGCAACTACTAACCCATTATCTGTGAGGCTGTTCTTTAGGCAGTTTACAGCATGTCTCTAGGCCTCTACTCTCAGCAGGGCAATGGTGAAGTGAGGAAGGAGGTGGGATTGGGATAAGAGGATTTAACACATGGACATTATGATTCATCTATGGTTTTATCCATCCCCTATTGAGAAGTTACCGGTTGACATTCTGTTCCAGGCGACCAACAATGGACTGACTCACGTACTCTGTGTTTTTATTTTCCTTTAATTAAACTAAAGGATTATCCATTCTACAAAATACCCACAAGAGATGAGGAAGAAATGTGTCTGTTATAAGACACAGGGGGAAAAGCAGCTGCAAGTCGATGAAGAATGATGTCTACATACAAGTCCTCTACCCTCCTGTTATCATACAGCATTCTCAGCCGCTGGCTGCAGGCACATCAAGATGTTCTTCTCAAGCTGGAGAAAATTCTTTGTATTACTGATCAATCAGTTCCATATAATGGCATTAATTAACTAACAATGTTACTATGTCTGAGATTTCCCTAAAAATTGAGCATTGAGATTTAAGGCTCCCATATACAGGGAAGGAAATAATTATTTGATCCCTTGGTGATTTTGTAAGTTTGCCCACTGACAAAGACATGAACAGTTTATAATTTTCAGGGTAGGTTAATTTTGACATTGAGAGATAGAATATCAAAAATAAAGTCCAGAAAATCACATTGTATAAATTATATAAAATTATTTTCATTTTGCAGTCAGAAATAAGTATTTGATCCCTCTGGCAAACAAGACTTAATACTTGGTGGCAAAACCCTTCTTGGCAAGCACAGCAGTCAGATGTTTTTTGTAGTTGATGATGAGGTTTGCACACATGTCAGGAGGAATTTTGGTCCACTCCTCTTTGCAGATCATCTCTAAATCATTAAGATTTTGAGGCTGTCACTTGGCAACTTGGAGCTTTAACTCCCTCCATAAGTTTTCTATGGGGTTATGGTCTGGAGACTGGCTAGGCCACTCCATGACCTTAATGTGCTTCTTTTTGAGCCACTCCTTTGTTGCCTTGGCTGTATGTTTTGGGTCATTGTCCTTCTGAAACACCCAGCCACAACCCATTTTTAATGTCCTGGCGGAGGTAAGGAGGTTGTCACTCAGGATTTTACGGTACATGGCTCCATCCATTCTCTCATTGATGCAGTGAAGTAGTCCTGTGCCTTTAGCAGAGCAACACACCCAAAACATAATGTTTCCACCTCCATGCTTGACAGTGGGGATGGTGTTCTTTTGGTCATAGGCAGCATTTTTCTTCCTCCAAACACAGCGAGTTGAGTTAATGCCAAAGAGCTCAATTTTTGTTTCATCTGACCACAGCACCTTCTCCCAATCACTCCCAGAATCATCCAGGTGTTCATTAGCAAACTTCAGACCGGCCTGCACATGTGTTTTCTTGAGCAGGGGCCCTTGCGGACACTGCAGGATTTTAAACCTTTATGGCATAATGTGTTACCAATGGTTTTCTTGGTGACTGTGGTTCCAGCTATCTTGAGATCATTAAGAAGTTCCCCCCGAGTAGTTTTAGGCTGATCTCTCACCTTCCTTATAATGAAGGATACCCCATGAGGTGAGATTTTGCATGGTGCCCCAGATTGATGTCGATTGACAGTCGTTCTGTATTTTTTCCATTTTCTTACTATTGCACCAACAGTTGTCTCTTTCTCACCCAGCGTGATACTTATGGTTTTGCAGCCCATTCCAGCTTTGCTCAGGTCTATGATCTTGGTCCTGACATCCTTATAAAGCTCTTTGGTCTTGCCCATGTTGTAGAGATTAGACTCTGACTGATTAATTGAGTCTGTGGACAGGAGTCTTTTATAAAGGTGACTATGTAAGACAGTTGTCTTTAATGCAGGTAACGAATCGATTAGGAGCGTCTAACTGGTCTGTAGGAGCCAGAACTCTTAATGGTTGGTAGGGGATCAAATACTTATTTCTCACTGCAAAATGCAAATAAATTTACGGTATATAATTTATACAATGTGATTTTCTGGATTTTATTTTTGAAATTCTATTTCTAGAATAATAGAATGTGTATAGTTATTTCTCTGCAGATGACAGGGGCCTGGCCACATCCCCTCTTCTCAGACTGGCTGTTACTCACTGGGGGGAGCTGAACACTGATGTGTGATGTAATGACCCAGATGGGAGGGGGAGCAGTGAGGAGCAAATGGAATTACAAGTGTTATAAAGATAAAAGTGCACACGGCATCTCATCTTTATAATTTATGAGGGCAGGGACAGTACAAAACTTTTTTATCTCCTCAAGTACCCCAAGCTTGTTTTTTTTTAATGAAAACTCTTTAATTCAAAGAAAGATCGTTTTTCCATGAAAGGTCTTTTATTGAAAGAATATTTTCAGGATGATCATTTGTTCATCACCAATGTAATTGAGTATGTATGACCAGGTTAAATGAATATAACATGCCAAATACAGACCAAAATGCGTTTGACTGTGTCCAATTTTGTAACTTCAACTTTATGGGTCCAAATATAAACTCTCCAACTGGGCCCCTGGCTTTCACACGTCTTTAATATATCTTTTCATATGGGCTAAAGGCATTTTTTTATTCCCCCCATAGGCTCATGTACAATTGCAACCCATGCACCTACTATAGTTATACCTTGGCTGTATCGGGTTTTCAATTATCTAGCCTTTAATGTACTTTAATCTAATGTGTATGGGGATTTTAAAAGCTAAAGTGTCAATTTCCATTTATAATGCACATACAGATATAGAAATAATACAAGATATACTGTAAGAATGTATAAAGATACTGGAAACTGGGTGCTACCATTCCACTTGTGATTAGGTTGTGATACTACATAATGACATGTGCTGGTCATGAAATATGAGCAAAGGCTATTATTATCTGTTGCATTAGGGGCCGTCAATGTGCTAAGAAAAATAAAGCCGGATAAAGTAACAGAATTTCTTTTTTTATGCCATTGTGGTTTGGCTTCAAAAAACTGATTAAATCTGCTTTGTGTGAAAGGGGACTTATATTAGCGAAGTTTTATTGGTACTTTTAGAAGAGTTATTCATGCTCTTCATCACTTCAATTACGGTACCTTTTCTTTATGACATTTTTTTGAGCCCAATGAGTTTTCTCTAGTACCGATCAAGCTCTAAGTGGCTGATTTGTGATAAAATGTATGCTACCCAACCTACAGATTGCTGGCATTTACCACTGCTAACTTTTATTCTCAAATATCCAGCACAAAACATAACTAGAAAATAGGAGAAAAAAATTCTCATGTTTCCACACTTGACCACACTGCATGGTTGACTTTAGCTTAACTCTGGTTTTACACATCATATTTTTTTTAGTACGTAAAAAATGGAACAGTACTTTTTAGATCCATTTTGGTCCATTTATATTGCTTACAAATTTTTTTGCATCTTTTTTTTTTACAACAAAAATTCTCAGATTCTTCTACCCATTAAACAGTGAGATACATACAGAAAATGTAATGTGCCTGTGATCGGTGAGCAAAAAGGATATATAGCACATGTCCGAAACGCTGATATGAGTAAAAGCCTTTAGAAATGCAAAAATGTCCTTCTTTAGGCCGGGGTCACACTTGCGAGAAACTCGCACGAGTTCGCACCTCAATACCCGGCACTGCCAACGGCACTCGGGACTGGAGTGTGCGGCTGCATGTATTTCAGTTGAATGCTCTGGTCCCGAGTGCCGGCGGCAGTGTGAGTTTCTCACAAGTGTGACTCCGGCCTTACTCTTATTTCAGGCAAATGCATGTGACTTATTTTTAATTGCTGCAATTATAATCTTTAAACCTTAACGCCAGACACAATTAAATAAAACAATATTTTTCTGCTGCACTAAGAAATCAATTTATTAATACATAATTCCACTTTCTAAACAATCCTTAAATTGTGCATATTGCAAAACAAAAGCAACAATAATTTATAAAAAAGAATAATTATAAATATGTATATATCTATCTATCTATATATAGATAGATATATACATATATTTATTTTATACTGTATATATATAAATATATATATATATTATATATTTTTTCTATATATATTTTCTCTAAAAAGAGAAAAAAAAATGGAAAAAAAAATGTACCAGAAATGTTCTGTCATATAATAAATTATTTTTATAAAGCTTTCAACACCGAGTTTTGAGTTAAAATATTAAGTACATTTTATTTTTTAACAAACAGGGGAAAAAAATATTTCCTATATAAAGATAAGCTCTGGACATATTCCAGCTACGACTGTTGCTTGGAATTACTTTGTGTTTTTGTTGGAGTTAAGGGTATGCCACACTAAACAACATCGCTAATGGGATCGCTAAAAAACGTCACTATTTAGCGATCCCGTTAGCGATGTTGTTGTGTGCGGCATCTGCCAGCGACGAGCTTCCTGCTGTGATCTCGCTCGTCGCTGGAATCGTTCGGACCCTATTTTCTCGTCGGCGCTCCCTCTGGGTAAGTATATATCGCTGAGTGTGGCACCTTTTTTAGCGATTTAGCGGTACTTTTGTACGCTAAAGTCGTTAAGGAGATCGCTAACCGCGATAGCGTCCTAACGACATCGTTAAATAAAGCCGCTACTAGCGATATTAAAACGATCCCGCTAGCGATCGCAATTAGTATGCGTCGTTATCGTGATCGCTAGCGGGATAGTTTAGTGTGGCAGTACCTTTAGGATTGCACAACATTACACTCTAGAAGTGGAAGTGTATTTTAAAGGGAGTGTACTATAAGAATATGACCTATTGTTTAAATCAGGTGTTTGTGTTAAATGTATTATTATCATTTTTTCAAGACCTTAGACATATCCATAAGTCCAGCATGGAATATACTTTTTGCTCATGCATTGCTATGCTTTATAAATGAGATCAGAGTTGTGAAACTCAAAGTCCCATAGAGGGACTAAGTAAAAAAGTAAAAAAAAATTATAAAAATATTTTTTTAAAATAATATATATATATATATATATATATATAATATATATATATACATTGCTTTTATTATTTTATGATATATTGTATAAATATATGTACTCATAAATAAATATTCTTATAAAGAAAAAAAAAGTACACATATTTGGTATTGCCATATCCAGAACGATCCGATCAATATAACTGTCCCACTACTTAACCCCTTCAGTGAACAGCATAAAATATAAATAAATAACAAGGCAAAATACTATGCTTTTTCATCATAACGCTGAACAAAAAGTAAATAGAACGCAATCAAAAAAACGACTGTAAAAAAAAGTTGTATTGCTAAAAACTACATCTTGTCCGCAAAAAACAAGCCACCATACAGCTACATAAGCAGAAAAATGAAAAATGTATAGCTCTCTTTTTTCTTTAAAATAGTTTTTATTGTGTAAAAGCAGCAAAACATAAAAAAAATAATATAAAATGTGATATCACTGTAATCGTACTGACTCAAAGGATAAAGCTACCTTATCAATTTTGCAACAGGCAGAACGGCATTAAAAACCAATCATGAATTGCTGTTTTCTTTTTGTACATTTTGCCTAGCAAAAATCAGTATAGAAAGCGATAAAAAAACTGAAATGGTAGCAATAAAAAACGTCAACTCATCCCGCAAAAACAAGCCCTGACATGATGCTGTAGACAGAAATATGGAAAAATTACATCTCTCAAAATATGGCGACACAAAAATTTGTTTTTGCAAAAAAAAAAAAACATGTTTTAGTGTGTGACAGCAGCTAAACATAACATAAAAAAATATAAATCTGGTATCGCTGTAATCACACCAACCCAAAGAATAAAGTCATCTAATCACTTATACCGCACAAGGAATGGCATAAAAAATAAATAAAACCAATTCTTCACTTGCTGTTCATTTGTTCATCCTGCCTCCAAAAGATTGCAGTATGGCTCGGTTTACATTTATACTGCACTCTGCATGCTAACACTGGGGTTTCCATGTAAATCTTTGACATACGTGATTCAGTCAGAACCCCCAGTGGAAGATTCCTATCACGGGGTTACCACGACAGACAGGAGCCAGAAGATCGCAGCATCTGATTGCTCCTACTCCTGTGCTGAAAAGAAGCACTTCACCTTCTTTTTAAACAATGTAAATTTCTTTTGGCAGTACAGGGGTTAATCGGCCATGTTGAGAGGTCTGGGAGCCTGGGCTCTCTGTTAAGCATGGTTGGCCACTCCTATCCCCTATATAATCTGGGTCCTGACTGACACACATCGGCAGAGCTAGCTTTTGCTGCATGGCTTGGAGAATAGGAGTTAGTGGTTATATGAGAAGGCATATGGTGGGTTTATCAGTGATGGTTGCTTGGGTTAGTAATTGTTATAATTCCCTTTCCTTCTCCTACTTTGGATTTTCCCCATCCTCCACTCCCCGGTGTATTCCTCTGTTATATGTGAGTGAATATTTGTATGCCTGGTATTTTTCCGTTGCCACTGTTCATGTTGCCTTGTTCTTCTGGTTGGTGGTTGCGGTGCACAGCTGCTCCCCTCTTCCCTGGGAGGGAGAAATGAATAGACGGAGCGTGTATTCAAGAGATAAGGCAAGGTACGTGGCCCCTTCACCTTCAGAAGTAACCTGGAGAACAGGGCGAGCTAGGGTGGCCCTAGTGTTAGGGACAGGGAAGGAGACCATGGTGCAGGGTCACCCAACATCCGAGTCGTGACAATTCCCTATAATGAGACTGATGGAGACACTGTGGACGCAGTCTGGCCTATGATCCGGCATTGTCCATCTTTTTAGGCGTGCTTAAAAGTGCTGTCGACCACAAGTTTGTACACCTTTAAAAAGAAGGTCACCGCTGAACAGAGGCCAGATGGAGTATAGAATAACTCTGCTGCCTCATTATAGTGAATAGATCCCTAGGGGAGTTTCATCTTAATCATGTCATTCGGAGATTTAGATGGAAACCCTCATGTAAGTGCTCAGCATAGAGTGTCGGATAAATATGATCCCAAACATTATGTAAAATGTTCCCAATAAAAGCTTCAATTCAATCTACAAGAAAAGTGTCTCCATTCAGGTCCATCATCTGTTATTGGAAATATAGGTTTCCATATTACTGGTAGTGCAAAGGCTCTGGAAAAGCACTATGGCTCCTCGCCCAAAAGAAATCCAGCGCAGCGAATTCTGAACTCCCAAATTCAAATGCCCCGCTCCCTTCTGAGCCTCACAGTGTGTCTAAACCACATTTAGTGTCCACATGTTTAACATTTTTGTAGTGATCCCGCTTAATTTATGGGTCAATATCTCCAAAAGCACGAGTTTGGCATAGCGTACTGGTCACTACAATGTACGGGCACTATAATGTATGGGCATTACAATTACAGGCTTGCAATTTTCACTCAGTAACATCTACTTCTGTTTTTTTTAGGAAAACTCCCTTGGATGCTAAATCAGCACTACACACTACACTTGTAGATAAATTCCCAAAGGGGTATAATTTCCAAAATGGGGTCACTTGAGGGGGGGGATTCTGCTCTTCTAGCACTTATGGAGTCTGCAAGCTATTCTAGAAAAATCTGCACTCCAGGAAACAAATAGTGCTCTGGAGTCTCACCGTGTGGATAAGCGGTACTGTACAGCCACATATGGGATATTTCCACATTTGGTAGAAAATGTGTGACACATTTTGGTGGCATTTTTACCTATTTCCCCTTAAGAAAATGTAAAATAAGGGTTAAAACAAAATTTTTGCAGTAAAAATTTAATTATTTTTTCTTCACTGCTCAATGGTATAAAAGACTGTGACACACTCATGGTGTCAATATAACTGCACCCTTAGATGAATTCAATGGGAGGTGTAGCTTGTAAAATGGGGTTACTTATGGAGAGTTCTGCTGTTCTGGCACCTCAGGGTCTCTCCCAGTGGATCATGGCACCCACAAACCATTATAATAAAATCTGTACTAAATTATGTCGCTTCTTCCTTTTGAGCTTTGCACTGCGCCTTGAAAAGTAGTTCTTGATTACATATAGGGTATTGATGCACTCAGGAGAAATTGAACAACAAACTGAGAGGTCCATTTTTTCCTATTAGCTAAAACAACATGTTAGAAATTACATCTTCACCACCCAATGGTATAAATTTCTGTGAGGCACATGTGGTGTCAATGTAAAATGAAGTAGTAATACCCTGAAAAGCCCTTGCATGATGTTAACATAAGTGCTGCTGGCCGGGCAGAACCAGGTGGAACTAGTTTGTACCAGAAGAATTGCAGGGGGAGCAAGTTTTGGTGGACCTGATTAGGTAACCTGCATGACAAAGTTCCTGGATATAAAAGCCATGTGCATCAAACTGCAGTGGAATTTGGTGCCAAGAAAGAGAGTGGAACAGACGTTGATCAGGGATGGCACCGAGGCCAGCGTGACAAGCCTCAGGGGAAAGCCTATGCCACTAAGGTGTCGATTATCACCTGACATGGTCCAGACAACACCAGTAAAGATCCAGAGTCCCGAAGTGTACCAGTCAAGACTCAGAGTCCAGACTGTGAGGGTCAAAACCAGGACCTGCCCCCTACACCAGTCAAGTTTCAGGGATCAGATCTCCCTCGTCAAGAGTTGAGACTCAGTCCTTCACGCCCCAGGCCCAGGAGACATCCGCTGATGGTCAAGCACTGAAGACCCGTGAGCGAACGGTGACCAGAGGAGCACACCTTTGGTTGCAGAAGGATACCGCGAGTGAGTGTGGCCGTCACTTCCAGTTATAACATAAGATATTGTCACGATCCACTTTTGGATCTGTGACAGATCTTGCTTTCCACATTGAAACCTTTTCCTTTCAGGCGATCGGGGGTTAATGTCAGTCTTTTCCCCCGGTGGCCGCTGGTGTAATTGCATGGCTGCTGACTTGTCAGAGGAAGGCAGTCACCACTCCCACCATCCTTTAAAAGGTCACCTGAGGCTCAGCTGACTGTTGGTGATATTTCTACCTTCTGAGACCAACCAAGCTGGAGTCAGGAGCTGCTGAGCGTAGTGGTACTTCTGCTGTTTCCCTTATTTGGTGCCTTACTCTGCTGTGCAGTGCATTGCAGCAGATAAAGCTAAGTGTTTATTGTTTAGTTTATTTAACCCCTAGGTGTCTGTCTTTCCTTTTGTTGTTTTGGTGTTATTCACATTATTCCCTGTCTCACCTCCTGGGGAGGGGGTTGGTGGGTTTAGCTCAGGGCTAAACAGGAGACAGGGACAGGTCAGTGGCTTGGGCCTCACTACCTTCAAGTGTACCCCCAAGTTAAGGAGAGACAGGGTCCTTCCTTAGCCTTAGGGGCAGTTCAGGGGCTCAGGTTCCTCGTCCCCTGTATTTCTACAACTGCCCCATGACAGGTATCCGGGCCTGGTCTACGATATCTGGTGGGTAGGGGCCGATTTATGCATGAGAGACTCAACGCTCTTTAGTAGACCTCATCAGAAAGACTTGTGACCTTGAAGGGAAAACTTGATGACCCTCACTTATACCAAAATTGCAGAAAGAACTCACTTGGTAACTCACATGAACGGGCATGACCATCTTGTAAAGAGAACATTAGTGCTATATACCGAGCTTTCATTGTTATTACAATTGCTTAGTTATATGGTTATATGGTTCATTGTTGATTTGCATTGTTTAATATCACCAATTGTCTTATAACTACTGTAAACTACACCATTCACTAGCGGGTATTGCCTTGTGTCCTCTGCATTACATCAACATGCTCACTGCACCCCAATATTAATTCATTGAGAAATGTAGTTTGTAAAATGACATCACTTATTGGGGGTTTCTGCTGTTCTTGGCACATCATAGGTTCTGTCAATTTGACATGGCAACATCAAACCATTCCAGAAAATTCTGAACTCCAATATGGTGCTTCTTCTCTTCTGCTCTTTGCACTGTGCCTCAAAAGTAGTTTTTGATCACATATTGGGTATTGGTGTACTCAGGAGAAATTGAACAACAAATTGTATGGTTCAATTTCCCCTGTTACCCCTGTGAAAATAAAAAAAATTGGGGCTAAAAGAACATTTTTGTGGGGAAAATGTGATTTTTTTTTTATTTTAACAGCTCAACATTATAAACTTATGTGAAGCACCTTGGGGTTCAAGATGCTCACCACACATCTAAATACATTCCATGAGCGGTCTAGTTTCCAAAATTGGGTCACTTGTCTGGGGATTCCACTGTTTATGCACATCAGGAACTCTCCAAACGCGACATGGTGTCTGCTAATGATTCCAGTCAATTTTGCATTCAAAAAGTCAAACGGTGCTTCTTCCCTTCTGAGCCATGACGTGCGCCCAAACAGTAGTTTTTCCCCACATATAGCGTATCAGCATATGTGCAACAATTTTTAGGTTCTATTTTCTCCTGCTACCCTTGTGAAAATAAAAAATTGAAGCAAAAATAACATTTTTGTGTGAAAAATATGAGTTTTTTATTTTAATAGCTCATCATTAGAAACTTCTGTGAATCACTTTGAGGTTCAAAGTGCTCACCACATCTCTATACATTCCTTGAAGGGTCTATTTTCCAAAATGGGATCATTTGGAGAGGTTTCCACTGTTTAGGCACATCAGGGGCTCTCCAAAGGCTACATGGTGTCCGCTCTCAATTCCAGTCAATTTTGCGTGCAAAAGTCAAGCGGTGCTCCTTCCCTTTCAAGCCCTACCATGCGCCCAAACAGTAGTTTTCCACCACATAAGGGTAATCTGTTACCCTTTTGAAATTAAAAAAATTGGGGTCTAAAGTAAAATTTTTGTGAAAAAAAGTTAAATGTTCCTTTTTTCTTTCCACATTCCATTAATTCCTGTGAAGCACCTGAAGGATTAATAAACATCTTGAATGTGGTTTTGAATGCTATGAACTATGAAGGGTGCATAGTCACTTCAATTGTGATGTGATCCTTAAAAAAATGTTTTTAAAATGTTGTTGGAAAAATGAGAAATCGCTGATCAACTTTTAACCCTTCTAACTTCCTAACAAAAAAAATATGTTTCAAAAATTATGCTGATGTAAAGTAGACATGAAGAAAATGTTAATTATTAACTATTTGGTGTGTCATAACTCTCTGGTTTAAGGGCATGTGAGGCAGTGAGGGGAATCATATACGAGGGTTATGGAAGCATACTAAACCCGGTGGAGAGCAGTGTAATTGCAGTCACAGCTGTGGTTACAATGCAAACTAAAAGAGATTGTGAATTTGGTCAAACTATGTGACCAAGTCACATTTAAAAATCCTGACATGGGCTTTTATTTTTGGAGAGATCTGTAGGATGGTAGTGGGATAGATCTCTCCCTCCACTCCGGGTCTTAGGAGTGGCCCATGTCCACGATTCCCATTTAATCTTGCAGTTAAGGATTCGGTGGGTCAGTTTTGGTTTGCAAGTATTAGAGCAAGAAGTTCTGTGTAGAACAGGTCTGTGTGAGACTGAACACAGGTCAGAGCCAGAGAAAGAAAATTCACTGACGCACCCACGAGTGATACAGTGGTGCAGACACCCACGGAAACAGATTTGGTAAGGACCGTTACAGACGATCCGGCTGCGAACAAGAGGATAACGTTTGAGTTATTTTTATAAGTCGCCAAAATAAAGATGTTTAAGTTGAACTAACCTGGGTCACTGCCACATTACATATCATACAAATTTTACCACTATCAAGGAGTACAATATGTCCCAAAAATGCATTCTTAGAATCAATGAGATCCATTGAAGTGTTCCAGAGTTATTAACCCATAAATTGACACTGGTCAGAATTGTAAAAATTGGCTTGGTCAAGAAGGTAAAAACAAGCTTGGGGGGGTGAAGGGTTTGAATGGCAATGTTATTTTTTCATGTTACAACCTTTATTTAAAATAATAATAAAAATCTTACATTTTTCACAGTGGCCACTTGGGCTTTTTAAACTCACACTTCCTATCCTTTCAGGAAGAGTTGACAGCAGGCTCCTGATCATAAAAGGCAGGATTACAATGACAGGTTGCATCTCTATACACAACTGATAAGAAAGGATCCACCAATCACAACAGGTGATGTCAAAACTGCCTCTTAGCCCCCTCTCTTCACAATGACCTGTACACAAGCTCATTAGATGCTTCAATATAAAAGATAAGGTCAGGGTCTGAACACAATGACTATGTACATGTTTTTTTTCCTGAAACAAAATGGAGTTAGAGTCTAAAAAAAACCCAGTTGCCAATGTAAAAATACATAAACAGTCAGAATGCAGATTTCACCCTGTACATTGCAAAGGGTAAAACCTGCTACAAATCTGCATGAAATCTACATAATTAAGTACAGATTTGCCACTGCATATTTAGCTGTAGACTTGCATCATTTTAATCCACTATATAGCTCCATTCTCCATAGAAGTTGTCTCCAACCTGTGGCTGTTGTAAAACCATAACTCCCAGCATGCTATGATAGCAGGATGCTCTTAGGGCATGCTGGGAGTTGTAGTTTCAAAACAACAGAAGAGCCACTACTATTATGCTATCGGGAACTATGTAGTATTTTAGCTGATGGGATTTTAGCTGCATACATTTGTGGATGTATTTTATTACGGTCTTCAATAAATTATTCATTTACACTCTTTGTTTTTTTCAGAAATGTTAGAGAAACCATTGAGTGCTATGTATTATTTTTCAGCAGAAGAAATGCTGAAGGCAAGGGAGGTTTCTTGTAGTCCTCAGGGATCGCAGGGGGAAAGTGTTGTAACTTTCCTCGCACCTTCTGAGGGTCACTCCTGTATCTCTCTTTCTTGGCCCCAGCGTTGTCTCCATAGCTAAAAGCTGCTTCACGTGACTGGTTGGCCTGCAATTTGTTTTTTGCCTTACTAGTTAACGTGACCCTTTATTCTCTCCCCTTGACCCTCTCCTCCTGTGACAGACAAGTTTTTGTTTAATACCTGGCAACCAAGGGAGAGTTAAGCTTCCTCAAATATGAGCATTTTTTTGGCTGGAACGGCACAGGGCCGCAGCCCAACCGAGAGAGAAAAATTAAACACCGCAGGCTGTGGCTCCAGTGAAGGGGAGATAAAGTGTTCCCATGGAGTAGGCCGGGTACGGCCTTTCTCTAGTTAATACTTAACAAGGCCCCTCAACAAAGACAGCCAATGTAGCCAGCACTCAGCGAGCTGATTCCCAGCATATTGCTGTGTAATGGAGAATTCTTTCCTCCGTAACCCCTTCACTCCCACAAATCTGTCAAAGTTTAACTTCATTTCACAGTCAATCAACTGACCCAAGCCTTGCCCGGCCATAGGTGTCATACCGAGGAGCCGTGACAGCCAGCATTACTGATATGTTGGAGCTGTGCAGCAATCCATTTAATGGGGATTGCTATAGTGTTTAATTAAATTCTATCAGCGCCTTTACTTTGCTAGCAAGTTCTGACTCTTGCCTCAAGGCTGCGACAACCGGACATATCAACGGAATAAAGACGTTTTGGATTTTGGACAATCCTCATGGCAAATCAGTCTTTGTTGTTAGTTTGGTCTTTGTGAAATGAACCAAGAGGCTGGTCTAGCACAGAAGAAATCCTCGGACGCCTGTCGAAAAAAAGACCCTCCTGAAGCCGTAAAGACAATTATTTTGTAATATTCCGACTGCCAGAGTTAAAGAGAGGACAGTGCCAGACGTCACCGAACGCACGCCTGCCTAATCTACTAGTTATTGCCGTTACCTGCTTGGAACACATATAATGAGTGACATTTCACCAGAATGCATGGCATACGTTGCTCTGGATTGGCAGCTGCACGATGGGTTTTATAGACATGTTTTATCTTTATTTGCTACATTTTGTCATCTAGCAATTTGTACATAATGCCATCTGTATAACTTAGGAGGGTGACAGAAAAATAGCTTCCAATATTGTCAGTAGTAAGCACTACTTCGCTCCGCGGTAAAACAGCATTCTGTATATACAGTACATACAAAGCTATTTCTATAGATAGTTGTATAGATACAAGGTCAGATAAAGCTCTGTAGCCAATAGGTAATTAAACTAACTGCAATTACTTTTTTTATTTGATAGCCAATTAACTTTTTTAGTGTAGGTTCACACTTCATCTTTTCCCGGAGGTCAAAACCATCAATGTTTTAAAAAGAAGACACTTCAGGAATTGCTTTTTTTTTTCTGGCAATTTCTGGATGTAAAAACTGAGCTTTTTTTGCATTCTTTTCTGCAAGCTTTTTTGTTGAACTTCTCTTAGCATTTTTGATCAGAGCTTTTCTCACTTTTTTTATATCCTTTACTCTAGGTTCCCCAGATGAGTTTTTGATGTTGCAGATATTTTGCTCCATTTCTGCACCTATTAACTAAATTAAGTTACTTGCGTTTTTTTCGTTCCGTTTTTTAGAGCATTTTTTGCATGCCTTTTTATCACATTTTTGACTCTGCATTTTCCTATTTGTTTGGTGCGCCATGTGTAAATAAAGCCGCTTTGTTTTTGATACTTATTGGTATTTGGCTTTGACAAAACCTTTTTGATACAGTCATGTGTGGATGATATGCCTTTTTCATACGTTTCTGCCGTGGAAATACGCTAAAACACATTTGCATCTTTTACCTGCAGTTTTTCTGCAGTTAATGCAAGTCTATGGGAAAAATGTGCACATAAAACTCAGCGGATCCACAAGAGAAATCGACTAGTTGCGGATTTGAAACATGCACCACTGAGTAAAAAATAAGTGCACAGCGGACATGAGATATCTATAAATCCCATTCATTTTGGTGGGGTGTAACTGTCACAACCCTTTGTTTAGCTTGTTAGAATAGGCTGCTGCAGATCCACCCAAAAATGATAGGATGCAAACTAAGAGGTAAAGTGGCTATAAATCCACGAGGCCGGAGATTCAAAACACGATGAGAGGCCAAAAGAAAATATAGATGTGGTTTTCATTTGTACATGCGTTTTGAGGTGTTTGTACCTCTTCATCAGGAGTCAGGACAAGCCACAATGATCAAGATGACATCCTATATACATTTTTTTGAAGAAAGGGATAGATTGACTGATCTCTCAAAATTTCGTAGGGATGATGTTTTTTCCATATTAGCCATTAGTTTTATGTGCCTGAAACAACAGGTTATGGACAAATATTTTGGAAAAACTTTGGGATCAGTAAGTATAAAACATTGGTTGAGGTCCTCTGTGACTGGAACCCCCATGTGGACGTTACACTGGCGGAAACAGAGCCCCTGTGCAGGGACAGTATACAGATCCTTTTCAGTCCAATAGCTCCCCATAATGTACAATTCCATTTGTTTTGGAGGTGGAAATGGGCCCCCTTACCTCTTGGGCCCTCGTGATGCTGCACAAGTTGCACCATTGATATATCTGCCCCAGGGACGTCAAGGAATTCCAATCTGCACCCGTTATGAGCTGAAAGACCTAAATGCTGTGGATGTTTTTGATTTTTCAGGAATCCACTTAGTTATTGGATCTGCTGACAGGTCCATGAAGGATATGAACACCTTTTGGATTTATTTCTTTTTAATGAAATGAATGTATTTTGGGCTAAATTGCATTTTTTTACATAGAGTTTTATTAAAAAGTATTGGACTGTTTCTGCAATCTCTATGTCTCTCAGAACATACTGTATATGATTGCATGATGAGTTAAAGGGAATCTGTCACCCTAAATTGGCGGGATATTTAAATGATGGCAGTCAGGTCAGATGGGCGGTGTTTTGGGTACTTGCCTTAACATGTTGTTCGCCGCTGTCTCCATTATTTCTGGGAATTGTAGTCGTTGCCCTCCATATAACGCGCCTGCGCATTGCAATCTGCGGGCAAAGCATACTGCGCGTGCGCAATTCAAGATTGCAATGCGCGGGCACGTTATATGGAGGGCAACGACTACAATTCCCAGAAATAATGGAGACAGCGGCGAACAACATGTTAAGGCAAGTACCCAAAACACCGCCCATCTGACCTGACTGCCATCATTTAAATATCCCGCCAATTTAGGGTGACAGATTCCCTTTAAAGGGGTTGTCCGGTCTAAATCTACAAGTCTGAAGTCACTCTATGAGACTGCACACTTGTGAATCCTCACTTTGTGTGTACTGTGCGCTGTGGGGATTCTCTGGTGTCGGAGCAGGTGGTCATGTGCACACAAGTGTGCGATATGTGTACTCCTGGCCACATGCCAACTAGACTGTTTCTGGCCTCGCTCAATATGTGTGCATTAAGTGAGGCCGCGTCCATCTAGTCAGAATGTGTCCGGGAGAATACATATTTCATACTTACGGACACATGACCGCGCGCTCCATGCACCAGCACCAGAGAATCCTCACAGCGCAAACATTGCGCAACTGCAGGCTTGTAGGTTAAGACTGGACAACCGGCTGGGTAAAAAAAAAACATATCTCTCACCTCCTGAATGATTTTATAAGGTGGTTTATGACCAAATCAAAGTTAAATCAGCTTAATTTTAACCCATTCATATTAGGATTCTGCAAATAGAAGTGAAACAAACTAGATAAAAGGGTTCTCCAATCGAGATGAAAAAAGCAAATGGATCCAATAAGTGCGGCTAAAACAAAAATATTAAGTTAAAAAAATACTTTTTTATAAAAAAAAAACAACCCACTATGCGTTACGGCTGCATCCAGCCTTCCTCCGGGAGATATTATTTTAGGACTCTGCAAATGCCATCTTGGTGTACCAACAATAAGCTGCATTAAGGCGAAGTTTCAATTCCCAACCATCAAGATTCAGGCTCTGTTCTAACGCATTTATTCCGGCTGTACATTCAGTTAACAGTGCTGCCACCTCCTTTGGATATTCACTTCCATTGTGAAAATTGTAAAAATCCTGCAACAATGTATCAGTGCATATCCTATGCAAACAAATTATTTCAGATAAACAGGATACGATTGTGGCCAAATTTTGTAAAATCTATTGTAAGCAAAAATATTCCTATTCACTAACAGTGATCTTGAAAATGGAGACTTTTAATCAAAATGATACTATAAAGTTGTATTAATCATTACAATATAATTATTTACATAGTTCCGAAATATTCAAAATTCCTATAAAATGTCTTCATGTTATAGAAGTCACATTGTAAAGGAAAAGGACTTCTATTAAAATGATTCAAGTCCGTTTCTTAAATAATAGGTCCTACAAACAGTATAATGATATTTTGGTTGCAAGGATATTGTTTCTTTTTAAAAAGGTCTTTCATGTGCTATTAGGTCATGTTTGGGTGTGTAATTTTATTAATAACAGGTACACTACTCTGTACATAAGGGAGATAGGATCACCCCATACGTCACGGCTAAGAGGAAGCGCCAGGAGCTGCCATCAGATGTATCCGCTAAGCTTACAATGCTTGTGACATAACTACATCACTGGTGAGTGCCACACTCCTTTTAGGTTCTTGTTATTTAAGCTTCGTATTGGCTGTCAATCACATTTTTTTACACCAATCGACTGTGAAAATTTGCAATTAAATCTGCACTGAATTGTGCAGATTTCATTGCAGAATTGCATCGGATTTGCTGCAGAATTCACTATTTGTATTTCAAAGGTGGAAATCCTCAATGAGAATCTGCAGCATAAATTGATTTATGTTCTCAATGTTTTATCTTTTGAGCAAGAGATAAACTAGTCAAAGCCCTCTATGCTAATGATCAGTGTAGCTCAGGCAATAAAGTTTCCATTGGTTTCTATCCAATCCACTCAGTTATTACAAATGTAACTGCAACTGTCGTCCGTGGTCTCCATGTGGCTCCGCTGGCTGTGAATCCTGGTATAATTAGCGCATCAGCAGCTGCTTCTACAGCAATGAATTCCCCATATTCACTGAATGTCAGTTTGCTCAAGTAATATGTCCCCAAGGAGTCCATTATTATGCCATTTTCACAGCTCACTAAATCCTGTAATATGATCCTACCGTACAGCGACGATCGTAATGGTATATATAATATTCAGATGCACCCAAACAAATAAAAACCGTCCATCTGACGGTCCTAAATGTAGAGACACCGGAGATACGTATTGATGATTAAACAAGCACTCCCATCAAAGTGTTTATCCTCTTAATTAGTGATGAACAAATCTGAGGATGTTCGGGTTAGGCGAGTTCGGTCACACTTTTTAAAAAGTTGGGTTCAGGACCTGAACTTGATCACGAACACCGAACCCTATATAAGTCAATCATAGCTGTAAAATGGATGGAGTAAGGGCTAGGGGGCTGCAAAAAGAAGAAAAATAGGAGTTAAAGCAGGAAAATTGCCCTGCAAACAAATCTGGATATGAAAATTACTTAAAAAGGTTCTATCACCATAGCAATCATGGTAAACTAGCAATTAAATGAATAACATTAGCATTTTTACAGTGCCTTCACACAGACTGAGGCTTTCTCCCACTAGTACAGTTAAAAATTTCACCCACAGAGCTTGGGGCAGAGTACCCCCACAGCTTCAAAATGTCTGCTCCAGTAGCATACATTACAAATGCCGCTGATAAAAAGCTGATAGTATGATCTTGAATTGAGCTTTCGGTCCACCGCGAGGCTTGCTACTGGCAGTTCAGTTAACAATTTCACCCACAGAGCATGTTTCCGCATTTCCCCCAAAGAAGCTGATGTCAAATTTCTCCCACAGAGCATGCTTTCACATTTTCTCCAGAGAAGTTTATTGAAATTTTCACACCCAGACAATAAGGCACAGTACCCCCACAAGCAGGGTTGAAGAGTACACACAGCAGCTTAAAGGCACAGTAATCCCCAGATATAAGTTAAAGAATACACACAGCGGCTTTCGGCAAAATACTCCCACAGATATGGGTTAAAGAATACACACAGTGACAAAGTACTCACACAGATATGGGTTAAAGAATACAAACAGCGGCTTTTGGCACAGGAGTTGCACAGATATGGGTTAATGAATGCACACAGCGGCAAAGTACTAACACATATGGGTTAAAGAATGCATACAGTGACTTTTGGCACAGTACAATCACAGACATGGTTGCATTAGAGTAGAAAAATATGTTTAGATGAATATCACTCCCACCAACACAGTTGAAGATTATAAAAGCTTCTGGTTACGCACGGTACTATCACAGACATGGGTGCAGAGTGCAGAGAGTGTTTTTGGAAATTGCACACATGCAAAAAAAACCTGTCCCTCACTACAGCTGCGTCCAGTCTGTATGCTAAGCAGAGTAGAAATAAAAAATAATAATCTTGAACCAGGAGGAACAGGTCCAAATGGAGAAGGTGGACATGGCAGTATAGGTGGAAGAGGCAGGGCAGCATGGTGGCTTAGTGGTTAACACTTATCTTTTCCCCGTGTTTGCATGGGTTTCCTCCCACACTCCAAAGACATACTTATAAGGAAATTAGATTGTAAGCCCCAATGGGGACAGTGCCAATAATTTCTGTAAAGCGCTGTGGTATTAATTCCATTAATTAATGGAATTAATTGAGATCATCCAACACTGTTTTTGGGGGGGGTCATTTTTTTTCTTTTTTTTTCTTTTTTTATGGAACTGACTTAAAAAATTAACAAATATGAAACTAGCTATCTAGAACCAGGAGGTGGAGTTCCAAGGGGAGGAAGAGGTAGACATGGCGGTTTGGGTGGAAGAGGCAAGGGAGGAGTAATCCAACATTTATTTTAGTATTTTTAATTTTTTTGGGCTTGTTCTGTTTTTTTTTTATTGAACTAACTTAAAACAACCTATATTTAACAAAACTAAAACAAGCTAACTAGAACCAAAAGGCAGAGCATGAGGTAGCCAACACAGTTGTTTGGGTTTTTATTTTGGGAGGAGACACCAAATGAAAGGAATGGCAAATAGATTATTGAATAGAATGTTGAATACTGGCTGGGTGCGGCTGGTATAGTTGTTTAGTCATCCAATGGTATAGACAAGTCTTGTGAGATCCACGTCTGGTTCACTTTACGGAATGTTAGGTTCCCCATATTGGATGAGGACAGTTGGATGCACCTGTCTGTGATCACATCCCCTGCCGTGATAAACACGCGTTCCGACATGACACTTGCCGCAGGGCAGGCCAGCAACTCCAAGACTGCAAGGCATAAAGGGCAAGCTCAGGCCACGTGTCCAATTTGGATACACAGAAGTTAAATGGGGCAGCGGGAAGGCAGAAGTGACGCTGCAGTGCAGACAGGCGAGCAGCAGCAGGCTGAGAACGCTGAAAGTGCGCACACACTGCCTGCACTTTCAGCAGCAGCTCCGACATGTGTGGGTAGTTTTCAGAAAGCTATGCAATACCAAGTTCAGTATATGTGCCAGGCAAGTGATGTGTGTCAAACCAGGTAGGCCCAGAGCTGCTACGAGATATTGCCTGTTATCGCACACGACCAGCCCAGGCTTGAGATTCACAGGCACAAAACACTCATCTCTCTGCTGTTTGATCCCAGTCCACAGCTCCTGTGCATTGTGGGATTTGTCCCCCAAACAGATGAGCTTCAGAACAGTTGGCTGTGAATTCCCCTGGCTGTGTTGAAGTTGGTGGTGATGGTCTTACTGTGAATGGATGAGGAGGCAGTGGAGGAAGCGGAGTAGGAGAAGGTGGCAATCTGAACAGATAAACATCCAGAAATCCTCAGTGGTTGTAGGACATAGGCTACAATGCCTTCTGCTTCTGTCTCAGCTGCCACTACTTTTACAACGAGATGGTTGATGCCAATTATTTATTTGCCACACTACTAGAAAAGACAGCGGTACAGAAAAATTTTTCTTTGGCTTATAAATGACAACGAGCTGAATGATGCCAATTATTTAATTTCCACACTACTAGAAAAGACAGCGGTACAGAAAAATTATTTATTTGGCTTATAAATGACAACAAGCTGCCTGATGCCAATTATTTGCAATACTACTAGAAAACACACACCAGTTTAGAAAAATTATTTATTTGGCCTAGAAATGGCAACTAGATGGCTGATGCCAATTATTTATTTGCCACACTACTAGAAAAGACAGAAAAGACAGTGGTACAGAAAAATTATTTCTTTGGCCTATAAATGGCAACGATATGGCTGATGCCAATTATTTATTTGCAATACTACTAGAAAACACACAGCGGTCCTGAAAAAATATTTATTTGTATGTTACTATCATTCAATTTAGGTGTTAAGAAATGTTAAATTTCATATCTATAGCTCCCATGTACAGCTCTACAGCTATACTTTTATATACTTACCTCTGTAACATTTCCTTCTCTCTATCAATCTTTCTTTCCATCTGTCAATAACTATTTTGTTTTCTTCTACAAACATTACTTCTCTCTCATTTAAATAAAGAAAAGCTCTATTGTTGTCAAATCTGTCCATAAAACATTGTTCCAGTAGCCTTCGGCCTTGTCCAAGTTATCTTTATCAAACTGAGGACATGTAGCAATGTTTTTTTTGGAGAGCAGTGGCCTTTTCTTTGCAATCATGATATGCACACCATTGTTGTTCAGAGTTCTTCTGGTGGTGAACTCATGAGCATTAACATTAGCTAGTGTGATAGAGGCCTTTAGTTTCATAGAGGTTACCTTGGGTTCCTTTGTGACCACATGGACGATCATACATCTTGCTTTTAGAGTGATGTTTGCTGGTTGCCCACTCCTGGGAAGGGTAATAATGGTCTTAGGTTTCCTCTATATGTACTCTATCTGTTTGACTGTGGATTGGTGGAGTTCAAAGTCTTTAGAGACGATTTATAACCTTTTCCAGCTCTATGGGCATAAACAACTCTTCTAAGGTCCTCATGTGTTGTGAAGATCAGACTTTAATAAAGCCCTGTTCTTTAAATCAAACAGGTGGTTTACTCACACCTGATTGTCATCCCATTTGTTGAAAACACCAGACTCTAATTTCACTTTCTTATTGCTAAACCTGAAAATTCACATACTTTTGTCATTCACATACATGTGATGTTGGATCTTTTTCATAATAAAAATGACAAAGTCAAATATTGTTTACTCATTTGTTTGAATTGTTTTTTTTATCTACTTTTAGTTCTTGTGTGAAAATTTGATGTAGATCAAATTCATGCAAAAATATGAAAAATTCTGAATGGTTTGCAAACTTTTAAGCACAACTATAAATCTCATATCTATCTATCTATCTAAAATCTATCTATATCTATCTATCTATCTATTATATCTATCTATATCTATCTATCTATATCTAAAATCTATCTATATCTATCTAATATTTATCTATATCTAGCTATCTATCTCTATCTATCCATCTATCTATATCTAAAATCTATATCTACCTAATATCTATCTATATCTAAAATCTATCTATATCTATCTATATCTAGCTATCTCTATCTAAAATCTATCTATATCTATCTATCTATATCTATGTAATATCTATCTATATCTATCTATCTATATCTATCTAATATCTATCTATCTATCTATCTATCTATCTATCTATCTATCTATCTATCATCATTTCATTTAAGTTAGAGAGTAGGGTGATTATAGACTTGAGAACGTCATAGACAGCAGTAAAGCCTCCCAGGTTCTATTGTCTTTTCAGTTGAAATATTGTGAACATGTCCGTCTTTCTACACAAAAAATTAAGTAACACAAATACGTAGATGAAAGAAACATGAGGTAAGACACATGATGGCGCTTCCAGCAAGAAATTATTAAACCTAGAGGGATAAATATGTCAGTTTATATAGTTAATATGTAAGAGGAAATGAGGCAGAAAGAGCATCCATCCCAGGAGAGAGGAGCATCCCAGCAGGCTTAACTGTTTAAAAAAAAAAAATATATTATATAATATATATATTGTAAGCTTTTCAGGGGATATAGCTCTGGGATCGCCGTCCGGGTAGACAGAGTGGCACGGAAACAGCTCATTCACAGACAGCAGTTCTGGTAAAAACTGGCCGCAACCAGCTTTATTAAAGTCCACAGCGAACAGAACATAATCAAAACCAAATCATAAACATAAGCCCTGGGCTTGTCCAGCCACTTACTACACTTTGATAGATTTCCCTCTCTATCCGGGACCAGACTCTAACAGCCTGTCCCCAAAACAACACATATGTTCAGCATTTACCAGCATGGAGTTTCACAGAGTCTCCTCCTTGTGTCTGAAGGCATATCCAACGTCCAGACTTGAGAGAGCTCCCCTCCTATTCAGCAGCTATCCGCATGGATTCTCACAGAGACTACTCCTGTGTCCGGGGTACATCGAGCACCCAGACTGAGACAGCTCATACTCCTGGAGACTCCTTCTTGTGCCTGGACTCCTTGTCCAGACTAAGCGAGCTCTCTGTCTGTGTTCGCAGACACCTACTTCTGGTCTCCTAATTAACAGCTGAGTGGTTTCAGGCCTGAGCTGCAAGTGTGTACTGAATGTAAGGTGTAGTGACCTTTCTCTACCACTAGGTTTACAAAGCCATACATTTCCCTTATACCAGTCAGCAAAGTATCTAGGTGAAATGTACACCCCATTCAATACACATACTCTCACTGTCTCACAATATATACAGCTCTAGCAAAAATTAAGAGACCACTTTCAAATGTTCAGTTTGTCTGATTTTTTTCTTTATAGGTATATTTTTGAGTAAAATGTAAATTGCTCTTTTAGTCTATAAACTTCTGACATATCTCCGAATTTCCAAGCAAAAGATTATGTACTTTTTCTGACAAAGAAAAATGGTCAAAATTAAAAAAAACAGTGCTTTTGACCTCAAATAATGCAAAGAAAACAAGTTCATAATCATTTAGAAACAACAATACTAATGTTTTAACTCAGGAAGAGTTCAGAAATCAATATTTTGTGGAATAACCATGATTTTTAAAAACAGCTTTCCACCAGCCTTTCACACTGCTCCTGGTGCAAAAATTTAAGCAGTTCTTCTTTGTTTGATGGCTTGTGACTATCCATCATTCTCTTGATTACATTCCAGAGGTTTTCAATGGGGTTCAGGTCTGGAGAATGGGCTGGCCATGACAAGGTTTTGATGTGGTGGTCTCTTAATTTTTGCCAGAGCTATATATATATATATATATATATATATATATATATATATATATATACAGTATATGTAACATGTAATTAATGATGTAAAATATTATTTTCATTCTCTAATCTGTCATTCTCTGTATGTAGTGAATTTAAACATGACACATTTTAATATTTCAAATTGGGCCTTAAACACCTTCTGGAGACAGCTTATCTCCAGTAAAGTGATTTTTTACAATTTGAAAAAATGTATAAATATCTATAAAATTAAGTTACACAAGTTACTAATATAAGTCAGCCAGGGCAGTGGGATACTCGGTACCGGGCCGGTGTATCGAAGGGATGTGTCACGGCAGCAGTGAACCGGTCCATGGCCCTGGGCGTCCAATAAAAGGGGAATTATTTACAGGGGATGATAGAGTTTGTAGTATGGTATTCGTGACGCCACCTGTGGTATCTGGTCAAAGGTGACCAGCGCTGTGGTGCAGATCCTCTGGGACAGATGGTGAGATGCAGCAGAGTTGGTACAGCCTCCCACAGGTGAGGCTATGTTATCCCAGGGCAGGTAGATGTAGTAAATGGTAATGGCGCTGGAAGATGTGGCAGAGTGGAGTGTGTGTCGCATGAAGAATTTGAGGAGACTGTCAGTTGCAGTTTCCAAGGCTTTACTCACAGTTCAGGTGCATGCAGTACACGATTGGTGCCACGTCCTCCAGGTGAGGAGTCCAGCCAACTCCCAGGTGGATGGAGAACACTAGACCAAAGCTCCCTGTCAGTATATGCCTTCCATGGCCGTCTCACTGTGCTGATTTCCCACTCCTTTCTTCCTTCCAGCACCTCGCTAAGCAGTGTCCCAGTCTAGAAGCTGCGGATCCTCCAGGACAACATTCTCTCTCTTTGCGTTTCCTTGATCCTATATAGCTTTCCTTCCCGGAGAAGATACTTGTGGTTGTGGCTGTGATCTCTAAAGTTATCACAGCTATCGGCTTGCTAGCTGAGTCATAAAGTTCTTCTACTAGTCTAGGGGCCTAGTCCCTTCTGCGACCTGGATTCTCCCAGCCGGCATCCACCAGTCCTGGAATGAGCCCACCTGTAGCTTTCAGCTCAGCTGTGTCTCTCTCTGAGAATCCCTTTTCCCTTCCAGGGAACCTCTCTTCTTCCCTTCTCTCTATTAGCAGCTCCTCAGGCCTGGAGCCTGCTACTCGATTCTATCTCTTCCCCTCTCCCTTATGGGAGAGCTGTCTCAAACACGTCTGCTCTCTTCCTCCCCCAAGAGGGAACTCCCTTCTCACTTCCCTATAACTCCTGCTCTGACCCACAAGCTCCACCCACCATCTAACACACTTTGCTAGCTGTAGACTTGTTAGCTATACTCAGCTAGTGTATGTGATGGATGCAGTGTTGCCAGAGCCAGGTGTAGTGTCTCCACCTTACCTGAAAGTTGAAATACCACATCTCTGGCTGAGATGCAGTACCTCTGTGGCGACTGGACCCTCAGGG
>JARQOD010000009.1:119762423-119794146 GCA_033576555.1 Oophaga sylvatica | reverse complement strand
AAAAATTTGAAAAAATTTAAAATGCTTCCCTAAACTTTCCCTTTTTAAAGCCAGACAGCACACAGATAACACACTGTTTGCCAAAAGTGTGTTTTTTGTAATTTTTTTCACGACCCAAAGACAAAAATTGGGTTTCGTTTTGTCATCGTGTTTGCTGGAAAAAAAAGGGAAATGTCTCAATGTGAATACCCAACTTGGGTTTATTTTTGGGGTATTTGTTGTTCTTTTAAAAAAAAAAAAAAAAACCACACGGTTTTGTGAAGGGGGGGCCAAAAAGAGGAAGCAAAAAACCCAGCAATGGTGGCCTTATCAGGCCCCGCTGTCATGGTAACCCATTAGGGTCATGAAATGGCGTCACAGGGCATTGATGGGAGCTGCTATGCTCTAGGAGACATCCATTTAATTGACTCTGTCAGTGATTGACAGCAGCAATAAATGGTTAATAGCCACAGCTGGCACTCATCTACATCAGTGGCTATTAGAAACAGATGCCAGATATTTAATATGTCTTCCACCTGGGGTGGATCTTGCATTATCAGCTGTGTATTAAGGTGTTATCAGTCATTGTAATACTGGTGAAAACTCTTCCTGAAAGGACTATGAAAGTTACAAGATTATTAATTTTATTTTTTAATAAAGATCGTAATATGAGAAAAAAACATTGCAAAAAAACATGTAATACAAAAACCTGATATAAACAATATGTTCTTTTCTGACAACACGGGACATTTCCTTTAACCAAAAATAAAGATATAGATATAATCCTAGCAGCACGTACAGACAGGAGAATATGCTACAGGGGTTTCTATGCACATTGCATCTGCTCCACCAAGATGGATTTATGCTTTGACACTTCTGAACTTTCAGGCATTGCTTCAATGTTGATTTTGTATCTCGTTGTGCTGAATTTCTCTTTGGCAAAATCTAGAAGAGCTTTGCTAAATGTGTTTCTGTGGTGTTAAAACTCACAAGCGGTTTCCAAGAGGGATTCGGCCTGGATAATCTGTGCTGGAGGAGCAGTCTACTTACTGGTCGGCATTAGATGTAAGAGAAATCAGAGTATCTCTTCATGAGGGATCGCAGGATGCACGTTTTTCACCGCTGAAAGCAAAGTGCCAATGCAGCTTTGAGTTATGAGTGACAGGCTGGTTGCCATGGATACACTTCTTGATGGCTACAGTGATTGTTGTCAGGAGTCACATACCTAGTTTTGCATGTACGCCACTCATGATATGAGGGCGATACAAAGGAAACATGAGTTATTTTTGGAATCCTGGGGAAATCTTACTCATGGCGACCATTAATTATAATTCTTCACAGTAGAGGGAAGTTAATTGTTTACAGGCACACAGCTCTGAGCTGAAGTTGATCACAGGGGTTTTATTCAAGCTTCTTTTCACCGAATCACTTCTCGTCATGCAATGCTTCATCAACATATATGAAAGTCTCTTTACATATAACTTCTCTTAACAAATAACTTCTCTTCACACACAGTGTTTAAATCAAAGCAGAACTGTACCTCGCTCATGCAGTGACATGGGGGGAAGGGGATGAGTCCGGTGCTGTAGCTCTCCCACGTCTATCTTGAGGTAATAAAGATGCTCCATGCTGTCCTAACTGCTTCTATGATTACAGCAATCGCTTCCCAGGAAGAACTGGGATATACAGCTTGTCTGATTTCAGTCTGACAAGAGACTCTGTAACACATACCTTACTCTTGGATGTTCAGGACTCAACAGCAACTTTCCCAATATCCAATGGTGCTGAGCTAACCACTCCCTGTCTGCTATAACTATTTTAACAACTAAAGCTATTGGATGATTATAAATCAACAGATCAGCTTCGGTCACACTAGGAGCCAGTTTTTCTCCAATTACTCAGGTTTTAGACTCAGCACTGGCTTCAAGGACAACAAATGTCACCAAAGCTCAGCAAGTACGTCTCTGAAGTCTAAGGTCATGAGATTTGTTGAATGATACATATAGATGGAGAACCTCTGTAACTAGACAGCATTGAATGCTGTCAAATGTTATGTTCCATGTTTGAATAATAACATTATCAAATATCTATAAATCAGCGGGGCCAAAGAAATATGTTGATTTTTTTACCGGCGGGGGTCTGGATAAAGACCAGATCTCTAACAGGATAAGCACTTCTTAGCAGCCAAGAGAATCTTAAAGGGGTTTTCCAGGTTTGTTGATGAACGACTGCAGTAATTTTATGCCACTTTAAACTTCTGAATCTTCACAGCAAGCTAGACACACACAGTTAGAATTCTCTGGTGCCGGCGGCGAGAGGGGACGGTGGTGTGACTTCAGTTATGCAAAATTCATACTTCTGGCTATATCCCAACTAGATGATCGAGGCCTTGCTCAAGTAACTTGTAGTGGACGAGGCCGCACACATCTAGTTGGAATGTGGCTGAATGTCGTGATCTGTGAGGATTCAGAAGTCTGCAGTCACAAAGAGTGATTACAGAGTTTCATCACAAATCTGGACAACCCCTTTATTGCACAGACAATAAGCATAAGGATTTTGGGCTAGTTCAATATTGGTTTGGGAAGATAAACTTGGGTATGCACTTTTTCGTTATTGGGGTTGTCTCATTTTGCCAACAGGTAAAAGTGTAAAGTACTTGTATAAAACACATTTATAATTTATTACCTAAGGAAAAATCTCAAGAAAAGAGGCATTTTTAATTCTATAGTTTGCAACTCGTTGCGTAAGTTATCTGCCACTTCTCTGTCTATGTGAGGTGACTGGTTTCCTAGGAAAGGAGCATATTTTCAAGCTCTTGACCTTAGAGCTTGCGGACACTGCTCTGAAGCAAACTGGATTGCTGGATCTGACCAGTTTTAAGCCTCTGCTTGCAGCAAGATAGAGCGTACAATTCAGGCCAACGGTACAACAATTCTATGAGTCCAAGCTGTCAATCAACAGGAGAAAGCAGTAAGCTGATAGGCAGATGCCCTACTGAACAACATACATAAAGAATTCACTTTAAGGGATCAGGAGTCAGCAAGCTTACACCCTAAAGGCAGCGCCAATTGTGCCAGCAGGTAGTGAGTGGTTAGGACTAGAGCAAGAGTCCAAGCTCTGAATGGATGTGGAGAATTGGGAAGTGGAGTCCATTGAAAAAAAATAAAAAAGCATAAGTGAACAATCATAAAAATGATCACAAAAAGGACAGGTGAGGGCACGCACCATATAATCACCAGGAGAGACAGAGTGCAGGACTCAGCACCCCCGACTCTATGTCCCCACAGTACATCTTGCGAAAGAATTGAAGATCTTAAGTGGAAAAAGTGACTTTATTGGCCCAAGTGCAACTATTCTGGGACTTTTTCATCCATATCTACCTATCTTTCTACCTGTCAATCTGACCATCCATATGTCTATACACATACTAACGCATCTAACCATCCATCTGTCTATTCACATACTAACACATCTAACCATCCACATGTCTATACACATACTAACACATCTAACCATCCACATGTCTATACACATACTAACACATCTAACCATCCACATGTTTATTCACATACTAACGCATCTAACCATCCATCTGTCTATTCACATACTAACACATCTAACCATCCACATGTCTATACACATACTAACACATCTAACCATCCACATGTCTATACACATACTAACACATCTAACCATCCACATGTTTATTCACATACTAACACATCTAACCATCCACATGTCTATACACATACTAACACATCTAACCATCCACATGTTTATTCACATACTAACGCATCTAACCATCCACATGTCTATACACATACTAAACACATCTAACCATCCACCTGTCTATTCACATACTAACACATATAACTATCCACATGTCTATACACATACTAACACATCTAACCATCCACCTGTCTATTCACATACTAACACATCTAACCATCCACATGTCTATACACATACTAACGCATCTAACCATCCACATGTCTATACACATACTAACACATCTAATCATCCACCTGTCTATTCACATACTAACACATCTAACCATCCACATGTCTATACACATACTAACACATCTAACCATCCACCTGTCTATTCACATACTAACACATCTAACCATCCACATGTCTATACACATACTAACACATCTAACCATCCACTGTCTATTCACATACAACACATCTAACCATCCACATGTCTATACACATACTAACACATCTAACCATCCACATGTCTATACACATACTAACACATCTAACCATCCACATGTCTATACACATACTAACACATCTAACCATCCACATGTCTATACACATACTAACACATCTAACCAGCCACATGTCTATACACATACTAACACATCTAACCATCCATCTGTCTATTCACATACTAACACATCTAACCATCCACATGTCTATACACATACTAACACATCTAACCATCCACATGTCTATACACATACTAACACATCTAACCATCCACATGTCTATACACATACTAACACATCTAACCAGCCACATGTCTATACACATACTAACACATCTAACCATCCATCTGTCTATTCACATACTAACACATCTAACCATCCACATGTCTATACACATACTAACACATCTAACCATCCACATGTCTATACACATACTAACACATCTAACCATCCACATGTCTATACACATACTAACACATCTAACCAGCCACATGTCTATACACATACTAACACATCTAACCATCCACATGTCTATACACATACTAACACATCTAACCATCCACATGTCTATACACATACTAACACATCTAACCATCCACATGTCTATACACATACTAACACATCTAACCATCCACATGTTTATTCACATACTAACGCATCTAACCAGCCACATGTCTATACACATACTAACACATCTAACCATCCATCTGTCTATTCACATACTAACACATCTAACCATCCACATGTCTATACACATACTAACACATCTAACCATCCACATGTCTATACACATACTAACACATCTAACCATCCACATGTCTATACACATACTAACACATCTAACCATCCACATGTTTATTCACATACTAACGCATCTAACCATCCACATGTCTATACACATACTAACACATCTAACCATCCACCTGTCTATTCACATACTAACACATATAACTATCCACATGTCTATACACATACTAACGCATCTAACACATCCACATGTCTATACACATACTAACACATCTAACCATCCACCTGTCTATTCACATACTAACACATCTAACCATCCACATGTCTATACACATACTAACGCATCTAACCATCCACATGTCTATACACATACTAACACATCTAACCATCCACCTGTCTATTCACATACTAACACATCTAACCATCCAAAGTCTATACACATACTAACACATCTAATCATCCACATGTCTATACACATACTAACACATCTAACCAGCCACATGTCTATACACTACTAACACATCTAACCATCCAAATGTCTATTCACATACTAACACATCTAACCATCCACATGTTTATTCACATACTAACGCATCTAACCATCCAAATGTCTATACACATTACTAAACACATCTAACCATCCACATGTCTATACACATACTAACACATCTAACCATCCACATGTCTATACACATACTAACACATCTAACCATCCAAATGTCTATACACATACTAACACATCTAACCATCCACATGTCTATACACATACTAACACATCTAACCATCCACATGTTTATTCACATACTAACGCATCTAACCATCCAAATGTCTATACACATACTAACGCATCTAACCATCCACATGTCTATACACATACTAACACATCTAACCATCCAAATGTTATTCACATACTAACACATCTAACCATTCACATGTTTATTCACATACTAACGCATCTAACCATCCACATGTCTATACACATACTAACACATCTAACCATCCACATGTCTATACACATACTAACACATCTAACCATCCACATGTCTATACACATACTAACACATCTAACCATCACATGTCTATTACACATACTAATACATCTAACCAACCACATGTCTATACACATACTAAACACATCTAACCATCCACATGTCTATACACATACTAACACATCTAACCATCCAAATGTTTATACACAAACTAACAATCTAACCATCCACATGTCTATCCACATACTAACACATCTAACCATCCACATGTCTATTCACATACTAACGCATCTAACCATTCACATGTCTATTCACATACTAACACATCTAACCATCCACATGTCTATACACATACTAACACATCTAATCATCCACATGTCTATACACATACTAACACATCTAATCATCCACATGTCTATATACATACTAACACATCTAACCATCCACATGTCTATACACATACTAACACATCTAACCATCCACATGTCTATACACATACTAACACATCTAATCATCCACATGTCTATTCACATACTAACCATCTAACCATTCACATGTCTATTCACATACTAACCATCTAACCATCCACATGTCTATACACATACTAACACATCTAACCATCCACATGTCTATACACATACTAACACATCTAACCATCCACATGTCTATACACATACTAACACATCTAACCATCCACATGTCTATACACATACTAACACATCTAACCATCCACTGTCTATACACATACTAACACATCTAACCATCAATTTTATACACAATAACTAATCTTATTTATATACGCTACATATTCCCATGTCTTTACACATTACTAACACACAACTATCACATGTCTTCCACGATGCTAACACATCTAACCTATCACATGTCTATTGAATGACTAAGGGATTAACCATCCCATGTATATCACATCAAACATCTAACCATCACATGTCTATTCATACTAGCATCTAACATCCACATGTCTATACACATACTAACACATCTAACCATCCACATGTCTATACACATACTAACACATCTAACCATCCACATGTCTATACACATACTAACACATCTACCATCCACATGTCTATCACACATACTAACACATCTAACATCCACATGTCTATTCACATACTAACGCATCTAACCATCCACATGTCTATTCACATACTAACACATCTAACCATCCACTGTCTATACACATACTAACACATCTAATCATCCACATGTCTATACACATACTAACACATCTAATCATCCACATGTCTATACACATACTAACACATCTAACCATCCACATGTCTATACACATACTAACACATCTAACCATCCACATGTCTATTCACATACTAACACATCTAACCATCCACATGTCTATTCACATACTAACCATCTAACCATCACATGTCTATTCACATACTAACACATCTAACATCCACTGTCTATACACATACTAACACATCTAATCATCCACATGTCTATACACATACTAACACATCTAACATCCACATGTCTATACACATACTAACACATCTAACCATCCACATGTCTATACACATACTAACACATCTAACATCCACATGTCTATACACATACTAACACATTAATAACATAATAATCTATCTCTATTTATATAGCGCTAAAATTCCGCACGCTTTACATTACACACATCATCGTGCTTACCCCGATGCTAAACAATCTAATATCCACTATTCATATCTTCTAGACATGTAAACCATCCACGGAGTCATACACCAACCAAACACGCACGAACATACAAACTCTTACAGATCTAATCATCCACATGTCTATACACATACTAACACATCTAACCATCCACAAGTCTATACACATAGTAACACATCTAACCATCCACATGTCTATACACATACTAACACATCTGACCATACACACTAAAGCATTTCTACTCAGTTCACATTACCCTGTAAATTGTGGAAATGCAAACATTTGGAGACCTACTGACTTGATAGATAATACCGACCAATTAATCACTTTTGACTTTTTCACACAAATTTTCTTCCTGTAATCATATAAATCTTCTTAGTCACAAAATACAATACAGTGAAAATTCTTCTGTGACAAATGTTTAGCCGGGGTATTAATGTAAAATAGTGCTCGGACCAGAATCTAGTAATGTAAGACATTTGCCAGGCTAATGCTGCTCAGTAAGCCCTTTGATGGCGTGGACAGCTAGGACAACATGATCTTATGTTCTCATTTCGTATGAGAGCGATTCTTCAAGTGTTACTGAATGTTTAGGCTACAAGATGTTTGTTCTGGGAAATATATGAATTTCATCACAGTAGTTGGTCCCTCTGCCTATATTTGCTGATGAAATACACAGTTCCCATTCCAACAAAGCAAAATATGAATTCAAGCTTACAGATGTACAGTTAAAGCGGCCAAGTGTGTCCTGACCATTGGGGTTACCGATGGATCCTCTGGTGGGGCTGAAGAAGTGAATCAAGAAACATATTTGATACAAGCGAAACATGAGAAATTTACTTTAACTTGATAGTAAAAAACTACTAAACAAATACATTCAGTTATCTGGTGTTTCTTACAGGTGTGTGCTGATGGTACACTGGATGATCTCAAGTATGTAGACCTCCTTTCTAGCTGGTAGGTAAGAACTGCTCACAAATTAGTGATTCCCATCTCAGGCGCCCATACGGTGGGGTGTAATGTGCGCTGACAACTCTGGAATAGGATAGTGAATAATGGACTTCATGCTATACCATCTGTCAGGGTGATTGGTGAATATTCGCTTTATCGATGCTAAGATACCAGTTCTTGCTCAAAGACATATCGATTTATAAAGTTTGGTGAAAGAGGACAATGGCTAGGGCTTTTCTCAAGGTCCAGGCTTGAAGGTGGAGAGTTGTGGCAATAGCTTCTGCATGCCCAGTTTCTCGTGCTCAAAAGGATCACAAGTTGGTAATTAACCTATATTTCCTGCACATACTTATAAGAGTTATAGAGAACTTGGCATTCAGAGAACTGGTACATCTCTGAGCTTATCAAAACTGCAGCAAGCAACCCAGTAAGTGATACATAGTTGGAATCAGGGTCTCTGCCTCTACATCATACTACTGTCAGATGGAGTAGGAAAAACCTGGTGACTGATTCCCTTTAACCTGTGTGACATCTTTTGTGAGTTTTCTGGCCAAAAAATCCAGAAACAGTTATGTATTGTGACACATTTTTAAAGTGAACCATTACTTCAGATGCGTGGTTGATTTTCAGGCAGAATGTTATGGAACAGAAGGAGCCCGAGCAATCTGACATGTATGTTTATAGAAAAAGCTCAGTATAATTGTGTTTTTGTTTTCATTTGAATCTCTTCTCGTTCTAGGTTTAGGAGTCTATAGGATGGTTCTCCTCAGTGACTGTATCTCTGTATACACACACTTATACAAGAAGGCTGTCAATCAAGGTTATGACCACCCACTGGACTAGTGAGCACAGAATGAACATCTTTTACTACAGAACTGTATCTATCTGCTTATCTCCTCCTGCTGCCAACATATAGAACTACAGGCCTGCATGTTCAATGTGACGGATTCCATTTTAAGAAGCACTCCCAGTAAGTTTTCTATTCTTTACATGTGTGTATATGTTCATGTAACGTCGTGTGAGTGTATTAATATACTCATGTGTCGCCATTGCCTCCAGGATCCATCACCGTTTTCTCCTCTTCACAGTGACGTCACCGGAATTGCCACTAGCTAGCTCACTCCATGCATGAGCAGGAAGTCTCTTAGACAATGTAGGCCTACCATACCTCGTTCTCCTTGCTCCATAGACTTACCGTATTTTTTGGACTATAAGATGCACCTCAAATTTAGAAGAGAGAAATAGGAAAGAGAAAGAAAATGTTAATGTGAAAATAAGGGTCAGTCTTATAGTCCCAATTTAGCATACCCATGGGGCAGTGGTAGAGTGAGGTCACAGGAGACAAGGTAGCCGCTGCAGGAAGTCGTCAGCGGCAGAACTGGAGCGATGCTGTGAGCCCCAGTCTGGGAGGAGGGGGTGTCCTGATGATGCCCAATTTCCTGAAGCCCACCGCCGGGAGATCAATGTGCAGAACAGGGACTTCGCTCCTGCCTTGCATCGCTGACATTTTCCTGAAACCCACTGGGACACCAATGGCTCCTGCCTTGTACTGCCGAGACACCCCTTCCTCTCAGCCCAGGGCCTGCAGTATCACCTGACTCCTACTGGCATACTGGCACTTACTTCCTGCGGTGGCGGTGACCCTACTTCCTGTGACCTCCCCTCCACCGCCACTACCCCCTCCGGTAAGCTACATTTGGACTATGAGACTTATAGTCCGAAAAATACGGTACATTATAAAAGCTACTTCCAGGTCACACTGCGCTCTGTAGAGTCTGAAGAACGGTGATGTCACTGAGAAGAGGAGAAGAACGGCGCTGGATCCTGGAGAAAGCAGAAGTGGGTGATTATATTAACACGCTCACACTACATTACATGCAAATATACACACATTTAATTAATAAAATACTTAATGGGACTGCTTCTTTTGAGATGAAGATGCCGACCTTGTAATATTACCACCGCATACAGTATATGATCCTTTGCTTATATGACATCAAATTATTCTATAGCTCAGTAAATTTACAGAGCCATATTCACCTCTGCGGACCTAATTTTTTGTTTTTTTGATATTCGAAAACCCTTGCCAGAACTTTACAATTATTTAATGCATAATAACAACTTTTTATTTTAAATTGTACTGAGGAACGTGGAAACTTACTGTATAGTCAATAGCAGTTTATATTACTTACTTAATAACATATCCTGGACATGACTTTGGCATTTACAATGAGAAAGCCCATAGATTAGTCTGGTCTTCAAACCGAAGTGCCTCCAAATTGTGGGTAGAGAAGGCAGGAAAACTAAGCCTTTGTTTATCTTTTACTACCACATTTTTGCAGAAAGGGAACATTTTAGGTATAAATGTGTCATTATGCCTACTTCCTGGTACATGACTTCTCGAGAGTTCTTTAAATCTCTGAATCATATACACGGCATTACATAATATGTCACTTTCAGAGTCTTCCTTTAAACTCATTGTAATGAATGCGATTCACTGACATAATCCCGTAACGTTTTTAAAAGTACATATAAAACAACATAAAGCTAGAAAACATCCATGTAGTAAAAGTAAATGACTCCCTGCATGTGCAGTATGTGACATTTATGTGCTTAATCTCATCCGTATCTACCATCTATTCTTATCAAAACATTTCTGACTCGATAAATATGTCTTTGTATTTGTAACACAAGATGAAATTTCATATATTAGAAGCGGATCTTGCCTTATACCTCCTGACCTCTTATAAAGGGAGGAATTATTGAGCTGAGATGTTCAATAACTGCAGCTGTGATTCCATCAGAAGTTACAGAACTGTAAATGACTTGGGGGGAACTGAGTAATGTCAGGTGTTTAGAAGACACCGATCACGTATCTTAGTATCCTCCAGGCCGTATTTCTTATAGAATGAAAGACATCTGTGAGCGTTTGAGACGTATTCAATCATGCAAGAGTTAATGCCGAGTGACTAAACTTTGGAACTCCTTCCAGTTGTGAGAGGGTTCGCACAGCTGGATGGAGAGGATTCTCAGTGAAACATCTGGCTGATCCCTGGAGCCCTTCTGGTTGCTTGTCGAAAACCATGTTCTGATTCAAGAGCTGACAAAACCCCAGACGCTTTAACCCCTTTGCTACCTGGGTCATTTACAATCATCTAGATTTTGTAATGAATATTCTGCGTAACTGCCATAGCCAACAAGACATCGGTAAAATATAAAGTGAAAAACAGATGAAGTCTAGTTGGGTTCATAAGACATAAAATAAGCTCAATTTATAAGAATTGGGATAATTTTGGAATATGTTCCTGTGCTGTAGAAGATGCCTGTTTTACCTTTGTCTTCATGGTGCACAGGTGTGGAAGATGCTGTGCTCCTGTCACGTTAAGCTTGTAACAATGTCCTATTTGTTTGATCTTGCTTGGCCCAAGGTTGTGCTAAGTCTTGAGACGATTTCCACAGTGCTCCCTCTATTTCTGCATCATGAAAAGTTCCATTGTGCGTAAAGACATCTGGACTGTTGATGAGAAAACTGCCCAAACTCAACATTTAGAGGCCATGTCAAGAAGTGTTAGCTGCTAGCGTCGGATAAACTATGTGTTTCAACATGAAGATCAGCAGCCCTAATGTCTGTAACGTGACAATGACCTAGCGCTGGGTTACGTCTATATCAAATGATCACAATCTCATTGCTTCCCAAATATAAACTCTGGCGTGAGGGATCATGAATGGAGACTAGCTGCAATACCAGACACAACCATAGACAATGGAGGCGCTATATTTTATACAAATAATCTTTGGTAACAATCCTCCCAATCAAAAGGAAGAGTGTCAATTGATATATACAGTACTTAAATGCACAGAAAATCCTAAATGCAACTCATCCAATCTTATGGACTTGTTCAGGAAAAACAGCCTGTAGTGAGACAGAAAATACACTTTGGGATCTCTAGTTTAGAAGGAACAGTTTTGTAACTTTTCAAGGGAATCTGTCACCAGTTTTTTGCACCTAATCTGAAAGCAACATAATGTAGAAATGGAGACCCTGATTCCAGCGATATGTCACTAACTGGGCTGTCTGCTGTAGTTTTGATAAACATCTGTGTTTTATCAGCAATAGATTATCACTAGAAGACTAGTAAATCTGCTGGCATGTAGTCCTTCATATTAATGAGCTCTGTGTAACCCCGCCCCACCACTGATTGGCAGCTTTCTGCCAATGTACACTGTGCCAAGAAAGCTGCCAATCAGTGGTGTGGGTGGGGTTACACAGAGCTCAACAATTGGCGAACTGGTAGATCTGAAGCAGAAGTGATTTTATAAAACCTACAGCAAGCAGCCCAGTAAGTGACACATCACTGGAATCAAGGTCTATGTCCCTACATTATGCTGCTCTCAGATAGGGGAGCAAAAATCTGATGACAGATTCGCTTTAAGTATTAGTACCTTTGCTTTGGCCTAAAGCTAAATCTTTTCCCTTTTGACCAGAGTGTCATTTTAAAGGCTCATCCATAGACTGTATCTGGTATTGCACATTAGCAGTATTAAAGTGAATGACATTAAACTGTAATACCATACACAACTAATGGACAGATATGCGATTGTTTGTTGAAAAACTGCAAGCTTTTTTCTTCTCGTCCTAAACAAACACTTGAAAGAGAAACTGTCAGTATGATTTTCTAATGTTAACTAAATAGATGGCTGTAATGATGCTGTAATACAGATTAATTTGATACCCTTGGTAAATAAATACACTTTGTTGTTCTTCTTTTATCACCATTTAAAGTTTTCTGCTGGTTGGATTTCGGAGCACAGGGGCCAGACTGTGCACTGGGACTTCTCCTTCCTATCAGTGACTCCCAACCCCTCCATCTGCCTCTGGTTTGTGAATGACCTGCCTTCTCTATTTGAAATTTCAGCAGTGACCTGTCATTCACAGACCGGAGGCCGGCGGAGGGGCCAGAAAATCACAGACAAGGATTAGAGGCCCCAGTGCACAGTCCGGCCCCTGTGCAGCGAAATCTAGAAAGCGGAAAACTTCAAATGGTGATTAAAAAAGAACAACAAAGTGGATTTCTCCACCAATGGTATCAATTAAATCAGTATTACATCACTATTACCGCCATGGCTTTACTTTACATTACAAAATCGTTCTGATAGGTGCTTTTTAAAGGAGTTTTCCAAGAGCAAATAAAAATAAAGAAAGAAATTGTCATTTTATATTCCTAAATTAGCAAATCAGACTAGTTTTGTCTAGGGAGGTAAATTCTGTAGTGCATTACAATGTCCACTGTTTTGTTATAATTACATTTGTTCTAGAAAATTAACTGAACAGGTGCCAGTGAGCATGTGCAGTAGGAAGCTCCGTCCCTTCCCTTCATGTGTGGGAAAATGCACTCCTGTTGTGAATGGACTTGAAATAAGTTCTGAGCAGAGGCTCCCTCTGGTGGTTACAAGCGGTACTGGACTGTCCAGTGAAGATTGTGAGGATTGGGAATCAGGTGTTACTGACCGGTCTTATTTAAGGGAGTCGCCTTCCCATCAGGGTTGCCGGTGATCAATTGTTCTGGTCTCAATCCTTGATTCCTGTTTCCTTTGTAGCCTGCTGTGTCGTGTCTGCATCTCCTGCTAACAGATAAGACATTTTCTTCTTTTTGTTTTTGTGCTTAATTTTTGCATTTTGTCCTGCACTTCTGTGGGGGCCTTCAGGGTCCCCTCCGGGGGCTTTTGCCCTCTCAGTTTAGTTCAGCCACTGATGTTTTGTACATTTGCTTTTTCCAGTTTTTTCAGTGGCTGCTGTTTTGATTTTGTTACACCAGAGAACTAATTTAGGTGGTAGAGGTCGTGTGATCTCAGGTGTTTTTGAAATTAGTAGAGTTGGTGCTTTTCAGGGTTTTTTGGGATTGCAGTAAGTGCCCTTCCTATCCTTTTCTATTTAGATAGTTTGGGCCCCAACGTTTGCTCATACTATTTTCTGTCTGTGTCAGTATTTCTTCTTGTCTAACCGCCATTACATGTTTGGGGGCTTTCTATGTTCTTTGGGGATCTGCTCCGGGGCAGATAGCTTTCCTCTTTCTATCTTTAGGTATAGTTAGTTTCTCAGGCTGTGACGAGGCGTCTAGAACCAACGTAGGAACGCTCCACGGCTGCCTCTAGTTGTGGTGGTTAGTCAGGGTACTGCAATCTCATAGATTCCAACTGCTCTGGTGTATTGCCTTTTTACCTGCACTCCTCAGCTACCAAATCATAACAGTATCACCGGCCAAAACTGAAAATTATATGGTACTCACAGAAGGGAAAAATATTGTGAAAGAAAAAAAGGTTGTCAGAGTTGTCAGAGATATTTTTCTGTTTGTTGCATTTTTTTTTTTTTCCCCTCTGTATCTCTGGGTGCTGGGGAGGATTTTTTCTCTCAATGGAGTTTGCACAGTTGTCTGGCCGTGTGGATCAGCTTGCCACTGAGGTTTCGGAGTATTGCTACCTATCTTGCTAGGTTGCCTGTTGTGGAACCTAGGATTCCCATGCCAGATTTGTTTTTGGGGGATCGAGCCAAGTTTCTGAATTTCAAAAATAATTGTAAATTGTTTTTTGCCTTAAAATCTAAGTCCTCAGGGAACGCAGCGCAGCAGGTTCAAATTGTCATCTCTCTCCTGCGCGGCGATCCTCAGGATTGGGCTTTTTCCCTGACACCTGGGGATCCTGTTTTGAGTGATGTTGATGCATTTTTTCAGGCCTTAGGGTTATTGTACGATGAGCCTAATGTCACTGATCAAGCTGAAAAAGCCTTGTTGGCATTAAATCAGGGGCTTGATGACGCTGAGTTATACTGTCAGAGATTCCGCAGGTGGGCAGTCCTGACCAAATGGAATGACGACGCTTTGGCAGCCCTTTTTCGGAAGGGTCTGTCAGATAATGTAAAGGATGTTATGGTGGGATTCCCTGTCCCCTCTGGTCTCAATGATTCTATGTCATTAGCGATTCAAATTGACAGACGTTTGCGTGAGCGGAGAAGTATGCGTGGAATAGTGTTGCCTTGTGAACCTGCTTCTGAACCTATGCAGTGTGATAGAGTGGTTTCTGGGGCACAGCGTCATGAGTTTCGAAAGCGCAATGGGTTATGTTTCTACTGTGGTGATGCCTCTCATGCTATTTCAGTCTGCCCTAAGCGGGGAAGACGTTTTGCACGCTCAGTTGTCTTGGGTAGTGTTCAGACTAAGTTTTTATTAACTGTTACTCTGATATGCTCTCTGTCCTCATTTTCTGCTCAGGCTTTCGTTGATTCGGGAGCAGCTATTAACCTGATGGATTTTGATTTTGCTAAACGTTGTGGGTTTCCCTTGATACCCCTACAGAAGTCTATTCCCCTACTGGGGATCGATTCTACTCCTTTGGCTGAGAATAAACCTCAGTTCTCTACTCAGGTGATAATGAGGGTTGAACCTGATCATCAGGAGAGCTGCAAATTTTGGGTTCTGTATAATCTGCATGACATTATCGTGCTGGGTTTCCCTTGGTTACAGTCTCATAATCCTGTTTTGGATTGGAAATCTGTGTCTGTAACCAGTTGGGGCTGCCAATGTGTTAATACCAACACTCCTGTTTTTTCTGCCTCCCCCCAGGCTCAGGATGTTCCTGACTTTTTGATTGATTTTTCTGATGTGTTTAGCGAAAGTAAATCTGCATCCTTGCCTCCCCATAGGAGCTATGACTGCGCTATTGAATTAGTGCCTGGTAGTAAATTCCCTAAAGGTCGCCTTTTTAACTTGTCTGTACCTGAACATGACGCTATGCGGTCTTATATCAAGGAGTCATTGGAGAAGGGTCATATCAGACCATCATCTTCACCCTTAGGTGCCGGTTTTTTCTTTGTGGCCAAAAAGGATGGTTCATTAAGGCCGTGTATTGATTATCGTCTTTTGAACAATATTACTGTGAAATATCAATATCCGTTACCCTTGATTTCTGACCTGTTTTCCAGGGTGAAAAACGCTACTTGGTTTACCAAGCTTGACCTCAGGGGGGCATATAACCTTATTCGCATTAAGCACGGGGATGAATGGAAGACGGCATTTAACACCCTGAAGGGCATTTTGAGTACCTTGTGATGCCCTTTGGGCTCACTAATGCTCCTTCTGTCTTCCAGTCCTTCATGAATGACATTTTCAGGGATTTTGTGGATAAATTTCTGATTGTTTATTTGGATGATATCTTGATTTTTTCTAATGACTGGGACTCTCATGTGAAACATGTTCGAACTGTATTCCAGATTTTGAGAGAGAATGCTCTGTATGTGAAGGGATCAAAGTGTCTTTTTGGCGTACAGAGGATCTCATTTTTGGGATTCATTTTGTCCCCATCTGTTATTGAAATGGACCCGGTCAAGGTTCAGGCCATCTGTGATTGGGTCCAACCTACTTCATTAAAGGCTCTTCAAAGATTTTTGGGTTTTGACAATTTTTATCGTAAATTTATTGGTAATTTCTCGGTTATTGTTAAACCATTAACTGATTTGACCAAAAAGGGTTCTGATGTGGTGAATTGGCCTCCTGAGGCAGTTTCTGCATTTCAGGAACTTAAGCAGAGATTCACTTCTGCTCCTGTTCTACGGCAGCCTGATGTTTCTCTGCCATTTCAGGTGGAGGTTGATGCCTCTGAAATTGGGGCAGGTGCCGTTTTGTCCCAAAGAGATCCAGAAACCTCTAAAAGTAACCCTTGTGCCTTTTTCTCTCGAAAATTTTCTCCTACTGAACGTAATTATGACGTGGGTAATCGGGAGTTATTGGCCATGAAGTGGGCTTTTGAAGAGTGGAGACATTGGCTGGAGGGAGCCAAACATCAGGTGGTGGTCCTTACGGACCATAAGAAACTGGTTTATCTGGAATCAGCCAAGCGACTTAATCCTAGACAGGCCAGGTGGGCCTTGTTTTTCACACGTTTTAATTTTGTGGTTTCCTTTCTTCCTGGCACTAAGAATGTTAAGGCGGATGCCCTCTCGAGGAGTTTCCTTGCGGACTCTCCTGAGGTATCTGATCCTTCTGTTATTTTGAAAGAAGGTGTAGTTCTTTCCGTCATCTCGCCCAATTTGAGACTGGCTCTGGAGGGGTGTCAGGAGGATAGGCCCGAGCGCTGCCCTGTTGGGAAATTGTTTGTCCCGGACCAGTGGAAAAAGAGTGTGATGTCTGAGATTCATTGTTCCGCGTTGGCCGGTCATCCCGGAATTTTTGGTACCAGAGACTTGGTTAGTCGGTCCTTTTGGTGGCCTACCTTGTCTCGTGATGTCAGGGAATTTGTGCAGTCCTGCGGGACTTGCTCTCGCTCCAAGCCTTGCTCTCGCTCTAGTGGTTTGTTGATGCCATTGCCTGTGCCCGAGAGACCATGGACCCATATCTCTATGGATTTCATTTCCGACCTCCCTGTTTCTCAGAGAATGACCGTCATCTGGGTGATTTGTGATAGGTTTTCCAAGATGATACATCTTGTGCCATTACCTAAATTGCCTTCCTCCTCCGAATTGGTGCCTTTGTTCCTTCAGCACGTGGTTCGTTTACACGGCATTCCTGAGAACATTGTGTCTGACTGAGGAGTCCAGTTTGTTTCCAGATTTTGGAGGACCTTTTGTTCTAAGCTTGGTGTTCAGTTGTCTTTCTCCTCGGCGTTTCATCCTCAGACCAATGGTCAAACTGAGAGAACAAACCAGACATTGGAGACTTATCTAAGATGCTTTGTGTCTGCTGATCAGGATGACTGGGTCTCTTTTTTGCCTTTGGTTGAGTTTGCTCTTAATAATAGGGCTAGCTCTGCCACTTTGATGTCTCCATTTTTCTGTAATTCCGGGTTTCACCCTCGATTTTCTTCAGGACAGACGGAGGCTTCTGCCTGTCCAGGTGTTGACTCTGTTGTGGAGCGTATGCAACAGATTTGGGACCAGGTAGTGGAGAGGTTGTCCCTCTCTCAGGAGAGGGCCCAGCGGTTTGCTAACCGGCATAGGACTGATGGTCCTCGGTTTAAAGTGGGGGACTTGGTCTGGTTGTCCTCAAAAATATTCCTATGAGAGTGGCATCTCCTAAATTTAAGCCTAGGTTCATTGGACCTTATAAGATCATGGAGATTCTTAATCCTGTTTCTTTTCGTTTGCTTCTTCCAGGGACATTTAAGATCCATAACGTGTTCCACAAGTCCTTGTTGAAGAGGTTTGTTGAGCCAGTGGTTCCTACTGCTTTGCCTCCTGACCCTGTTCTGGTTGAGGGCAATATGGAGTTTGTGGTTGAGAAAATATTGAATTCTCGTTTTTCTAGACGGAAACTCCAGTATTTGGTTAAGTGGAGAGGTTATGGTCAGGAAGACAATTCTTGGGTGTTTGCTTCGGACATCCATGCTAGGAGACTCATCCGTGCGTATCATAGAACTCATCCTGACCGACCTGGTTGCTCAAGTGAGGGTTCGGTGACCCCTCCTCAAGGGGGGGGTACTGTTGTGAATGGACTTGAAATGAGTTCTGAGCAGAGGCTCCCTCTGGTGGTTAAAAGCGGTACTGGACTGTCCAGTGAAGATTGTGAGGATTGGGAATCAGGTGTTACTGACTGGTCTTATTTAAGGGAGTCGCCTTCCCATCAGGGTTGCCGGTGATCAATTGTTCTGGTCTCAATCCTTGATTCCTGTTTCCTTTGTAGCCTGCTGTGTCGTGTCTGCATCTCCTGCTAACAGATAAGACATTTTCTTCTTTTTGTTTTTGTGCTTAATTTTTGCATTTTGTCCTGCACCTCTGTGGGGGCCTTCAGGGTCCCCTCCGGGGGCTTTTGCCCTCTCAGTTTAGTTCAGCCACTGATGTTTTGTACATTTGCTTTTTCCAGTTTTTTCAGTGGCTGCTGTTTTGATTTTGTTACACCAGAGAACTAATTTAGGTGGTAGACGTCGTGTGATCTCAGGTGTTTTTGAAATTAGTAGAGTTGGTGCTTTTCAGGGTTTTTTGGGATTGCAGTAAGTGCCCTTCCTATCCTTTTCTATTTAGATAGTTTGGGCCCCAACGTTTGCTCATACTATTTTCTGTCTGTGTCAGTATTTCTTCTTGTCTAACCGCCATTACATGTTTGGGGGCTTTCTATGTTCTTTGGGGATCTGCTCCGGGGCAGATAGCTTTCCTCTTTCTATCTTTAGGTATAGTTAGTTTCTCAGGCTGTGACGAGGCGTCTAGGACCAACGTAGGAACGCTCCACGGCTGCCTCTAGTTGTGGTGGTTAGTCAGGGTACTGCAATCTCATAGATTCCAACTGCTCTGGTGTATTGCCTTTTTTACCTGCACTCCTCAGCTACCAAATCATAACACACTCCCAGTGGATGTTCTGTTCTAATATTTAAGATACCAGTTTGCTGAGATAAGACGAGGCTGCTCACACTGCTGTCCACCCTGTATCTGATCTAATACTGGAGATACCGGGGGTTCTGAGGTAAGAAGAGGCTGCTCACACTGCTCTCCACCCTGTATATCTGATCTAATATTGGAGATACCAGAAGTGTTGAGGTAAGAAGAGGCTGCTCACACTGCTGTCCACCCTGTATCTGATCAAATACTGGAGATACCAGGAGTGCAGAGATAAGAATAAGCTGCTCACACTGCTGTCCACCCTGCATCTGATCAAATACTGGAGATACCAGGAGTGCTGAGATAAGAATAAGCTGCTCACACTGCTGTCCACCCTGTCTATCTGATCTAATACTTAAGATACCAGGGTGCTGAGATAAGACGAGGCTGCTCACACTGCTGTCCACCCTGTATCTGATCTAATACTGGAGATACCGGGGGTTCTGAGGTAAGAAGAGGCTGCTCACACTGCTCTCCACCCTGTATATCTGATCTAATACTGGAGATACCAGGGGGTGTTGAGGTAAGAAGAGGCTGCTCACACTGCTGTCCACCCTGCATCTGATCAAATACTGGAGATACCAGGAGTGCAGAGATAAGAATAGGCTGCTCACACTGCTGTCCACCCTGTCTATCTGATCCAATACTGGAGATACCAGGGGTGCTGAGATAAGAAGAGGCTGCTCACACTGCTGTCCACCCTGTCTATCTGATCCAATACTGGAGATACCAGGAGTGCTGAGATACGAATAGGCTGCTCACACTGCTGTCCACCCTGTCTACCTGATCTAATACTGGAGATACCAGGAAGGCCAAAGGTAAAAAGAGGCTGCTTACACAGCTATCCATCCTATCTTTCAGATACTAAATTGTAAATACTAGGGGTCCTAAGGTAATAACCAATTTAAATAGAGTTTGTCACCCCCAAAACGCAAATTAAACCATTTAGAAAATCATCTAAGGAATTTAGCTCCTATAAGAATCATACCAGTAGTGTAGATTTTACTTACTGCATTTTATATAAAATATTTTTTTAGATATGTAAATGATGGGGCTTGGTGCACTCTTGGTGTGGCCTACAGCTCACTGTTCTGTTCTGACACCCAATTACAATCTTCTGACAATGCTCCCTTTCGAGTGCTGCCTGAATTAAATCCCTAGCCCGATATGTACTGACACAGCATGGAATACACGCAGTGTCAGTGGGTGCAGGTGCCTTCTCATCTCTGTCCTGTCTGTAGCAGCTGTCCACCACACACAGGATCACACAGTATCGAGCGGCGGACGATGACAGAAGAGAGAGATCAGAGGGAGCTCTGACAATGCGTGTTCATGAGCATTTGGATCCAGCATTGTTAGTGCACTCTCACCCCTCTCTCCTATTAGCATTGGTTGCCCCGTGCTGTGTGATCCTGTGTGCAGTGACAAGAGAGAGGGTTGAGATTGCACCTGCACACTGACACTACATGCGCTCTTGGCTCCTGCAGTGTCAGTGCGTGCAAGACTCGGAATTCAATTTAGGCAACGCTCCAAAGTAGGCGCTGTCAATCAACAAAAAGGGAGGTGCTGAGAGTTGTATTTGGGGTGCACTGAACTCTTGGCCATGCCAAGGGTGCACCAAAGCCCCCTCAGTTACATATCTAATAAAATGTTTTTATACAAATCGCAATAACTTGTACATTAAAAATATTATTTTTATAGGGGTTAACCCCCCAATGTGAATGTATAAATGGATTTATTTAATTTTACAGTGCGTTAGGCCGCCAGATTTACAGAAAACCAAAGTAAAATCCGCAAGTATTTTTGATGTGATATTTTTAGGAAAAAAAAATGTTAGCAATTTCTCTATATTCCCCTAAAGTCAAGAAAGAAAAAGCAACACATAGAGGTACCATATAGAAACTGCTCAAACAACTTCATAAAGTGCCTTATCATAACTTTGCATTTACCACCGGGTGAATTTACAAACTCAAACTAAGCTACCAACTGCAATACTGTATAAGAAACGAGGAAATGTGAGTCACATCCACTGCCTTTCTTCTGGGTCATTCCAGATACTGAGTGATAAGTTGTCCACGTTTTCTGCTCGCCTCGGTATTGCTGTCAGTAGGAGGACACGTGGCTACACTATACAATCATCATGGCCCTGCAATGTCTTGCAGCAAACTGCTGGGACCTGCGACTACATAGGAGACGATATGTAGGGACGGCAGACAAACACTTCCACACGCCTGCAGCTAATTGTGAAGTGACTCAATGATCACATCATCCCAGAAGAGTCCATGTGAGAGATATCACACAAGAGCGCCAAAGTCCACCATCCCAAATATTAACCCTCGAAATTCCATATAGTAGTGGTGATGTGACAGTCCAGAAAAAAAAATGACTACCATCCTAAATATTAATCCTAAATGAGTAAGAATATTCCAGAAAATAAGTCTGAAGAAACTTATATTAATCCTAATATTAATCCTTCAAAGATAATGGTGAAGAAGTTCTGTAAACTACACCCAAGTTGGGTAATATGGTCAACGTAAGAGCTCCTAGATGGGGTGTTACTAAAGGGTTGTCACATAGACAACATTTATCACTTATCCACAGTATAGATGTTAAATGTATGATCACTGAGTTTCCATACTACTGCTTTTATCACACAGGAGAATTTGCGTTCCCTATTCTTATAATTGGTGGGAGTCTTAGTGAGACCTCCAGTGATCATACATTTATCAACTATTCTGTGGACAGATGATGAAAGCTATTTTTTGGAGAACCCCTATTAATCTCCCAGAATCCAGACCCGCTTGGCCTAGACACGGCTGGAGATCCAAGTCTAGAGTGCACGTTGCAAGGTCACGGCACACGTCACAACATCATGAGATCACAATGTTGCCATGACCTTACAAAGCAATTGCAAACAGATATCTGGGACCTAGTAGCTGCTGAAAGTCCTGCCCTAGAGTGTGCATCCTAAGGTTGCGACACAAGTCTTAACATCACGACGTTGCTGCAAACTTATAGCGCGTATGCACAGGGACGCTCAGATCCTAGTCACGACTGGAAGTTCCAACCTAGCCTAAAGATGCCTGGAGTTTTAGCATGTGGCGGCAGTAAGAAGAGTCACCAGCGGAGGAGGCTGGGAGGAGAGAAGTGAGGTGAATATTCATTTTTTTTCTACCTTTTGTTATCCCTCTACGGTTCAGCCAGCCATCATTTTGTTCAACTATCAATGAGTGAATGACAAAAAAATCCACATTCTGTAAAAAACAGATTTTTGTATAATTTGAGTAGAATTCAATTCCACCCAAATAAATTCCCTCTACTCTAAGTTTAACATTTCAATACATGTGCATGCCATTTTATTTTGTCACATTTACCCCAATTAATGTTCTTATCCTTATTACAATTAATCCAAAAACATACTGATAGTGAATGTAGGGACAGCGATGATAATGTCTGTAAAGTGCTGTGGAATTAATGGCAGTATATAAGTTAGTAAAATAAGTAAATAAATGAATAATAATACATCTTGTATGGTAACTAACATCACGTCTTGAAAGGTTAATGCTAACATGAATTATTTCCTTCCAGGTTACACATGTACCAGAATAAAAAGTTTTGTGTCTGCACTGGTGCGACATTTGCCAGTAATGTCTTAGTGAAGCATCGGCATATTACATGCTGCTGAAGGCATGGAAGGAGGGAGCAGGTCTTAGATAGATATCGGGAACAGACTGTGCAGAAGGTTACATGTGCCAGAAGGTGAGCAGCACCGAGTTATGAAACATTATCCAACATTCTGCTCGGCTCACATGTGATATTGGTAGCGCGCTGCCCTTCTTTCCTTAGAATTACAAAAGAAAATAAATGAAGTCCTCAATGATTTATCCATATATCTGTTTTGTGCTATTTTTAATATTTCTTTCTCTACATTTACAATGTGTTCGTGATAACAATTAGCAATATTATTTGGCAGCCTGGCAAAATAGGGGTCATATAGTCAAGTAATTTCTTCACAATATCTACTCAGATGCTAATAAACTTTGACAGTAAATACATGTTAAAAAGTGTCCTTTAGACCTGCATTACACCAGCATGGGTATGTACACAGGGATCATAATCCACTGTGTCTTATAGTACCAGCGCAGGCTTGGACTGGCACACAGGAGAACAGGAGGATCCTCTGGTGGGCCCCCATGCCAGGCTCTCCACGCCACTTATATGAGAAGTAGTTGGCACAATACATGTTTTATTATGCACAGACAAGAGCATCACCTCAACATTCATTTAATAAACTTCCCCGTTTATTATTACATAGAAATATAGACAAATTTGCTAAACAGTGGGCCACCAGACTCAATGTTAGCGGTGAGTCCTTGGCACCCCAGTCCGGCACCAGCGTTATGGATAAAATATTACAAAATCTTATCCATGCGCTTCAAAGAAAACTTTCAGCATAAACTGGCCAGCGCTGCAGATCTTAAATCCAAATTGCGTCAACTTATACTACAGATTATTTTTTGACAAATGTATGCACGCATACAGACCTGCTGAACATAAATAGCAAAATCAATGTGCACTGAGCCTTAGGCGCATGCCTTATCGCTACAGCGCATTTGTAGCTAGTCTTGTGGTCGGCCTATTGTATTTTTTCTATATAGGAGAGTCTTTGTTAAAGAGGCATGCAGTGTAGGGTCAACTTTTGTCAATATAAAAAAATGCCATTGCAAATATCACTTCCACAAAACTGAATTAATAGAGTACTTGGTTTAGCTGCCAATCTGTTTATGAGCTGTAAGTGAGTGTATGAATTCACTGCTATTGCCATAGACACCCATTAGTAGGTTTCACGCTGCTATTTAGTGTCATGTGCAAATGGGACACAAAATGCTGTATGTCATAAAAAAAGTCTGTGATTTGATGAAAGACTAGAGCAAGGTTCACACTGCGTTCAGGCATTTCAGTTTTCCATATCACTTTAAACAATCTACCAAACAATCCCTAGACGTAGGGAAGTGTTAAATATATCTGTTTTGAGCTCCCTTTAAATAAAAAGAGTACATTAAACTGAATTAAAATGAGGGGCCTGCATAGATATATGTACAGGTGCCTCTCACAAAGTGAAACTCGTATAATATATAGAGTCATGACAGAGTGATCTATTTCAAGTTTTTATTTCTGTTAATGTTGATGATTATGGCTTACAGCCAATGAAAACCCAAAAGTCATTATCTCAGTAAATTAGAATACTTTATAACACCAGCTTTAAAAATTATTTCAAAATCTGAAATGTTGGCCTACTGAAATGTATGTTCAGTAAATGCACTCAGTATTAGGTCGGGGCTTCTTTTGCATCAATTACTGCATCAATGCGGCGTGGCATGGAGGCGATCAGCCTGTGGCACTGCTGAGGTGTTATGGAAGACCAGGTTGCTTTGAAAAGCAGCATTCAGCTCATCTGTATTGTTGGGTCTGGTGTCTCTCATCTTCCTCTTGACAATACCCATAGATTCTCTAGGGGTTAAAGGTCAGGCGAGTTTGCTGGCCAATCAAGCACAGTGATACTGTTGTTTTTAAACCAGGTATTGGTACTTTTGGCAGTGTGGACAGGTGCCAAGTCCTGCTGGAAAATGACATTTCCATCTCCAAAAAGCTTGTCGGCAGAGGGAGGAATGAAGTGCTCTAAAATTTCCTGGTAGACGGCTGCTCTGACTTTGGTCTTGATAAAACACAGTGGACCTACACCAGCAGATGACATGGCTCCCCAAACCATCACTGATTGTGGAAACTTCACACTAGACCTCAAGCAGCTTGGATTGTGTGCCTCTCCACTCTTCCTCCAGACTCTGGGACCTTGATTTCCAAATGAAATGCAAAATTTACTTTCATCTGAAAACAACACCTTGGACCACTGAGCAACAGTCCAGTTCTTTGTCTCCTTGACCCTGGTAAGACTCTTCTGGCGTTGTCTATTGGTGATGAGTGGCTTGACACAAGGAATGCGACACTTGTAGCCCATGTCCTGGATACGTCTGTGTGTGTTAGCTCTTGAAGCAATGACTTCAGGAGCAGTCCACTTCTTGTGAAGCTCCCCCAAATTTTTGAATGGCCTTTTCTTAACAATCCTTTCAAGGCTGCAGTTATCCCGGTTGCTTCTGTACCTTTTTCTGTCACACATTTTCCTTCCACTCAACTTTCCATTAATATGTTTGGATACAGCACACTGTGAACAGCCAGCTTCTTTAGCAATGACCTTTTGTGGCTTACCATCCTTGTGGAGTCTGTCAATGACTGCCTTCTGGACATCTGTCAAGTCTGCAGTCTTCCCCATGATTGTGGAGCCTACTGAAACAGACTAAGGGACCCTTTTAAATGCATAGGATGCCTTTGCAGGTGTTTTTTTTGTTAATTATTCTAATTTACTGAGATAATCACTTTTGGGTTTTCATTGGCTGTAAGCCATAATCATCAACATTAACAGAAATAAACGCTTGAAATAGATCACTCTGTTTGTATGACTCTATATAACATATGAGTTTCATTTTTTGTATTGAAGAACTGATATAAATTAACTTTTTGATGATATTCTAATTTTGTGAGAAGCACCTATATACAGAGAGAGAAAGAGCAAGAGAGAGAACTTCCCCATTGTCCTGTACAAAGTTTGTACACTGTAATTTTTATTTGTATTTTATATGTAACCCCTTCCCATATACAGCACCATGAATCAATGGTGCTCCAAAAAGAAATAATAATAACTGTACAAAACTTTTAGACAAGTCTGGAAAAAAAATCTGCAAATTTAGAATGCTTTCATGAACAGAAGAGTTAGTAGTTTACCCTTAACGATTAACAATGCAAAGAAAATTAACAAGTCAAATCTAAATCATATCAACATTTGGTGTGATGACCGCTCATTGCCTTCAAAACATCATCAATTCTTCTAGGAGCACTTGCACTTTGGGATTTTGTAGGATTACGGTCTGGTGTCAGAGTAACCAAACAGGAGAGTATGATCGTCATTTTCATATGTTGGTTGAAACACAGTCATTAACTTAAACAGAAGCAGCTTTGTAGGAGGCTTAAAACTGGGTGAGGAACAAACTGACTGCTACAAAAGTGAGGTTGTGGAAGACAGTTTCATGTCACCGGTCACCATGTCACCATGACAAGACTGAGCACAGAAACAATACACTGCATCGGCAATGTCTCTTCCAGGCAAAGATTTCAATGCAGACTGGGATTTCAAGGTGTGATGTGCAAGTTCTGTTGAAGAAGCACCAAGAAATGGGTAATGTTAAGTACCGTAGATGCAGTAGTTGGCCAAGGAAATTTGGTGCAGTAGATGAGAGACATATCCTGCTTTCTTCCCTTCAAAATTGGAAGATGTCCAAAATTGCCACCAGCACAGAACTAACAGCAACTCGTGGGACCCAGCTATACCCATCTACTGTTTGGGAAAGCCTTGAAATATTTGTCTAATATGTTCAGAATATGTGGAACTATAATATTAGCTTTGATTGTCTATAGAGAAATGATTTCTTCATGCAAGACACATTCAGGTTTTTTTACCTGGACTTTATATCTGGATTCCAGCAGATGATTAATAACGGGTGATTTATCTTCCATGTGGGCAGATCCATCAGCGAGCAAGCATCACTACTTACTGATAACTTTTACTAAATAGGATTTGTTGCGCTGTCACACAGAGAATAGTCTCCACGGAGTCACATTAGTCTCCAGACTTAGGGAAAGAGAAAGGTAGGGCTGACGGTTATTGTGAGAGTCACAGTAGGAACTGTAAGGTCACAGTAGGAAGACACTGCCTGCCCGCGGCTAAGGAAGAGAATTAAAAGAAATACACTGAAAGATATATTGTAGATAAACACTGTCATTTTTTTTTTCTTGGTCAACTCTACTTTATGTGAAACGGACATTTTTTAAACATATCTTAATATTAAGAGTTACCGTAGTTTATTTCCAATGATTGCTTATATTTGCTTTGTGATGTAAACTTTATTTTATGGGGAAAAAAAAACTTTTAGAAGGAGACGTGTATCGGTTATCTTTTTCAGGCTGCTGCTTTTATTTTCCACCACTGGCATAAACACACTGGACAAAATGGCACATAAAAGAAGAAGAAGGTAAAATCTTGGAGACCCTGGAACCAAATATTATTTTCTTTCCTATTTGTTGGCAGGTTTACATGGCAGATTTTTACCAAGAGGTATAACAAGTTGATCAACAACATGGGCCATAGCAAACTGTATTGGGACAAATGATCATTCATACCATTGTTTGGTCACCATACAGTTTTTACATTGTCAAGACCACATCTAGTATTTATATGTAAAAAAAAATTATATACTGTATGATCAGCCAAAGATTGATCATTTAGCTCATTTGTCAGCTGATTGCTTACAATGTCTAAGAAGACTTGTACGGCCAATTATCGGCCCATCTAGAATGCCCTGCAGTCTTTGTAAACTCCAAAGTACTACTTCCAGTCTACTACTGGGGTGTAGCTATCTGGTTGTGCGGGGTAATAGTTGCATCCATGCACTGGACTCTAGGACAAAATTAATTCTCCCCAAAAAGAATATTCCAGCATCATATTTGGCATATAGTACTTGGGGCTCATGGTCCAGCAAATGTTATTATATAGCCAAAAATGCCAAACATCCTAAATGCTTGTGCAGATGACCGTAATAATCGGATGAGTGATAGCTGTCATTTTGACGGATAGCACTCGCCTATGGGGCCATGCAGATGTCCGAGGAAAAAAATCACAGCATGCCCGAGTTTTGGTATTCGAATCATGCAAGTCAATGAGTGCGTGCCAACCATTGGACTGCACTCGGATGACATCTGAGTGTGGTCTGATTTCTACGGACTGACATCTTCTCATCCGAGTGAATTGGATCACACTATGATGATACTCTGATTAAACTCTGATCAGAGTGTGATCAGAGTGCCATTTGCATAATCAACCCTATTCTCTCGAATTGGAGATTCTACAGCCGTCTGTGCCTGACCTAAGACAACAATCCATGCAGAAGCCACCCCTATAGCGTTGACGTCAGGGTTTGCTCCTATGGGCTGCATGTGGGCCATGTATGTATGCCAAACTTCAGCTGGTTAGAGTGTAGTTAATTTTCCCATGTTAATGAGGCTTTCCTATACATTAAAGGACCAAATCATCAAGGTTGGCGCTTCGTCCACCAGTCTTGATCCGTGGTGCACTTAAGAAAATTGCCCCAAATTCATTGGCTTCGGCCTTGATCTTTTAGCAGCCATTCACCAGTGTCAGAAATGTACTACATTTGTGTGTTAATTTACATCACTTTTGTGGCCTAAATCTTGATGAGTTTTCAGCACACGAGATAAGGTAGAGCCAAGAGACCATCACATTCAATCACAGCAAACCAACAACAGGTCACCAAATGTTGAAAATCTCCTTTAAATACAATTTATCATATGTAATAATTGAATGAAAATAATCTTGGATCTGACCTCCAATCCATATCTTATCATATATTTGATTTATACATTTTTTTTTACATCACCAATGAAAAAACTTGAAAACTTTTTTTCACCTTTTAACTCAAGGAGGCGAGGAAAGTGGCCAGAGACAGTGGGGTTTTTTTTGCCCTGGGATTGTGAGGATGGCAAAGGTTGTAGCCACGGGGCTGACACCCAGTGGGGGCTTCTTATTGTGGCCCACTCGGACATTCCAGAAATAGCTTTGGTGATCCCTCAAAGTGCAGAAAGCAGCAGGTTCAAAGAGCTAATTAACCCCTTAAGCAAAACTATCTGAGAATAAAAGTCCTTCTAGAAATGTTCAACATCGTCACTAAGTCCTGAACCAACAAATACAGAAAGATGTCTACATATATTTGGGCAAAAGGGAAATAAATTCCACATGTCTTCAAACAAAACAGAACTGAGGAAATATAGATCTACTACTGGGAACAAATATATTCTTGGTCATTCACATAGCGTATTGTTTATTTTGCTTTATCTTCTACTATCTCTACTATTATGAATATACTTATATTACTATGAGGAGCAGGACTTGACACTACACCCATCAGTGTCTTCTCCTCTTAAGGCTATACTGCATGACTAAAATTTCAGAGGGACTCCAAGCCTCTTCTTATTGGAGAAAAGGCCACTTACATAGTTTTTTTGCATTTTTTCTGCCACTTTTGATATGTATTTTTCTCTGCAACTAGAAATTGGTTGTAAGTCATCAGCAGAATATAAAATCCAATACCAGCCACATTTTTTGTGTCATTTCTTCATACTTTTCATGCATTTTTTGGGTGCTTGTTTTTTTTTTTAAACACAATATTCGCTACATGTGGCCTTTTATAGGAGTCTCAATAGGCTTCTCAGGACGAAAAATATAGGTGCTTCTCACAAAATTTGAATATCATCAAAAAGTTAATTTATTTCAGTTCTTTAATACAAAAAGTGAAACTTCTATATTATATAGAGTCACTGCAAACAGAGGGATCTATTTCAAGTGTTTATTTCTGTTAATGTTGATGATTATGGCTTACAGCCAATGAAAACCCAAAAGTGATTATCTCAGTAAATTAGAATAATTAACAAAAAAACACCTGCAAAGGCTTCCTAAGCGTTTAAAAGGGTCTCTTAGTCTGTTTCAGTAGGCTCCACAATCATGGGGAAGACAGCAGACTTGACAGATCTCCAGAAGGCAGTCATTGACACACTCCACAAGGAGGGTAAGCCTCAAAAGTCATTGCTAAAGAAGCTCGCTGTTCACAGAGTGCTGTATCCAAGCATATTAATGGAAAGTTGAGTGGAAGGAAAATGTGTGACAGAAAAAAGTGCAGAAGCAACCGGGATAACCGCAGCCTTGAAAGGATTGTTAAAAAAAAGGCCATTCCAAAATTTGGGGGAGATTCACAAGGAGTGGACTGCTGCTGGAGTCATTGCTTCAAGAGCCACCACACACAGACGTATACAGGACATAGGCTACAAGTGTCGCATTCCTTGTGTCAAGCCACTCATGACCAATAGACAACGCCAGAAGCGTCTTACCTGGGCCAAGGAGAAAAAGAACTGGACTGCAGCTCAGTGGTCCAAGGTGTTGTTTTCAGAAGAAAGTTTATTTTTGCATTTCATTTGGAAAACAAGGTCCCAGAGTCTGGAGGAAGAGTGGAGAGGCCACAGTCCAAGCTGCTTGAGGTCTAGTGTGAAGTTTCCACAATCAGTGATGGTTTGGGGAGCCATGTCATCTGCTGGTAAGGTCCACTGTGTTTTATCAAGACCAAAGTCAGTGCAGCCATCTACCAGGAAATTTTAGAGCACTTCATGTTTCCCTCTGCCGACAAGCTTTTTGGAGATGGAAATGTCATTCTCCAGCAGGACTTGGCATCTGTCCACACTGCCAAAAGTACCAATACCTGGTTAAAAACAACAGTATCACTGTGCTTGATTGGCCAGAAAACTCACCTGACCTTAACCCCATAGAGAATCTATGGGTATTGTCAATAGGAAGATGAGAGACACAAAACCCAACAATGCAGACGAGCTGAAGGCTGTTATCAAAGCAACCTGGGCTTCCATAACTCCTCAGCAGTGCCACAGGCTGATCGCCTCCATGCCACGCCACATTGATGCAGTAATTGATGCAAAAAGAGCCCCGACCAAGTATTGAGTGCATTTACTGAACATACATTTCAGTATGGCAACATTTTGGATTTTAAAATCAATTTTTCAAGCCGGTGTTATAAAGTATTCTAATTTACTGAGATAATGACTTTTGGG